>JAPDVU010000008.1:43146987-43486987 GCA_026230045.1 Corynorhinus townsendii
TATCAAAACATCTTAGAGCAGTAGTCCAGGCATAAGGATAGATATGTACATTAACATACAATATGAACAGAATTGAAAGTCATAAATAAATCTTTATATTTATACTTAATTGATTATTTTTTAATCCTCACCTGAGGAAGTATGTTTATTGATTTTTAGAGAGAGGAATGGAGGGAGGGGGGAGAGAGAGAGAGAGAAACATCAATCAGTTATCTACTTCCCAGCCAGGTATTGAACCTGCAATCTAAGAATGTGCTCTGACCAGGAATCGAACCTTTTGATTTTGGGGACCATGCTCCAACCAATTTAGCAACCCAGCCAAAGCTATATTTAAATGAATTTTGACAAAGTTGCTCAGTCAATTCACTGGGGGAAAGGACTGTCTGTTTGACAATGTGCTAGGATAATTTATTACCCACATACAAAAAGATGAACTATGACCTACAACTCATGCCATACACAAAATCAACTCAAAATAGATCATAGGCTTAAATGTAACAGCTAAAACAATAAACATTTTAGAAGAAAACAGAAGAACGTTTTCTAGACCCCTGTTAGGCAAAGCTTTCTTAGATTGAAGCCAGATGCTACATTCCTTAGAATACATCTCTTCCTAGGCACCCATCTGTTATTTCTTTTTTGGACCAAAAGCAGAATCCACTTCAGAGTGGACAGATAAATTAGACATCATGAAGAAAATAAAAAGCCAAGTAACAGTCTGGAGGAAATATTTGCCAAACACAAGTCTGATAAAGGATTTGTATTCATACTATGCAAAGAATGCTTACAACTCAATAATAAGAAAACAAACAACCTGGGCAAATAATGAGCAAAAGAAATGAATAAACGATTCATCAAAGAAAGTTCATGAGTGGCTAATAAACACACCAAAAGATGCTCAACATCATTAATCATTAGGGAAATGCAAATTAAACCACAATAATATACCACTTCATACCCAGTAGAGAGACTGTGATAAATAAGACTGCCAAAACCAAATGTTGACAAGGATGTGGAGAAATTGGAACCATTATACATTGCTGATGGGAATGGAAATGGTACTGCCCCTTGGAAAACAGTGGCAGTTTCTCAAAAGTTGAATGTAAAACTGTCTCACGACTCATAAGTCCACTCCTAAGTATTTACTTGAAAGAAATAAAAATATAGATGACACAAAGACTTGCATGTGAATGTTCATAGCAGCATATTTATAAAAGCCCCAAACTGGAAATAACTTAAAGGTCCATCAACTGGTGAACAGATAAACAAAATGTATTGTATCTATATAACGAATACTATTCAGCAACAAAAGCTAAAGAACAACTGACACAGGCCGTATCATAGATGAATTTTAAAAACATTATGCTATGCAGAAGTCTATTTGTATGAAAAGCCAGAAAAGGCACAATTTTTAATTCCTGGGGCTAGAGTTGTGAATAGGGATTAACTATAAATGTGTTAAGAAACTGTTCTAAAATTCATTTACAGTGAGGTTGCACCAAATAGCAAAATCATTATAAATTTTAAATGAGTAAATTTTATGATATGTAAAATGAATGAATGATTGCCTATAGGATACACTTTCTTGTAATGGTAGCATATAGGGAATCTTTTATGATTCTGAATTTCTATGGGGTGTGCCTAGGAGGAGATGTATTCTAAGGAATTTAGCATCTGGCTCCATAAAAATCTACCATCTGAGATTATTTCTATTTCATTATAAACTTTGAGACATTGGTGGGAACAATACGAAAATCAAGGAGGGAGTCTGTTCTTGGTACAGATGGAGACAATACTAGTATAAATGCTTAGGAGAGTAGCCCATTGACCAAGGATTTCTAAAAAATATATTTTTATTTTTATTGATTTCAGAGAGCAAGAGGGAGGGAGAGAGAGATAGAAACATCAATGGTGAGAGAGAATCATTGATTGGCTGCCTCCTGCACGCTCCCCACTGGGGATGGAGCCCGCAACCCCAGGCATGTGCCCCTTGACCAGAACCGCACCTGGGACTGTTTGGTCCGCAGGTCGACGCTCTATCCACTGAGCCAAACCAGCTAGAGCCAAGGATTTTTTTAAGAGAGAGTGTTTATTCTAGTTGGCACAAGTGTGGTCTGCTAAATTGAGTGTTATCTATCAGAGCCAGGGGAAAGAAAAAGGGCTGCATCACATAAACAATAAAAAACCCAACATGAAACACATTAGCAAAAATACCAACACAATAAGCACAAGCATATCCGTCAACGTCACTTATTTTTTAAAAAATATTTTTATTGATTTCAGAGAGGAAGGGAGAGGAAGATAAATATAGAAACATCAATGATGACAGAGAATCACTGATCGGCTGCCTCCTTCACATCCCCTACTGGGGATCAAGCTCGCAACCCAGGCATATGCCCTCGACCAGAATCGAACCCAGGTCTCTTCAGTCTGCAGGCCGACGCTCAATCCATTGAGCCAAACCGGGTAGGGCAACTTCACTTATTCTTTAAAAATTATTTCTTCTTGCGCAGCTGGCGTGGCTCAGTTGCTTGAGTGTCATCCTGCACATTGAAAGATTGCTGGTTTGGTTCCCAGTCGGAGCATACACCTGGGTGGGGGTTTGGTCCCAGGTCGGGCATGTACAGAAGGCAACCAAGTGTAGTTTCTCTCTCACATCAATGTTTCTCTCTCTCTTTCTCCCTCTCCCTTCCTCTCTTTCTAAAATCAATAAAAATATATATTTAAAAACTTTAGAAAAAATTATTTCTTCTTACCTGTTTGTGGGTTAGCATTTCCCTTCAAGAAATCTTCTGCTTTGGGGCTGCAATTTTTCTGGACAACAACCAGGACTCTGATAGGTTGAATTATCCAAGTGTTAGCTTATTGTGGTGGTGTCAGATCCATGAGTCTATTTCCCCGTCAGTCAATTATGACAGGATCTGTAGCAAAACAAAAGGGGAGAACAGAAACCACTTGTTAAAAAGACCAACAGCAAAATGAAAGAGAGAAGAACAGAGCATGAATCTCCTGGTGAGGAGGTTTGTGAGATCTCAGTTGATGGGTGCTTTCAGGGGACATATTATTAGAACCTGGGAAGGAGAGTTAGTTTTCTCAAATACTTTACCCAGCTTATTTTTTTTCTTCTCAACTTATATTTTAAAAATATATTTTATTAATTTTTTACAGAGAAAAAGGGAGAAGGATAGAGAGTTAGAAACATCAGTGAGAGAGAAACATCGATCAGCTGCCTCCTGTACACTCCCTACTGGGTATGTGCCCACAACCAAGGTACATGCGCTTGACCAGAATCGAACCTGGGACCCTTGAGTCCACAGGCTGACACTCTATCCACTGAGCCAAACCGGTTAGGACTTCTCCACTTATTTTTGATAATTCCATTTGTCTCCTCTATTTGCCAGAGTTTTGTGGGTGATTAAGACACTGGATGTATTTAGAAATCTTGAGGGCCTAACAGTCTATTTTGTAAGATATGCACCCAAATTCCTATCAATAATGAAAGGTGATATTTTAAAATCTATTTTTTATTAAATATATTGGGTGACACTGGTTAATAAAATTATATAGGGGTCCCTGTCCCTCCATCAGAGAGGATGGTGGTCCTACCTGGTCCCAGCTTTTTTCTTCTATCTTTGTGTCTTGTCTTTTTCTTTCTTTTATTTCTCAATCTCCAGCTCCTCTACTCAGGAACTGGACCTGCTCTCTTTCCGTGCTGGATGCAGAAAGAGAGAAACACCCACATTTGGTGCCCTGGAACAGGGACTGAGTACGGAGGCAAGAAGCGAGTGGGTCACTCCAGAAGTGTGCGCACCACAGATTAAAGAGTAAGGAGAGAGAGAACTACATAACCAGACACCCGGAGAAGAGAGACCATGGGGAGACAAAGAAACAGCCTGCATATGAAAGAAAAGCAGGCATCACCAGAAAAGGAAGTAAACGAAATGGAGGCAAGCAACCTGCCAGAGAAAGAATTCAGAGAAATGGTCATAAGGTGGCTGAAAAGAATGGAAGACAAATTTGACAATATGAGTAAGAACCAAGAGGAAATGAAGAAGAACCAAGAAGAAATGAAAAATGACATCACTGCTGTAAAGAACTCAATAGAAAGCATCAAGAGTAGACTAGAAGAAGCAGAGGACCACATCAGTGAGCTAGAAGACAAGATAGGAAAAAATACCCAAGTAGAGCAGCTTCTAGAAAAAATAATTAAAAAGCAGGAGGGAAGCCTAAGGGAACTCTGGGACAACATGAAACAAAACAACATCTGCATAATAGGGGTTCCAGAAGGAGAGGAAACTGAGCAAGGAATAGAAAACCTGTTTGAAGAAATAACGACAGAAAACTTCCCTGGTATAGGGAAGAAAAAACCCACACAAATCCAAGAAGCACACAGAGTCCTAAGCAAAATGAACCCCAAAACACCGATGCCAAGGCACATGATAATTAAATTGGCAAATACCAATGACAAAGTAAGAATCTTAAAAGCGGCCAGAGAGAGACAGAAAGTTACCTACAAAGGAACCCCCATCAGACTAGCAACTGATTTCTCAACAGAAACTCATCAGGCCAGAAGGGAATGGAATGAAATATACAAAGTCATGCAAAGGAAGGGTCTGAATCCAAGAATATTGTACCCAGCAAGGCTATCAACCAAAACTGAAGGTGAAATCAGGAGCTTCACAGACAAAAAAGGACTAATGGAATTTATTACCACCAAACCAGCAATGCAAGAAATGCTAAAGGGTCTGCTGTAAAAAAAAAAAAAAAAAAAAAAAGAGAGAGAGAGATAGGAAGCGAAGAAGGAACACAGGGGTAAAGAATAAAAATGGTGAAAAATAAGTACCTATCAATAATAACTTTAAATGTAAGTGGATTAAATGCACCAATCAAAAGACATAGGGTAACGGATTGGATAAGAAAACACAACCCATATATGTGCTATCTACAAGCAACCCACCACAGAAAAAAAGACGCACACAGATTGAGGGTGAAGGGATGGAAAAAGGTTTTTCAGGCGAATGGAAATAAAAAAAAGCTGGGGTAGCAATACTTATATCTGACACATTAGATCTCAAAATGAAGGACATAACAAGAGATAAGGAAGACCACTTCATAATACTAAAGGGAGCAATCCAACAAGAATAAATAACTCTGGTAAACATATATGCACCCAATACAGGAGCACCCAAATACATAAAAAAACTCCTGGAGGATATCAAAGGAGAGATTGACAACAATACAGTCATAGTAGGAGACTTTAATACCCCACTATCATCATTGGACAAATCTTCTAAACAAAAAATCAGCAAAGAAACATCAATCCTAAGTGACTCACTAGACCAGATAAAATTAATTGACATCTTCAGAACATTTCACCCCAAAGCCACAGAATATACATTCTTCTCAAGTGCACATGGGTCATTTTCAAAGATAGACCATATGTGGGGTCATAGGCAAAGTCTCCAAATTCAAGAAGATAGAAATCATATCGAGCATCTTCTCATATCACAGTGGCATAAAACTGAAAATCAACTACAATAAAAACAATCCAAAAAAATAAAACATATGGAGACTAAACAGTATGCTATTAAACAATGACTGGGTTACCAGAGAGATCAAGGAAGAAATAAAAAACATCATGGCAACAAATGATAATGAAAACACAACAATCCAAAATCTATGGGACACAGAGAAAGCAGTCTTGAGAGGGAAGTTCATAGCTCTACAAGCCTACTGCAAAAAACAAGAAACAATGGTAATAAATTACCTAACCCTACAACTCAAAGAGTTAGAAAGAGAGCAACAAGAAAAGCCCAGTGTAAGCAGAAGGAAGGAAATAATAAAGATCAGAGCAGAGATAAACAACATTGAGACCAAAAAACAATACAAAAGATAACAAAACCAAGAGCTGGTTCTTTGAAAGGATAAACAAGATTGATGAACCTCTAGCCAGGCTCACCAAGAAGCAAAGAGAGAGGACCCAAATAAACAAAATCAGAAATGAAAGAGGTGAAATAACAACAGACCCCACAGAAATACAAAGGATTGTTAAAAAAATACTATGAACAACTCTATTCCAACAAACTGGACAACCTGGAGGAAATGGACATATTCCTAGAAAAATATAACCTTCCAAAACTCAATCAGGAAAAATCTAAACAGCTCAATATGCCAGTAACTATGGAAGAAATTGAAGCAGTCATCAAAAAGCTTCCAGCAAACAAAAGCCCAGGGCCAGACGGCTTCACAGGGGAGTTTTACCAAACATTCAAGGAAGAACTAAAACCTATCCTCCTCAGACTATTCCAAAAAATTCAAGAGGAAGAAACACTTCCATGCTCCTTCTATGAAGTCAGCATCACCCTAATACCAAAACCAGATAAAGACAACACAATGAAAGAGAATTACAGGCCAATATCCCTCATGAACATAGATGCCAAAATTCTCAACAAAATTCTAGCAAATCGGATCCAGCAGTACATCAGAAAGATCATACACCATGACCAAATAGGATTTATCCCAGGAATGCAAGGATGGTACAATATCCACAAATCAATAAACATGATACATCACATAAACAAATTGAGAGATAAAAATCAGTCATATCAATTGATGCAGAAAAAGCATTTGACAAAATCCAACACCCTTTCTTGATAAAAACTCTCAACAAGGTGGAAATAGAAGGATCATACATCAACATAATAAAAGCTATATATGATAAACCCACAGCTAACATCACACTCAATGGGCAAAAACTAAAACCATTTCCCCTAAGAACAGGAACAAGACAGGGATGTCCACTCTCACCACTCCTGTTCGACATAGTACTGGAAGTATAAGTCATTACAATTAGAAGAAATAAAAGGCATCCAAATTGGAAAAGAAGTAAAGCTGTCCTTATTTGCAGATGACATGATATTGTACATAAAAAACCCAAAAGACTCCATCAGAAAACTAATAGATTTAATAAATGAATTCAGCAATGTAGCAGGATACAAAATTAACACCAAGAAATCTATGGTATTTCTATACACCAATAGTGAACTTACAGAAAGAGACTAAAAAAGCAATCCCATTTACCATCGCACCAAAAAAATTAAGATACTTAGGAATAAACTTAACTAAAGAGGTAAAAGACCTGTACGCAGAAAACTACAGGACACTGAAAAAAGAGATAGAGGAAGATGTAAACAGATGGAAGAACATACCGTGTTCATGGATTAGGAGAATCAACATCATTAAAATGTCCATACTACCCAAAACAATCTATAGATTCAATGCACTCCCCATTAAAATACCAACGGCATATTTCACAGACCTAGAAAGAACTCTCCAAATATTCATCTGGAATAAAAAAAAGACCCTGAATAGCCACAGCAATCCTGAGAAAGAAGAACAAAGTAGGTGGGATCCCAATACCAGATTTCAAGCTGTATTACAAAGCCACTGTTCTCAAAACTGCCTGGTACTGGCACAAGAACAGACATATAGATCAATGGAATAGAATAGAGAATCCAGATATTGACCCAAACCACTATGCTCAATTAATATTTGACAAAGGAGGCATGAACATACAATGGAGTCAAGACAGTCTCTTCAATAAATGGTGTTGGGAAAATTGGACAGATACATGCAAAAAAATGGAACTAGACCACCAACTTACACAAAAATAAACTCAAAATGGATCAAGGACTTGAATATATGACGAGAAACCATAAAAATACTAGAGGAATCCACAGGCAGAAAAATCTCTGACATATGCCAAAGCAATTTCTTCACTGATACTGCTCCTAGGGCAATGGAAACTAAAGAGAAAATAAATAAATGGGACTACATCAAAATAAAAAGCTTTTGCACAGCTAAGGAGACCATCAAAAAAACAACAAGAAAGCCCATTGCATGGGAGAACATATTTGCCAATGATATCAATGATAATGGTTAAATCTCCAACATTTATAGGGAACTCATGTAGCTTAACAAAAAGAAGATAAACAACCCAATAAAAAAATGGGCAACTGCTCAGGGAAGGAGGGGGTCGGTGGGAGTAAGGGGGAGAGATCAACCAAGGGACTTGTGTGCATGCATATGAGCCTAATCAATGGACACAGACAACAGGGGGTGGGGCAAGAGTGGGGTGGAGGTAAGGGGGAATAAGGACACATATGTAAAAAAAAAAATGGGCAGAAGAGAATCCAAGATGGCTGCGTAGGTAAACACCTAAACTGCTGCCTCCCACAACAATTTCAAAACTACAACTAAAAGACAAAACGTCTATCACCCAGAACCACGGGAAAGGTGGCTGAGTGGAAGTTCTACAACTAGAAGGAAAGAGAAAAGTGCATTGAGACGTGCACGAGCGCTGAAAAGCTGAGGTATGGAGGTGCGTGATCCGGGCTGGTGGCAGGCATTGCTTTTTTCAACCCAAAGGGAGACAAGCCCCCGATTACTCTGAAATCCAGTCTCTGGGGAGACATGGGGGACCCAAACTCCTACGGGGAGAAGCTGGACTGTCTGCCAGTGAGGGTGGCTTGCTTGCAGAGCTGCGCGCAGGAATAATTGTTTACTGCAGTGGGGCACGGGACTCGGGGATGCTGGCGGGGACGCAGAGCCGGCTAACTAGCAGCCATTGCTGTTTGCCACGCCCTAGCCTAGTGACACCCTGAAACCCCGCCCTGCACAACCTACAAACCCACCTGAGCTCCAAGCAGCGGCTTTAGCATAAGAAAGCCCTGCCCTATCGCAGCTTAACCTAGCAAACTTGCAGCCCGGGTCAGACAGCTCCAAAACCTCCAAACCCCAAGCAAAGAGGAGAAAACTGTAGCTCTCGCTGTAGCTCCTGCTGGGTGGCCTCAGACAGTAGCTGACCTGCACCCCATTGGAGATCTAGAAGCCAGTGTACCTAGTGGTCAGTGTGAGACACCAGATTTCAACTCCTCGCATCCATAAGTGACACATTCAAGAGGCAGACTCAGTGAGCACGAAAGCCCCACTGAAACAAGTCCTGCCCCATAAGCGTGTCTTCAGCGCAGCAGTGCTTCCATTATAGACACAGCGAGTCCTCACAGCTAATTGGCCTGGAGGTCAATTCCTCCCAGTGTACCAACAGCAATTAAGGCTTAACTCCACCAAGACTTTGCACTCAGCCCACAAAGGGGTGTACCAAGAGCATCCACCTCATGTGATTGAGGAGGCTGAGCTACTGCCCCCTATAGATCACCTACCACACAAAGCTACTCCATCAACACAGGGAAGCAGCCAAAATGTGTAGACAAAGAAACATGTCATGAATGAAAGAAACGGAGGAAAGCAAACTACTGGATGACATAGAGTTCAGAACCACATGTATAAGGTTACTCAAGAATCTTCTTAAAACTGCTGAGAAACTTGATGAGACCTTTAAGGATCTTAATGAGAATGCCAAAAAAATGGAAAAGGACCAGTCAGAAATTAAGCATACACTGTCTGAAATAAAGAATATACAGAAACTCAACTGTAGATCAACGTACCCCAAGAATCAAACCAAAGATCTGAAATATGTGGAAACAAAAAACATCCAACCAGAAAAACAAAAATAAAAAAGAATCCAAAAATATGAAGATAGTGTAAGGAGCCTCTGGGACAACTTCAAGCGTACCAACATCTGAATTTTTGGGGTGCCAGAAGAAGGGAGAGAGCAAAATATTGAAAACCTATTAGAAGAAATAATGACAGAAAACTTTCCCTACCTGGTGAAAGAAATAGACTTACAAGTTCAGGAAGTGCACAGAACCCCATACAAGAGGAATCCAAAGAGGACCACACCAAGACACATCATAATTAAAATGCCAAGGGCAAAAGACAAAGAGAGAATCTTGAAAGCAGCAAGAGAAAAACAGTTAATTACCTACAAGGGAGTACCCATATGACTGTCAGCTGATTTCTCAACAGAAACTATGCAGGCCAGAAGGGAGTGGCAAGAAATATCCAAAGTGATGAACAGCAAGAACCTACAACCAAGATTACTCTACCCAGCAAAGCTATCATTCAGAGTTGAAGGTCAGATAAAGAGCTTCACAGACAAGAAAAAGCTAAAGGAGTTCATCGCCACCAAACCAGGATTACATGAAATGCTGAAGGGTATTCTTTAAGAATAGGAAGAAGAAGAAAAAGGTAAAGATAAAAATTATGAACAACAAAATGACATCAAATACATACCTACCAACAAGTGAATCTAAAAATCAAGTGAATAAAAAATCTGAACAACAGAATGGACTGGTGAATATAATAGAATCAGGGACATAGAAAGGGAGTGGACTGACATGACGATTCTCAGGGGAAGCAGGTGTGAGGGGTGCGGGAAGAGATTGGGCAAAAATCTTACTCCTAAAGATGAAGACAGTGGCGGGGGGTAAGGGCATGGGGTGGGGTGGGGAATCAGGTGGAGGGGAGCTATGGGGGAAAAAAAATGGGCAACTGATCTAAATAGACACTTTTCGAAAGAAGACAGAAGGAAGGCCAAGAGACATATGAAAACCTGCTCAAAGTCACTAATCATCAGAGAGATGCAAATCAAAACAACAATGAGGTACCATCTCACACCTGTCAGAATGGCTATTATCAACAAACCAACAAATGACAAGTGCTGGTGAGGAGGCAGAGAAAAAGGAACCCTTGTGCACTGCGGGTGGGAATGCAGACTGGTGCAGCAACTGTGGAGAACAGTATGGAGTTTCCTCAAAAAACTAAAAATGGAACTCCCATTTGACCCAGTGATCCCACTTCTAGGAATATATCCCAAGAAACTAGAAACATGAATCAGAAAGGATATATACACTCCTATGTTCACAGCAGCACAATTCATCATAGCTAAGATTTGGAAACAGCCTAAGTGCCCATCAGCAGATGAGTGGATTAAAAAACTGTGGTACATCTACACAATGGAATACTACGCTGCGGTAAAAAATAAGGAGTTCTTACCATTTGCAACAGCATGGATGGAGATGGAGAGCATTATGCTTAGTGAAATAAGCCAGGCAGAGAAAGATAAATATCACATGATCTCACTCATTTGTGGAATATAATGAACAACATAAACTGATGAACAAAAATAGATCCAGAGACAGAGAAACATCAATCAGAATGTCAAAACTCAGGGAAGGTAGGGGAAGGTGGGGTAAGGGGGAGAGATCAACCAAAGGACTTATATGCATGCATGTAAGCCTAATTAATGGACACAGACAACAGGGGGTGGGGGCATGAATGGGAGGTGGGGGGTATTGGGGGAATAAGGACACATATGTAATACCTTAATCAATAAAGACATTTAAAAAAATTATATAGGTTTCAGGTATACATATCCACAATACATTTTCTGTATGTTGTATTATGTGTTTACCACCCCAAGTCAAATTAAAAGGTGACTTTAAATAAAGGAATCAAATCACCTTGGAAATAAAATTGTTGACAGTCATCATGCAAGCCCTTGCCTGTGAACATGAGTATAATTTTACCCATTTGAAAAGGTCCACGCCCAGCTGCCATGGCTCAGTGGCTGAGGGTCGACCTATGAACCAGGCAGTCATGGTTTAATTCCGGTCAGGGCACATGCTTGGGTTGCGGGCTCAATCCCCAGTGTAGGGTATGCAGGAGGCAGCTGATTAATGACTCTCATCATTGATGTTTCTCTCTCTCTCCCTCTCCCTTCCTCTCTGAAATCAGTAATAATATTTTTGTTTGTTTTAAAAAGCAAGCCCTAGCTGGTTTGAATCAGTGGATAGAGCGTCGGCCTGCAGACCGAAGGATCCCAGGTTCGATTCTGGTTAAGGGTATGTACCTCCCCCCCCCCCCGCCCCCTCCGCCGCCCCCGGTGCAGGAGGAAACCAAATCAATGTAAACACATCAATATTTCACTCTTTCCCTTTCTCTTCCTTTCTCTCTAAAAATCAATGGAAAAATGTCCTCGGGTGAGAATTTAAAAAATAAAATAAAATGAAAGGACCACAATAACTGACCATTCTGTCAGAACCTTTACCTTGTATAAACCTCGTCTCAAAGGGAGGAGCTCTTTTCTTTGCTGTTATCTTCCTCCACACTGTGGACACTATGAACAGGGCAGCTCTTATAATACCGAGAAGCTGATTTTAAACCGTGGAGCATACCAATTACATTTAGTTAGTTTTAGCATTCCTTCTTGAATACTTCTTTATTAGAGAGCAAGTTTTTGGTGTATTCTAGCAGCTGTCTGGGAAGTGCCAGGGTGATTCTGGTGTAAAATACACCTTGATAGTTTTATTGTCCTGAATGTAGGGCCTGATTTAGAGAGAAGAACTGAAGACAGTGTTGGCAGGAAATAGCCTGAGTCTTGGCTGTCTCATTAATAAGAGATCTCTACTTATAACATTGTCATTACGAGTTTTAACTTCTCTAGAAGTGAGGAAACATACTGTCTTGTATCATGACCTAAGAGCACAACGTGAGTGAGCCAGCACAAAATAAAATAAAAATTAACGTGTTTCCTGTGAAGTAAAAGTTCACAGTCAGGTTGGGTAAGGACCTTAACACTGCTGTAAGGGGAAAACACAGGAAACAAAAAATAACTTATTTCTTCATGTTAAGTGCAGAATGTATACTCAAAGACTAATTCTTCGTAGGAGTGGCCAACATTATTTAAAGATTTGTGCCTCTTAAAATAAAAGTAACCTGAAGATGCACTTCTGGAATGGCAGAGGAAGGGCATCTGAATATCGACTCCTCCATGAAAGCAAGAATACTGGCAAGATGTCAAACTCAACTTTCCCAGAACTCTGGAAATTAATATAAACTTTCAAAAATTAAAAGAGCATTTGTTTAAGAAAAATGGTTGAATCTCGGTAGGAAACAGCAAACTCTTGGCATTCTGACTTACGCTTTTTTAATTGATTTCATTTTTTTTAAATGCAGACCTTTTATTAACATATGCTCAGCTCAAGTGTCACTTCTTTATACAACATTTAAGGGGGAAATACATGATGTGTAAGTAGTGAATATTCCCATTACACTGTAATGGTTCTTAAAAGTGTTCCTCAGAAGATTTTTTTTCCTTCCATGTTTTAATGTATAGACTGAAACTTAAAGACTACATTAGTAAAATACTAACATGTGTTTTTCATTGTCGCTAAAAGAAATTCAATGCAGCAAACAACTATGCAGTTACAGGGAAGCTTGTGAAGAAGCAAAGATGAAACCGTGATTTCAGAGAGGAAGGGAGAGGGAGAGAGAGATAGAAACATCAATGATGGGAGAGAATCATTGATTGGCTGCCTCCTACACACCCCCTACTGGGGATGGAGCCCAAAGTCCGGCCTTGTGCCCTTGGCCAAAATTGAACCTGGAACCCTTCAGTCAGCAGGCTGACACTCTATCCACTGAGCCAAATAGGCTAGGGTTTGACTTGCTTTTTTCCCATCCACCTCTCTCAAATGCGATGGTAGCCTTTAAAACCAGCTATTTCACAACTGCAGTAGCTGTGAAAAACAGCAGTTTAGCCCTAGCTGGTTTGGCGCAGTGGATAGAGCATTTTACTGTGGACTGGAAGGTCCTGGGTTCGATTCTGGTCAAGGGCACATGCTGAGGTTGCGGGCTCAATCCCCAGTAGGGGGCGTGCAGGAGGCAGCCAATCAATAATACTCACTCATCATTGATGTTTCTATCTCTCTCTCCCTCTCCCTTTCTCTCCGAAACCAATAAAAATATATTTTAAAAAATAGCAGCTTGGTAGCCACTAGAGGGGGCAGAGTGGGTGTGGAATTCCCCCAAAAGCCCTACCCCTCAAGAAATGTCACCGATTTGTCTGGCAGCTCCTGGTAAGAGCCCCATTCACAGGGCTAGTCTTATGTGACCTGACTCAGAGCTCACACAGTGAGAAGGCCCAGCCCTAGGTGTTTGTCTTAAACAGGGGTGGGGAACTTCTGGCCAGTGGTTAAGGCTCGGGTTAAGGCCTGAGATATCATTTGGTCTGACCCTGCCAAGGCATGAGGGGTAAGTTAATTAAATGTTTGACCAAGTACAGCAGGCTAATTTTTAAGTTGATAGTTTTATATGGCCCGCAAGTGATGTTATAAATATCCAAATGGCCCTTGGCAGTGATGTTATAAATATCCAAATGGCCCTTGCTGCTGATTACAGGTGTTCCCCACACCTGTAATCAGAAGCAAGTTGTTTGACATCCCAACTCCCTGAGGCTGGAAAAGAAAACCAATTGAGATAAACTAGAGGGCTCTTACACATACCCCGGGGTCTAGAAATCCACATACTTCTGTATATAAATCCAAGAAATACCTGAGAAGGCCCCAGTCTTTCAATTCTATTAACTTGGAGGTCCTGCTCAAGCAGGAAGTGAGGGATGGGGCAGAGTGAAGTGCCAGAGCACTGACATCACGCCTGAACCAACACACAGAGTCCCTTGGCAAAGAATAGGTACCTGCCCTTGGCTGGGATGAACCCGGGACCCTTCGGTCTGTAAGCCGACGTTCTATCCACTGAGCCAAACCAGCTAGGGCTCACCATCGATGTTTCTATCTTTCTCCCTCTCCCTTCCTCTCTGAAGTCAATAAAAACATATCTGGGAGAAAAAGATGATATAGAAGGCAAGAATGTCTCCTCTCACTACTCCCCTTTAACTTTGTACTGGAAGGTCCAGCTAATGCAATAAGACAATGAAAGGAAAAATTACAAACAGATTAGGAAGAAGAAATACGGGCATCTTTGTTTATAGGTAATATGTATTTCTTTTTTATAAAAAAAAAAAAAAAAAAAACTTTTAGTCCTGATAAGTGATTATACCAGGTTGTAGAATACAAGGTTAATATACAAAGCAATTGCCTTTCCACATGCTAGCAACAAACAAGTGGAATTTCAGCTTAAAAACAAAACAATATTATTTACATTAGCATCCAGAAAAATGAAACACTCAATGTAAATCTAACAAAATCTGTAAAGATCAATATGAGAAAACAATAAAATTCTGATGAACAAAATACAAGAAAAACTAAATACATGAAAAGAATAATTCTTTTTTTTTATAAATCTTTATTGTTCAGATTATTACAGATGTTCCTCTTTTATTTTTCCCCATAGCTCCCCTCCACCTGATTCCCCACCCCACCCCATGCCCTTACCCCCCGCCACTGTCTTCATCTTTAGGAGTAAGATTTTTGTCCAATCTCTTCCCGCACCCCTCACACCTGCTTCCCCTGAGAATCGTCATGTCAGTCCACTCCCTTTCTATGTCCCTGATTCTATTATATTCACCAGTCCATTCTGTTCTTCAGATTTTTCATTCGCTTGATTTTTAGATTCACTTGTTGGTAGGTATGTGTTTGATGTCATTTTGTTGTTCATAATTTTTGTCTTTATCTTTTTCTTCTTCTTCCTCTTCTTAAAGGATACCCTTCAGCATTTCGTGTAATCCTGGTTTGGTGGTGATGAACTCCTTTAGCTTTCTCTTGTCTGTGAAGCTCTTTATCTGACCTTCAACTCTGAATGATAGCTTTGCTGGGTAGAGTAATCTTGGTTGTAGGTTCTTGCTGTTCATCACTTTGAATATTTCTTGCCATTACTCTCTTCTGGCCTGCATAGTTTCTGTTGAGAAATCAGCTGACAGTCGTATGGGTACTCCCTTGTAGGTAATTAACTGTTTTTCTCTTACTGCTTTTAATATTCTTTCTTTGTCTTTTGCCCTTGGCATTTTAATTATGATGTGTCTTGGTGTGGTCCTCTTTGGATTCCTCTTGTATGGGGTTCTGTGCACTTCCTGAACTTGTAAGTCTATTTCTTTCACCAGGTAGGGAAAGTTTTCTGTCATTATTTCTTCTAATAGGTTTTCAATATTTTGCTCTCTCCCTTCTTCTGGCACCCCAAAAATTCGGATGTTGGTTTGCTTGAAGTTGTCCCAGAGGCTCCTTACACTATCTTCATATTTTTGGATTCTTTTTTATTTTTGTTTTTCTGGTTGGATGTTTTTTGTTTCCACATATTTCAGATCTTTGGTTTGATTCTTGGGGTACGTTGATCTACAGTTGAGTTTCTGTATATTTATTTTAGACAGTGTATGCTTCATTTCTGACTGGTCCTTTTCCATTTTTTTGGCATTCTCATTAAGGTCCTTGAAGGTCTCACAAGCTCCTCAGAAGTGTTATCAAGTTTCTCAGCGGTTTTTAGAAGATTCTTGAGTAACCTTATACGTGTGGTTCTGAACTCTATGTCATCCAGTAGTTTGCTTTCCTCCATTTCTTTCATTCGTGACATGTTTCTTTGTTTCTGCATTTTGGCTGCTTCCCTGTGTTGATGGAGTGGCTTTGTGTGGTAGGTGACCTATAGGGGGCAGTAGCTCAGCCTCCCCAATCTCCTGATGTGGACGCTCTTGGTACACCCCTTTGTGGGCTGAGTGCAAAGTCTTGGTGCAGTTAAGCCTTAATTGCTGTTGTTACGCTGGGAGGAATTGACCTCCAGGCCAATTAGCTGTGAGCACTCCCTGTGTCTATAATGGAAGAACTGCTGCGCTGAAGACACGCTTATGGGGCAGGACTTGTTTCAGTGAGGCTTTGGTGCTCACTGAGTCTGCCTCTTGAATGTGTCACTTATGGATGTGAGGAGTTGAAATCTGGTGTCTCACACTGACCACTAGGTACACTGGCTTCTGGATCTCCAATGGGGTACAGGTCAGCTACTGTCTGAGGCCACTCAGCAGGAGCTACAGTGAGAGCTGCAGTTTTCTCCTCTTTGCTTGGGGTTTGGAGGTTTTGGAGCTGTCTGACCCAGGCTGGAAGTTTGCTAGGTTAAGCTGTGATAGGGCAGGCCTTTCTTATGCTAATTGATCTGCTTGGAGCTTGGGTGGGTTTGTAGGGCAGGGCCTCAGGGTGTCACTAGGTTAGGGCGTGGCAAACAGCAATGGCTGCTAGTTAGCTGGCTCTGAGTCTCCAAGGCATCCGCGAGTCCCGTGCCCCAGTGCCGTAAACAATTATTCCTGTGTGCAGCTCTGCAAGCAAGCCACCCTCTCTGGCAGACAGTCCAGCTTCTCCCCGTAGGAGTTTGGGTCCCCGTGTCTCCCCAGAGACTGGATTTCAGAGTAATCGGGGGCTTGTCTCCGTTGGGGTTGAAAAAAGCAACGCACCCAGTCGCCCGCAGCCAGCCCGGATCACGCGCCTCTGTACCTCAGCTTTTCAGCGCTCGTGCACGTCTCAATGCTCTTTTCTCTTTCCTTCTAGTTTTAGAACTTCCACTCAGCCAGCTTTCCCGTGGTTCTGGGTGATAGACGTTTTGTCTTTTAGTTGCAGTTTAAATTGTTGTAGGAGGCAGCAGTTTAGGTGTTTACCTACGCCACCATCTTGGATTCTCTCTCAAGAATAATTCTTAATAGTGCTCCAATGCTCTTTAAAGCATTTTGTGGCTAAAAATAAATATTTTGCTTTTAGATTTTTACCATTTATAGCATTTGCAATTATTAATTGAATTTCATTGTAAACAAAGCATTTAGTGTCCCCACCAAAAAATTTAAAAAGTGGAGAGATATTTTATGCTCAGAAATAAGAAAACTAAATATTGTCATGATATCAGTTGTGTCTACCTTGATCTATAGATTCAATGTGATCCCAATCAAAATCCCATTAAGTTATTTTGTGGATATTCGCAAACTAATTCTAAAATTTGTATGAAGTCCCTGGCAGATATGTCTCAGTGGTTGAGCTATGAACCAGGAGGTCATGGTTTGATTCCAGTCAAGGCACGTTCCCAGGTTGTGGGCTCGATCCCCAGTGCGGGGAATGCAGGACACAGCCAATAAATAATTCTTTTTCTCTCTCCCTCTCTGAAAATCAATAAAAATATTTATTTTATTCTATTTTATTGTTAATCCTCACCTGAGGATATTTTTCCATTGAATCTTTTAGAGAGTGTGGAAGAGACAGGAAAAGACAGAAAGAAACATCGATATGAGAGAAACACATCAATTGGTTGCCTCCTGCACATGCCCTGCCCAGGGCCAGGGCCGAGGAGGAGCCTGCAACCAAGGTAACTCACTCTTGACCGGAATTGAACCCAGGACCCTTTGGTCCACAGGCTTATGCTCTATGTACTGAGCACAATTGACTAGCAGGGGTCCTCAAACTTTTTAAACAGGGGGCCAGTTCACTGTCCTTCAGACCATTGGGGGACCGGACTATAGTTTAAAAAAAAACAAACTATGAACAAATTCCTATGCACACTGCGGGCCTGGGACAAGTCGGCTGCTAAGCAGGACAGGCAGCGGCACCCGGCGGGCTGGATAAATGTCCTCGGTGGGTCGCATGTGGCCCACGGGCCGTAGTTTAAGGACCCCTGGACTAGAGCAATAAAAATATTTTTTAAAAGTCCAAAAAAAAAAAAAAAAAAGAAGAAAAAAAAAGAAGAGAATAGAGAGCCCAGAAACAAACTCACACCAATATGGTCAATTAATATTTGACAAAGGAGGCAACAACATACAATAGGATAAAGACAGTCTATTCAAAAATAGTGCTGGGGTGAGAAAATAAGATGGCGGCATAGGTAAACACCTGAACTTACTGCCTCACACAACCACTTCAAAACTACTACTAAAAGACAAAACAGACATCATCCAGAACCACAGGAAGGCTGGCTGAGTGGAAATTCTACAACTAGAAGGAAAGAGAAAAGCACACTGAGACTCAGAGGAGCTGCGGAAGTAAAGTGCAGAGGTATGGAGGCGTGCGCCAAAAGTTCTGGAAACTGAGTACATGGCTGGCTTTTTCAATCCAGAAGGAGACACAAGCTCCTGACTGCTCTGAACTCCAGTTCTGGGCGAGACTCTGGGGACCCAGACTCATACAGGTGGAAACTGGACTGTCTGGCATTGGGCCAGAACATGAGGGCAGCTTTCTCTCAGAGGTGCTTGCAGTGATTACCAAGGGACACTGAGACCCAGGGGCCTCTTAGGGCAGGGCTGACGGGAAGCCATTGCTGTTTGCTCTGCCCTGAGACTCCACCCCATCCAAGCTGTGTGCAGAGGCTTTTGTATATGAATGGCCTGGTCCTTTGAAATCTAAAATTATCTAACAAACTGCAGCTGAGTCAGAGAGACCCAGGACATCCAAAAGAAGGCCCAAAGCCCCACAGCAGCTTGCATTGCTTCATGGCTGGGCCTCATCTGGGCACCTCCAAACCCCAAACAAAGAAGAGGAGTCTGCAGATCTATCCATAGCTCCTGCTGGGTGGCCTCAGGCAGAGGCTAAATTAGCACCTCCTTGGAGATCCAAGAGCCAGTGTACCCAGGGGTCAGAGTAGGACCATCCAGATTACAACTCCTCAGATCCATAAGGGACACACTCAGGGGGAAGATTCAGTGAGCACCAAAGCGCCACTGAAGCAAGTCTTGCCTCATAAGGGTGTCTCCAGCACAGAAGTTCTCCCATCGTAGACACAGCTGATCCTCACAGCCGAATGGCCTGGAGGTCAATTCCTCCCAGTGATACCAACAACAATCAAGGCTTAACTACAACAAGACTGTGCATACAGCCCACAAAGGGATGCACCAAGAGTGTCTACCTCAGGTAACTGGAGAGGCTGAGCCACTGGGCCCTATAGGATACCTAGCTCAAAAAGCCATTCTATCAACTCAGAGAAGCAGCCAAAATGTGGAGACAAAGAAACAGATCACAAATGAAAGAAATGGAGGAAAGCAAATGACTGGATTAGAGTTCAAAACCACGGCTTTAAGGTTTTTCAAGAATTTTCTAGAAAAGGCCAATAAATTTAGTGAGACTCTCGAGGATATGAAAAAGTACCAACTAGAAATTAAGCATACATTGACTGAAATAAAAAATAATATATAGAGATCCAACAGCAGACTAGAGGATTGCAAGAATCAAGTCAAAGATTTGAAACACAAAGTAGCAAAAAACACTCAACTAGAAAAGCAAAACAAAATAGAATCCAAAAATATGAAGATACTGTAAGGAGCCTCTGGGACAACTTCAAGCGTACCAACATCCGAATTATGGGGGTGCCAGAAGAAGAGAGAGAGCAAGATACTGAAAACCTATTTGAAGAAATAATGACCAAAAACTTCCCCACCTGGTGAAAGAAATAGACTTACAAGTCCAGGAAGCACACAGAACCCCAAACAAAAGGAATCCAAAGAAGACCACACCAAGACACATCATAATTAAAATGCCAAGAGCAAAAGACAAAGAGAGAATATTCAAAGCAGCAAGACAAAAACAGTTAGTTACCTACAAGGGAGTACCCATATAATTGTCAGCTGATTTCTCAACAGAAACTATGCAGGCCAGACGGGAGTGGCAAGAAATATTCAAAGTGATGAATAGCAAGAACCTACAACCAAGATTACTCTACCCAACAAAGCTATCATTCAGAATTGAAGGTCAGATAAAGAGTTTCACAGATAAGAAAAAGCTAAAGGAGTTCATCACCACCAAACCAGTATTATATGAAATGCTGAAAGGTATTCTTTAAGAAGAGGAAGAAGAAGAAGGTAAAGATAAAAATTATGAACAACAAATACATATCTATCAACAAATCAATCTAAAAATCAAGTGAATAAAAAATCTGATGAACAGAATAATCTGGTGAATATAATAGAATCAGGGACATAGAAAGGGAGTGGACTGACAATCCACAGGAGAAAAGCGGTGTGGGGGGTGCGGGAAGAGACTGGACAAAAATCATACACCTATGGATGAGGACAGTGAGGGGGAGGGTAAAGGCAGAGGGTGGGGTGGGAACCGGGTGGAGGGGAGCTATGGGGGGGGGAGAAAGAGGAACAACTGTAATAATCTGAATAAAGATTTAATTAAAAAAAAGAAAATTACAAAAAAAAATGGTGCTGGGAAAATTGGACAGATACATGCAGAAAAATAAAACTAGACCACTTTCTTACACCATATATAAGAATCAAAATGGAATAAAGACTTAAATGTGGCGAGTAGGGGAGATGAGGAGGGTATAGAGGGGATAAATGGTGATGGAAGGAGACTTGAGTTGGGGTAGTGTTTTAGAATTGTGCATCTGAAACCTGTATAATTTTGTTATCCAGTATCACACCAATAAATTAATAAAAAGGACTTAAATGTAAGACTCAAAACCATAAAACTCCTAGAATAAAACATAGGCAATAAAATCTCTGACACTTCTCTTAGCAATATTTTTTCCTGATATATCAAGGGAAACAAAAGAAAAAAATAAACAAATGGGACTTCATGAAGCTAAAAGTTTTGTATAGCAAAGGAAATCATCAGCAAAGTGAAAAGACAACTTACTGAATGGAAGAAGATATTCACCAATGATAGATTTGAAAATGGGTTAATATCCAAAATTTATAAAGAACTCATACAACTTAACATAAAAAAAACTCCTAAATAATCCAATTAAAAAATGGGCAGACGCTTGGCCAGCATGGTTCAGTGGTTGAGTATCAACCTATGAACTAGGAGATCGCAGTTCAATTCCTGGTCTGGGCACATGCCCGGGTTCAGGGCTGCCAATAGGGGGTGTGCAGGAGGCAGGTGATCAAGGATTCTCTCTCATCATTGATGTTTCTATCTCTCCGTCTCCCTTCCTCTCTGAAATCAATAAAAATAATTTTTATATACATATACACATATATATAGATAGATGATAGCTAGCTAGATAGAAAACAAATGGGCAGAGGACCTGAGTAGACACTTCTCCAAAGAGGACATACAGATGGCCAAAAGAAATATGAAAAGATGCTCAATGTCACTAATCATCAGAGAAATGCAAATTAAAACCACAAGGAGATATTACCTCATACCCATCAGAATGGCTATCATAACTAAATACATAAACAACAAGTGCTGACATGGATGTGGAGAAAAGGGAACCCTTATGCAGATTGGTGCAGCCACTATAGAAAACAGTATAGAGGGTCCTCAAAAAATAAAAAATAAAACTGCCTTTGTTTTTGTGTGTGTGTGTGTGTTTTTATGAAACTGCCTTTGACCCAGCAATTTCACTCTTAGGTATATATCCAAAGAAACTAAAAACAGTAATTTGAAAGAATATATGCTCTGCTATGTTAACTGCAGTATTATTTCTTTTTTAAAAAATTTAATAAATCTTTATTGTTCAGATTATTACAATTGTTTCTCCTTCCCCCCCCTCCATAGTGGGTTCCCACCCCACCCTCTGCCCTTACCTCCCCTACACTGTCCTCATCCATAGGTGTACGCTTTTTGTCTAGTCTCTTCCTGCACCCCCCCATACCCCTTTCCCCTGAGAATTATCAGTCCACTCCCTTTCTATGCCCCTGATTCTATTATATTCACCAGTTTATTCTGTTCCTCAGGTTTTTAATTCACTTGATTTTTAGGTTCACTTGTTGATAGATATGTATTTGTTGTTCATAATTTTTATCTTTACTTTTTTCTTCTTCCTCTTCTTAAAGAATACCTTTCAGCATTTCATATAATACTGGTTTGGTGGTGATGAACTCCTTTAGCTTTTTCTTATCTGTGAAGCTCTTTATCTGACCTTCCATTCTGAATGATAACTTTGCAGGGTAGAGTAATCTTGGTTGTAGGTTCTTGCTATTCATCACTTTGAATATTTCTTGCCACTCCCATCTGGCCTGCATAGTTTCTGTTGAGAAATCAGCTGACATTTGTATGGGTGCTCTCTTGTAGGTAATTAACTGTTTTTGTCTTGCTGCTTTGAATATTCTCTCTTTGTCTTTTGCTCTTGGCATTTTAATTATGATGTGTCTTGGTGTGGTCCTCTTTGGATTCCTATTGTTTGGGGTTCTGTGTGCTTCCTGGACTTGTAAGTCTATTTCTTTCACCAGGTGGGGAAGTTTTTGGTCATTATTTCTTCAAATAGGTTTTCAGTATCTTGCTCTCTCTCTTCTTCTGGCACCCCCATAATTCGGATGTTGGTACGCTTGAACTTGTCCCAGAGGCTCCTTACACTATCTTCAACTTTTTGGGTTCTATTTTGTTTTGCTTTTCTGGTTGAGTGTTTTTCGCTTCTTTGTATTTCAAATCTTTGATTTGATTCTTGTGATCCTCTGGTCTGCTGTTGTGTCTCTGTATAATATTTTTTATTTCAGTCACTGTATGCTTAATTTCTAGTTGGTCCTTTTCCATATCTTTGAGGGTCTTGCTAAATTTATCGGCCTTTTCTAGGATATTCTTGAAAAGACTTATAACCGTGGTTTTGAATTCTATATCTAGTCATTTGCTTTCCTCCATTTCTTTCGTTTGTGATCTGTTTCGTTGTCTCCGCATTTTCGCTGCTTCCCTGAGTTGGTAGGGTAGCTTTGTGTGCTAGGTTTCCTATATGGCACAGTGAGTCGGTCTCCCCAGTTAACCTGAGGTGGACACTCTTGGTGCACCCCTTTGTGGACTGTGTGTACAGCCTTGTTGTAGTTAAGTCTTGATTGTTGTTGGTATCACTGGGAGGAATTGACCTCCAGGCCAGTTGGCTGTGAGGATCAGCTGTGTCTACACTGGGAGAAGTTCGGTGCTGGAGACAGCCTTATAGGACCAGACTTGCAAAATTGCAAAAGCCTCTGTGCTCAGCTTGGATGGGGCGGAGTCTCAGGACGGAACAGACAGTCTTAGCTTCCCGTCAGCCCTGCCCTTGCACGCGCCTCCAGACCGCTGCCTTCTGTGGCTCCCCTGAGTTTCCACCTGACAGTCCATATTCCCCCCCATAAGAGCGTGGGTCCCCAGGGGCTCGCCTGGAACTGGGGTTCAGTGCAGTTGGGACTGGAGTTCAGGGCAGTCAGGAGCTTCCAACTCCCTTCCATTAGGGAAAGCCTGCAGCAACCTCCGCATTCAGTCTTTTCTGCGAGCACTTGCGCGCGTGCCTCCAGACCCCTGCCCACCATGGCTCCCCTGAGTCTCTGAGTGCCTTTCTCTCTACCTGACAGTCTAGACTCCCCCTGTATGAGTCTGGGTCCATGGGGTTTTGCCCAGAACTGGGGTTCAGTGCAGTCGGAACTGGGGTTCAGTGCAGTAGGGGCTTCCTTCCCCCTCCTGCCAGAGAAAGTCAGCCAGACTCTCAGCTGACCTTCCTCTCTGCACGCGTATTTCCGTACCTCAGCCCTTTGCCACTCCTCTGATTTTCCTTGAGCTTTTCTCTTTCCTTCTAGTTGTAGAATTTCCACTCAGCCAGCTTTCCTGTGGTTCTGGATGATGTCCGTTCTCTTTTAGTTGTAGTTTTGAAATTGTTGTGCGAGGCAGCAGTTTAGGTGCTTACCTATGCCGTCATCTTGGTTTCTCCACTTAAGTGATTTTTTTTTTCTGCAGTGTTATTTTTAACTAGAGGCCCAGTGCATGAATTCGTGCACTTGAGGGGGGTCCCTCAGCCTGGATTGCAAGAGGGCCCAGGCAAGGCTGAGGGACCCCAGTGGTGCACAATTGGGGCCGGGGAGGGATATGGGAGGTTGGCCAGCCAGGGAGGGATCGTGGGAGGGCTCCAGGGTATGTCCAGCCTATCTCGCTCAGTCCCAATTGGTCAGACCCCAGCAGCAAGCTAACCTACTTGTTGGAGTGTCTGCCACCTGGTGATCAATGCATGTCATAGCGAGCAGTTGAGTGGCCTTAGCATCTCATTAGCATGTTATACTTTGATTGGTTGAACAGACGACCAGACACTTAGCATATTAGGCTTATATTATATAGGATAGTCAAGATATGGAACTAATGCAAGTGCCCATCAATACAAGAGTTGATAAAAAAAATTGTGGTACATATATACAATGGACTATTACTTGGTCATAAAAAGAATGTAATCTTACCATTTGCAACAACATGGTGGACCTAGAGAGTATTATACAGAGTAAAATAAATCAGTCAGAAAAATACAAATACCACATGGTTTCACTTATATATGGAATCTAAAGAACAAAAGAAATGAATAAACAAAATTGAAACTGATTTATAGGCACAGGGAACAGACTGATGGTTGCCAGAGGGGTGTGGGGTTGGATCTGGGTAAAAAGGTGAAGGGATTCAGAATACAAATTGGTAGCCACAAAATAGTCATGCAAATAGAAAACACAACATAGAAAATATAGTAAAGAATCCTATATAATAAAGAGGTAATATGCAAATTAACCCTCACAAGATGGCTGCCTACAACCAGGCCAGCAGGGGGGTTAGTGAGGGACTACCAAACAACTGAACAGCAAGCTGCGTGGGGCAACCAGGCTGGCAAGGGGGCCGTGAAGGGTGACCAGGCTGGCAGGGGGGGGCAGTTGGGAACGACCAGGCCAGTTGGGGGGGGGCAGTTAGGAGCCACCAGGCAGCAGGGAGGTCAGTAAGAGGTGACCAGTCTGGTGCGGGGGGGGGGGCATTTAGGGGCAACTAGGCCAGCAGGGGGGTGCAGTTGGGGGAGACCAGGCTAGCAGAGGTGTGCAGTTGGGGTGACCAGGATGGCAGGGGGAGCAGTAAGGGCTGACCAGGCAGGCAGGCAGGTTAATGATTAGGAACCAGCAGTCCAGGATTGTGAGAGGGATGTCTGACTGCCAGTTTAGGCCTGATCCCCGGGATCGGGCCTAAATCGGCAGTTGGACATCCCCCAAGGGGTCCCAGATTGGAGAGGGTGCAGGCTGGGCTGAGGGACCCCCCCCCCACCCATGCACAAATTTTGTGCACCGGGTCTCTAGTACTGTAATAACTTTGTATGGTGCCAGGTGGGTACTGGAACTATGAGGGAGAACACTTTGTAAAGTATGTGATTACCTAACCACTATGCTATAAAACTGAAACTAATGCAAAATAATATTGAATGGAAACGGTAATTGAAAAATAAAATTAAAAAACAATACCAATCATTCACAAACTCACAAACTTATCTTTAAAAAAGAAGAGGAGCTCTAACTGGTTTGGCTCAGTGGATAGAGCGTCAGCCTGCGGATTGAAAGATCCCAGGTTTGATTCCGGTCAAGGGGCATGTACCTTGGTTGCGGGCACATCCCCAGTAGGAGGTGTGCAGAAGGCAGCTGATCAATGTTTCTCTCCATTGATGTCAGTCTCCATCTGACTCTCTATCCCTCTCTCTTCCTCTCTGTAAAAAATCAATAAAATATATTTTTTTAAAAAAGAAGAAGAAGAGGAGGTGGGGGCAAGGGGACAAGGGCAAGTGCCGGCAGGTAGGGGAGGCTGGGGTAAAGTCAGTGGGGGGGGGGGTGGGAAAGAGACATATGTACTACTATTTGTAATAACTTAAACAATAAAATTAAAAAAAAAAAAAAGAGGAGGACCTTAGCCGGTTTGACTCAGTGGATAGAGCATTGGGCTACAGACTGAAAGGTCCCAGGTTCGATTCCAGTCAAGGGCATATGCCCAGGTGGTGGGCCTGATCCCCAGTAGGGGGCGTGCAGGAGACAGCCAATCAATGATTCCCTCTCATCATTGATGTTTCTATCTCTTTCTCCCTCTCCCTTCCTCTCTGAAATCAATGAAAGTATTTTCTTTAAAATATATTTCATTGATTTTTTTACAGAGAGGAAGGGATAGGGATAGAGAGTTAGAAACATTGATGAGAGAGAAACATCAATCAGCTGCCTCCTGCACACCTTCTACTGGGGATGTGCCCGCAACCAAGGTACATGCCCCTGACCGGAATCGAACCTGGGACCTTTCAGTCCGCAGGCTGACACTCTATCCACTGAGCCAAACGGGCTAGGGCGATGAAAATATTTTTAAAAAAAGAAGAAGAGGTGGGAGCACTTCACAACTGGTCTCATCCCATGAGACCAGTATTATCCTGACACAAAATCAAAGACATCACAAGAAAAGAAAACTACACCCCAATATCCCTTTTGAATAAAGTCATAATCTACAAAATGCTGGAGAACTGAATTCAGCAACATGTCAAAGACATTGTACACCATAACCAAGTGGGATTCATCTCAGGAAAGCAAGTTTGTTTAACATCCAAAAGTCAATTGACTTAATAAAATACCATATGACTGGAATAAAGAGCAAAACCCACATGATCATCTGAATTGACACAGAAATATCATTTGACAAAATTAAAAATCCTTTCATGATAAAAAAAAAAAACAAACCCAAAACAATCCCGCCCTGCATGGCTCAGTAGTTGAGCGTCAAACTATGAACCAAGAGGTCAGGTTTGATTCCCAGTCGGGGCTTGGATTGTGGGCTCAATCCTCAGTGTGGGGCGTGCAGGAGGCAGCCAATCTAGGATTCTCTCTCACCACTAATGTTTTTGTCTCTCTCTCCTTCTTCCCTTCTCTCTGAAATCAATAAAAAATATATTTAAAAACAAAAATAAGAAACAATAAACAAATTAGGAAGAAAAGGAAATTTTCCCAACCAGATAAAGAAAATATGAAAAACCCACCGCTGCCTGGCCAGTGTAGCTCAGTTGGTTGGGCATCATCCTGTGTACCAAAAGATTGCCGGTTTGATTCCGGGGCCGGGCACATACCAGGGTTGCATCTTGATCCCCAGTAGGGGGCATGCGGGAGGCAGCTGATTGAAGTTTTGCTCTCACATCCATGTTTCTTTCTTTCTCCCTCTCCCTTCTCTCTCTCTCTCTAAAACCCAACCAACCAACAAACAAAAAGCCACCACTAACATCATACTTAATACCAAAAGGCTTTCCCCCTGAGATCAGGAATAAGACCCGTATATCCACTCTCAATATGTTTATTCAACATTTTACTGAAGGTTCTAGCTAGGCCTACTAGTCAAGAAAAAGAAATAAAAGTCAGCCAGATTGAAAACCAGAAATAAAACTATTTCTATTTAAAGATGGAATGACATTGTATATAAAAAACCCTAAGGAACCTATTACTAAAACATTGTATTACTAAAAGTTGAGTTCAGCAAGTTTATAGGACACCAGATTTATGTATAAAAATAAATTGTATTTCTCTATACTAGCAATGAAAAATACAACAATAATTTTTAGAATCCCATTTACAATAGCATAAAAAAGGACAAAACACATCAAAATACATTTAACCAAGTAAGAGACTGTACACTGAAAACTATACAACATGGTTGAAAGAAGTTAAAAACCCAATAAATGGAAAAACATTCCATGTTCATTAAGCAGAAGACACTTTTGTTAAGAGGCAATTCTCCTCAAATTGCTCTATAGATTCAAATCAATCCTTACCAAAATTCCAGCTAACTTTTTTGAGAAATAGACAATATGAGCCTAAAATCTATATGGACATGCCAGAGACCCATGATAGCTCAAACAATCTTAAGAAAGCACCAAATTAGAGGACCCACACTTTACGATTTCAAAACTTATTACAAAACTGCAATAATCAGGACAGTGTGGTAGCAGCATGAGGATAGATGTACACATCAATGAAATAGAACTTACAGTCCAGATTTTTGACAATGGTGTCAAGACAATTCAATAAAATAAATGACAACTCAAAGAATAGCATTGTCAAAATATGATGCTGGGACACACCTGGATATTCACATGCAAAACAACAATAACTTTCAGCCTTTATTTTACTCTATCTACAAAATTTAACTCAAAATGGATAAAAAAACCTAATTATAAAAAAAGCCAAAACCATTAAAATTCCTTAAGAAAACACAGGGCAAGAGCTTTATGGCATGGTATTAGGCATTTATTTCTTGGATATGAGAGCTAAACCACAGGCAACAAAAGAAAAGAGTTAAATTGGATTACATCAAAATTAAAAATTTCTGTGCACCAATGAACAATTAGAATGAAAAGGCAACCTACAGAACAGGAGAAAATACTGCAAATCATTTATCTGATAAGAGCCTAATCCTTCGACTCAACAACAAAAAACATAGAACCTGATTTTAAAATGGGCAAACAACATTACTTACAAGAAGATGTATAAATGACCAAAAAGCATATGAAAATCTGTCCAATGCCACTCATCATTAGGAAAATGCAAATCAAAAGCACAATGAGATTTCACCTCACATACTAGGATGGCTTCTATTCCCGCCCCCCCCCCCCCCCCAATTCAACAGAAAATAACAAGAGTTGGCGAAGAGGAAAAGAAATTGGAACTCTCTTTTGTTTGTTTGTTGATTTATCTTTATTTTTTATTTTTTAAAATAAATCTTTATTGTTCAGATTATTACAGGTGTTCCTCTTCCCCCCCCCCCATAGCTCCCCTCCACCTGATTCCCCACCCCACCCCATGCCCTTACCCCCCACCACTGTCTTCATCCATAGGAGTAAGATTTTTGTCCAATCTCTTCCTGCACCCTTCACACCCACTTCCCCCTGAGAATTGCCAGTCCACTCCCTTTCTATGTCCCTGATTCTATTATATTCACCAGTCCATTCTGTTCTTCAGATTTTTTATTCACTTGATTTTTAGATTCACTTGTTGGTAGGTATGTATTTGATGTCATTTTGTTGTTCATAATTTTTATCTTTATCTTTTTCTTCTTCTTCCTCTTCTTAAAGAATACCCTTCAGCATTTCATGTAATCCTGGTTTGGTGGTGATGAACTCCTTTAGTTTTTTTCTTGTCTGTGAAGCTCTTAATCTGACCTTCAACTCTGAATGATAGCTTTGCTGGGTAGAGTAATCTTGGTTGTAGGTTCTTGCTGTTCATCACTTTGAATATTTCTTGCCACTCCCTTCTGGCCTGCATAGTTTCTGTTGAGAAATCAGCTGACAGTCGTATGGGTACTCCCTTGTAGGTAACTAACCATTTTTCTCTGCTGCTTTCAAGATTCTCTCTTTGTCTTTTGCCCTTGGCATTTTAATTATGATGTGTCTTGGTGTGGTCTTCTTTGGATTCCTCTTGTATGGGGTTCTGTGCACTTCCTGAACTTGTAAGTCTATTTCTTTCACCAGGTAGGGAAAGTTTTCTGTCATTATTTCTTCTAATAGGTTTTCAATATTTTGCTCTCTCTCTTCTTCTGGCACCCCAAAAATTTGGATGTTGGTACGCTTAAAGTTGTCCAAGAGGCTCCTTACACTATCTTCATATTTTTGGATTCTTTTTTCTTTTTGTTTTTCTGATTGGGTGCTTTTTGTTTCCTCATATTTCAGATCTTTGGTTTGATTCTTGGGGTACGTTGATCTACAGTTGAGTTTCTGTATATTCTTTATTTTAGACAGTGTATGCTTCATTTCTGACTGGTCCTTTTCCATTTTTTTGGCATTCTTATTAAGATCCTTAAAGGTCTCATCAAGTTTCTCAGCGGTTTTTAGAAGATTCTTGAGTAACCTTATACATGTGGTTCTGAACTCTATGTTGTCCAGTAGTTTGCTTTCCTCCATTTCTTTCATTCGTGACATGTTTCTTTGTCTCCGCATTTTGGCTGCTTCCCTGTGTTGATGGAGTGGCTTTGTGTGGTAGGTGACTTATAGGGGGCAGTAGCTCAGCCTCCCCAATCACCTGAGGTGGACACTCTTGGTATACCCCTTTGTGGGCTGAGTGCAAAGTCTTGGTGTAGTTAAGCCTTGATTGCTGTTGGTACACTGGGAGGAACTGACCTCCAGGCCAATTGGCTGTGAGGACTCGCTGTGTCTATAATGGAAGAACTGCTGTGCTGGAGGCACACTTATGGTGCAGGACTTGTTTCAGTAGGGCTTTGGTGCTCACTGAGTCTGCCTCTTGAATGTGTCACTTATGGATGTGAGGAATTGAAATCTGGTGTCTCACACTGACCACTAGGTACACTGGCTTTTGGACCTCCAATGGGGTGCAGGTCAGCTACTGTCTGAGGCCACCCAGCAGGATCTATAGCGAGAGCTACAGTTTTCTCCTCTTTGCTTGGGATTTGGAGGTTTTGGAGCTGTCTGACCCGGGCTGCAAGTTTGCTAGATTAAGCTGTGATAGGGCAGGCCTTTCTTATGCTAAAGCTCCTGCTTGGAGCTTGAGTGGGTTTGTAGGTTGTGTGGGGCGTCACTAGGCCAGGACGTGGCAAACAGCAATGGCTGCTAGTTAGCCAGCTCTGCGTCTCTGACCCTGTCCCCATGTCTCGCGCCCCAGCGCAGTAAACAATTATTCTTGCGCGCAGCTCTGCAAGCAAGCCACCCGCACTTTCCGACCCGATGGCAGACAGTCCAGCTTCTCCCCGTAGGAGTTTGGGTCCCCCGTGTCTCCCCAGAGACTGGATTTCAGAGTAATCGGGGGCTTGTCTCCCTTCAGGTTGATAAAAGCAATGCCTGCTGCCAGCCCAGAATGCGCGCCTCCGTACCTCAGCTTTTCAGCGCTCGTGCACATCTCAATGCTCTTTTCTCTTTCCTTCTAGTTGTAGAACTTCCACTCAGCCACCTTTCCCGTGGTTCTGGGTGATAGACGTTTTGTCTTTTAGTTGTAGTTTTGAAATTGTTGTGCGAGGCAGCAGTTTAGGTATTTACCTACACCGCCATCTTGGATTCTCCTCAGAAATTGGAACTCTTTACACTGTTTATGGAAATGTAAAGTTCTGCAGCAGTCTGACAGTTCCTCAATATTAAAAATAGAATTAGCACATGATCCAGCTCTTCCACTTCTATGTATGCACCCAAAAGAACTGCAGGCAGGGTCCTGTAGAGATATTTATACACCCATGCTTATAGCAGCATTCTTCACAGTACAAAGAGATGGAAGCAACCCAAGTGTACATTTATGAATAAGTGGATAAATAAAATACATTCTATACATACAATTAAATACTATTCAGTTATAAAAAGGAAAGAAATTCTAACACATGAATAAACTTTGAGGTTATTATGCTAAGTCAAAGAAGCCACTCACAAAATGACAAATACTGTATGATGTCACTTATAGAAGATACCTAAAGTAGTCAAGTTCATACAGACACAAAGTCAAATGGTGGTTGCCAAGGACTGGGGGAAGGAGGCAATGGGTAGTTGCTTAGTGGGAATATAGTTCCAGTGTTACAAGATGAAAAAGTTCCAGAGATTGGTTGTACAACAATATGAATGTACTTAACAATACTGAACTGTACACTTAAAAATGGTTAGGATGGCACATTTTACCTAATGTGTATTTTACCACAACTTTTAAAGGTTATCAAAAATTGCTTAATTATGGCCCTAGCCAGTGTGGCTTTAGTTGGTTGAGCATTATCCCATGCACCAAAAGGTTCGGAGGCATCTGATCAATGTTTCTCTTCTCTCTCTCTCTCTCTCTCTCTCTCTCCCCCCTTCCCTCCCTCCCTCCCTCCCTCTCCCAAAATTCAATAAAAAGGTATTATTTATTATTTATTATTTTTAAAAATATATATTTTATTGATTTATTACAGAGAGGAAGGGAGAGGGATAAATAGTCAGAACATCGATGAGAGAGAAACATCGATCAGCCGCCTCCTGCACACCCCCTACTGGGGATGTGCCCGCAACCAAGGTACATGCCCTTGCTCGGAATCGAACCTGGGACCCTTCAGTCCGTAGGCCGATGCTCTATCTACTGAGCCAAACCCGTTTTGGCAATAAAAATGTATTTTTTAAAAATTGCTTATTTTTAAAGTAATGTTATATGGTGAAATACTTTATTTAATCAGATCTGAGACAAATTTTTCTGTGATCTTTGACTTCTGTATCTCAACTTCTACCTATGTCCATTTCCAAGCTGAACATGATAGTTGGCATTTAAGTCTACTTCGTACATGTCCGGCTTGTCCAGATATATTCTCAACAATTTTCTGGTGAGCCAACGAGAGCTTGGCAAGGTTTAGTGACATTTACCAAGGTTGTGAGAGGGCTGGAGCTGTTATTGAATCCCATGGCCTGACCCTAAAGTCGGGGTTCTTCCCCACCTTGCCTCATGCCCCTCAAATTAGCTTTATCATAAAACCACTTGTGGAACCTCAAAAATCAGATTCCCCGAGGAGGTGAGTGTTTCTCTAAATTTTCATGAGTATTGAATGTGTGGATCCTGGAATGAGCAAATTAACAAATAAAGAAATGAAATCAGCCCTGGCCAGTTTGGCTCAGTGGATAGAGTGTCAGCCTGCAGACTGAAGGGTCTCAGATCCTATTCCCATCAAGGACACATGCCCGGGTTGTGGGGTTGTGGGCTCGATACCCATTAGGAGACGTGCAGGAGGCAGTCAATCAATGATTCTTAGTCATCATTGATATTTCTCTCTCTCTCTCCCTCTCCCTTCCTCTCAGAAATCAATAAAAAAAATTTTTTTAAGTCTTTATTAAAAAACAAAAAGGGAAGATGAAATCAAACAAGACTGGCTAACTTGACAGACTAAGGATCTTGGAATACAGTGAGGATTGAAAAGGAAGTAGAAGTAGAAATTGCTAACCGCAGGGTACATTCTGCGTAAGCACATTCAGATCTCTTACAGTCATCCTGCCCTGAGGACAGAGACCACTGGGGAGTCCAGGGCCCTGGAGCTGTTGCCAGCCCTGAGAGAGGCCAGTCCAGACACAGCAGTGTGTGCTCCCAGCAGCAAAGGAGGCTCAGGCAAGAGGCCCTCAGGAGGGAAGGGTGACGGGGCCCTGGGGGAGGGGGGTGAAAGGGAGGACTTGGTGGGTCTGTGGGTAGGGGAGGGGCACATCTTTCTTTAGAAAGATCACCCTGGCTCCTGTGGGAAAGATGACATGAAGCGGAAGAAATTGGAGGAGAGGACTGACCCCAAACTCAGAGCCAGGGGGAGTGAATTCTGGAAAGGTTTTTGGAGGGACCCTTGCAGGGCTTGGTGATCAACTGCATGAGGGAATGGTGAGGGAGAGGAATGGGCTTTCATTACCAACTCTTAGCGCTTCAGCGGCTAAGCCCAAAGAAACAGATCTGTAATGGGTGGGGTGGGGAGGGGTGACAGGCAGTCACGGACAGACACGGGGCTGTCACTTTTTCCAGGCGCCGCCCATGCCCCTCAGTGCCTGTCAGGCAGGCTCCTTTAACACAGGAGACTTTATGTTGTCCTTCTGGTCAGTCCAAGGGTCTCTGCATTTGTTTTCTGGGCAGTCAGGTGGCGATCTGGGGCATTAGTCCAGCTCTCAGAGCGCTGAGGGGCCAGAGTCACAATGGGGTGGAGGGAGGAAAGGCTTTCAGGAAATAGGGAAGGAAGAAGTCTGAGGGAGCAAATCTGTTTGAAAGCCACCACTTTTGCCCTGGTTGGTGTGGCTCATTTGGTTGGGCCAAGAGGTTGCTGTATGATTCTGGTCAGGGCACATGCCCGGGTTGTGGGATCGATCCCCAGTAGGAGTTGTGCAGGAGGCAGTCCATTGATGTTTCTCTCTCTCCCTCTCCCTTCCTCTTCTAACAATTAATAAAAACTAAAAAAAAAAAAAAAAAAGATAAAAATCCACCACTCCTTCCATTTCCATATCATTAAACCAAACACGGTCCTGTTTGTGTTACCTCCCTCGATCCTCAGGCTGCTGTGGAGAACTCAGCAGAGCTGGGCCGCTGCCTTCCCCAGGCAAACAGGGTTCCTAAGCTGCCATGGGAACCCAGGTGATCCAGGGTCTAATGGCAGGGCACTTGCTGTACACAGCATAAGGGTGCTGTGGGTCCCTGGCCCTTTTCAGGAAGTACGGACCTAAACCATTTAACTACTTTTTTTAGGTAAAGTCCAAAGGGAAGGTGTGGGTGCAAGATACCTCTAACTTGGGAACAGTCCCGGAAGGTCCACCTACTAACCCCAGATCCCTTCTGAACCTTCCAAGAATTGGGTGAGGGAGCCCCCTTTGCCAGCCTCTTCTATCTCAGTCTCAGGCAGCCCCAGGAACCAGCACTGAAGGAACAGGGTCTGGCCCCAGCTTTCACTGTGGAGATGGGGAGACTGAGGAGGGGCTGAAGGGAGCACCTTGCATGGGCTCTCCCCTCAGGCCTCATTCTCCCTAACCACAGCTTCCTCTACAGGGACAGAAAGACATGGCCTGGAAACTGATGCCACCTCTGCTGCTGCTGGCCTGGTTTTCAGCCTCCGTGTGCAGTGCCAGAGACAGGACAGACCTGCTCAACGTCTGCATGGATGCCAAACACCACAAGACAAAGCCAGGCCCTGAGGACAAGCTGCATGGCCAGGTATGGCTGCAGTGTGGCTGCGGCTGGGGCGGGAACTGGTTCTGACAGGTAAGAGGACCTTAGGGTGGTGCGGGAAGGGTTGAGGGGCCAGACACCCCATGTTCTGATGACTGCTGAGAAGGTAAAGGTCAGGGAGCGCTTTAGCTGATTTTTGGGGTGGCCTCCTCAGAACAAAATACCATGTCAGCAATCACATGCAATGATCACTTACTGAGTACCTACCTACCAGGTGTCATGTGCTTTCTGTCCATGATCTCATTTTTCCGGTGGTCCTCTGAGGTAGGTAGATGACATTATCCCCATGACACAAATGAGGAAACTGAGGCACAGAGGAGCCTATGGACACACACAGGACTGGGACATGACTAGCCCTCGTGGTGGGGTAGGACTGGGGCGGACACCTCCAGGGGTTTGGGGGAGGATGGTTTTCCTACTTTGATGACGTGCCAGTCCCGTGGAGTGCTAGGGGCAAAGGAGAGGCCTCTTATGACTACGACATGGGGCAGAGGTGCAGTACTCTCACACATTCTATAAAAAATTATGCCACTTGTTTGCAACCCTGTTCCTTTCCATACTTCCTTTTTAGGAAAATATTGTTTAGACTCTTTTCTACCCTGGAATGAAGTTCAAAGCAACTAGAATCTATTTGCACATTTAATTTAAAATTATCAACATAATTACCTGTGATAAAAAGGAGAAGCAAGAAGAAAGCAATTTATTTAAAAAAAACACACACAACTACATTTCAATATGTCAGTTCTCTGGTATGGCTACATTAGAAGTCCTTGTGAAACAGCACATGTGTCTTTACTCATAAAGTCACTATGAAGGGGCAGCTGCAAATGAAGATTGTGCTGGTGTATTCTATTGGCCACTTAAAGGCTAAAAGATACTCTAAGGCGTGTTGCCATTGATGACTATTTTCTATTTTTTATATGTTTTTATTGATTTTTGGAGAAAAAGGAAAGGAGAGGGAGAGGGAGAGGAAGAGAAAGAGAGAGAGAGGAAACATTGATTGGCTGTCTCCTGCACAGCCCCTACTGGGTTGAGCCCACAATAACCCAGATATGTGTCCTGACTGGGAATCCAACTGGTGACCTTTTGGTGCATGGGAAAATGCTCAACCGCCTGAGCCACACCAACTGAGGCCATTTTCTAAAATGGTAATTAACTCCACTACTGTAAACCATATAGTACCGCCTTCCATTTCATGCTTTTGTTGTCCTGGAAAATTGGGTCTATATTAAAAACATGCTAAACTATGGTGTGTCTACCAAGATGAAGTTCGGTTTAGATTAGGAAATCATCAATGTCTTTTATTTGCTTTTTTCAAGCAAATGTTCCTGTGGGCCTATTATGTCTGGTACTGGCCTAACCACAGGGGGGGACACAGATCTTATTTCTTGCCAATAATATGGTTATTCAAAAATATATTTTATTCCTGTGAACTGAAAGGTCCCCGGTTTGATTCCAGTCAAGGGCATGTATCTTGGTTGCAGGCTCCATCCTGAGTCCGGGCCCATGTGGAAGGCAACCAATCCATGTGTCTCTCTCACATCAATGTTTCTCACTCTCTGTCTCTCTCCATCCCTTCCACTCTCTCTAAAAATCAATAGAAAATATATCCTCAGGTGAAGATTAACAAAAAATATATACTGTATATATTTTATTGCATCACTCACTGTCTTTCCTCCTTTACTGAAAATGTCACCTAGCAATGAGGCTTTTCAAACCACTTTATTTTAAATTCCAACAATCACCCCATTCTCCACATACTCAGCTCCTGCTGTAAACGTCCCTATATAGTTGATCATATCCTTCCATATCATATTTTTCCCCTTTTAGTGTCTTACTGTCTGTCTCCCCTGACCAGAATGTAAGATCCACGAACACACATTTCTGTCTGTTTTCTTGTCTGCTGTACTCCGTCTACAACAGTGGCTGGCATAGAGTAGCTACTCAGTAATACTTTCTTAATGAATACATTTAAGAACTTTTTATCAAGTGTTAAGGCCTGTATAAATGATAGTTTTTCGTCCTCCCGAGACAGGGTTTCTCCCAGGCTCCCACAACCCCCTAATCACACTGTTGCAATTGAGTGTCCCTCAAGATGGGAGTTCCTGAAGGCCAAGGACAGAGGTCCTCACAGTGAGCGTTTCTAGAACAATCTACCTGGGGCTGGAGAGCAAGAACCAAGTGGGGAGAGGCTGGAGGTGGCAGAAGTGGGTGGCAGGGGGGACTGAGTGCTGTGTCCTCCCCACCCAGTGCACTCCCTGGAGGAAGAATGCCTGCTGCTCTGCCAGCACCAGCCAGGAGCTGCACAAGGACACCTCCCTCCTGTATAACTTCAACTGGGACCACTGTGGCAAGATGGAGCCCGCCTGCAAGCGCCACTTCATCCAGGACACCTGTCTCTATGAGTGCTCCCCCAACCTGGGGCCCTGGATCCAGCAGGTACCGGGGTCTCCCTCACCCCACCCCACCCCACCCGACCCCACTCAAAGCTGTGGCTGCCAACAGGCCTGGCTGAGGAACCTTCTCACTTTACCTCCCACTCAGGTGAACCAGAGCTGGCGCAGAGAGCGTTTCCTAAACGTGCCCCTGTGCAAAGAGGACTGTGAGAGCTGGTGGGAAGCCTGCCGCACCTCCTACACCTGCAAGAGTGACTGGCACAAGGGCTGGAACTGGACCTCAGGTGAGGGTTGGGTGGGTGGGTGGGGAGATGGAGGTGGGGTTTGGGCAAAGGCGGTTTGAGGATTTGGGATTGCCTGAATATCTCTCAGGTAAGCAGGGCTGGATGTCTGTGTCTATCCTCTCTCCCCCTGCAGGATCTAACAAGTGTCCAGCTGAGGCTGTCTGTCGCACATTCGAGTCTCACTTCCCCACTCCTGCAGCCCTGTGTGAGGGCCTCTGGAGTCACTCCTACCAGGTCAGCCAATACAGCCGAGGAAGTGGCCGCTGCATCCAGATGTGGTTTGAACCGGCCCAGGGCAACCCCAATGAAGAGGTGGCGAGGTTCTATGCCTTGGCCATGACTTCTAGGGCCATGCTCCATGGGATTGGGCCTCTCCTGCTCAGCCTGGTTCTGATGCTGCAACTCTGGCTCCTTGACTGAACTGCTTCCACTACTGATACCTGGACATTTTCCTTGCCTGCACCCGCCCTGGGAAACCTGGGCTCAGTCCAGCTCAGCTCTCTCAATTAGCAGATCTCACAATGCCCTGGTCCTTATGCTCTGACAATCTATTCAAATAGAGAGATCCACATGTGTCTTGTGTCTTGTAAATAATTCGGGGATGAGTGGGTTGCCGAGGGTGGGGTGAGCCAGTCGTGGGGTAGATTGGGTGGTAGGGGGACATGCCTCATTGATTCATCATTCCTGTTGAGAGAATGAAAGAAGGACTAGGACTAGCTTGAAATTCACCAGCAGGTAGGGAGTATAAATTGATCCCTTAGTCTGGGGCTAAGTTCATCATTCTTGCATCACAAGGGGACAAGGGGATTGGTGGAGGGAAGGTGGGCAGACATTGATGGATGATCTTATCAGGCTTCTGGTGGGAAACAAGTTTCTTTCCCCTTCCTTGTCTTACCAGATGTGGTCTGGGATGGAAATATTGGTGGAGGGATCTCCATGATGAACACCTGCATTATTTCCTTTTTTAAAAAATGACAAATAGCCCAGCCGGTGTTGCTCAATGGTTGAGCATCAACCTATGAGCCAGGAGATCATGGTTAGATTCCCTGTTGTCAGGGGTCAGGGCACATGCCCCGGTTGCAGGCTGGATCCCCAGTAGAGGATGTGCAGGAGGCAACTGATCCATGATTCTCTCTCATTATTGACACTTCTGTCTCTCTCCCTCTCTGAAATCAATAACAATATATTTTTTTAAATGACAAATAATGTTACAATGAATAACCTTGTACATCCATTAATAAAAAACAAAGGGGGGTAGTAGGGTAATATCATGTAAGGAAAAATATCCTATAAGTAAATTACATCTAGAAAATTTTTACTTTACCAAATTAAGTTTCATTTGCAACGCTAACAGCAAGATGGCCATTAAAAACACACATGGTGTCTAAATAAGACAAAGGAAAATCGTTTTGGCAAAAATTAAAAGGATCCCAAATCAATTATATAGAAAAGATTCCTTTATTAACTTGTGGTCGAGAATATGTTTGTATATTTTCAGAAAACAACTCCAAGACCATGTGAATTCCTGCAAGAGACAGGAATTGACAGGTCTGCTCCAACCACGAAGACAAGAGGAAAAACAGTCCAGAGATGGAAGACGCTGACAACGCCCTGCCACACAAGCAGTCAGCAGCTGTGCACTGCTGCAGGTTGCCTAGGACCAAACCAGAGAGGGTCGGACCTGCATTGCCACCATGTGCCCACCATCCAGATATCATTGCTGACATGTACACATAAGGAACTGTTAGACATTGAAACGGGGACTCAGAACTGTTGGACAATCAAATTGGGACTCAAACATTTTTTGTTGTTGTTGTTTGTTATTATATGTTTATTTCTAGTCTGCAGAGGCAAAATTTTTTAAAGGAAAGAAATGGTGGGAAAAAGATACAAAGGCAAAGAAGCATTGAACAGACTGTCAAACTACATTGGGAAGACAGGGGAGGTTGGGCGAAGGGGGCTGTAAGAGACCAACCGAAGTACTTGTATGCATGCATATAAGCATAACCAATGGATACAAGGCACTGGGGGGGGGGGGGCGCGGGAGGGCACGTGAAGGCATGTACTGGGGGGTAGGGGAGGCCGGGAGGAGGTCAATGGGGGGGGGGCAAAAAGGAGACATAAGTATTACTATTTGTAATACTTAAAACAATAAAAATAAAATAAGAAAAAAAAGTAATCTTGTACATAGTAGCATATTATACTTGAATTCCAGAACAGAGAGATTGCTGGAGTACATGGATTTCTAATTTTCTAATATGGATTTCAACTTTACAGGGGTTGTATCAATGTGGCCTCCACCAGCAAAATATGAGTGTCCATTTCCTCATAGCCTTGTCAATACACTATGACATCAAACTTTTTATTTTCTGCTAAGTTGATAGGTGTAGCTGTCATATCCATGTGCCTTACCATGAGAACACGGTTTCTGAAATATTTCCATATTAGTCTGTTGAGATCTAGTTCATACTTTTTAATTGCTATACAATATTCCATTCTATGAATATGTTACCTTTAATTCTGTCATCTACTGATGGATATTTCAGCAAGGGAGGTTCTTTCATGACATTGACAATTTTGCAAAGCACGGGCCTGTTATTTATTTACTAGAGGCCTGGTGCATGAAATTTGTGCGCGGGGGGGTGGTGGTATCCCTCAGCCTGGCCTGTGCCCTCTCATAGTCTGGGGGTCCTGTGATTGATCACCCCAAAGAGGTAGGCCCTGCCCACCCAACCGGGGCTCCATGATGGATCACCCTCAGAGGGAGGGTGCCCACCATCCGCAGCCTGCCCGTTGGTGGCCTGGGCCTCCCTCTTTGGGGTGATCGTGGAACCTCCTGATTGACTGATCGTCCTGCTGGCCTATGGCCTCCCTCTGCAGGCGGTCATGGGGTGATGGCCAGGCCCCTGACCAATCGCATCGCACCCACCTTGGCTGGCCTGGTATCAATGGGTGTCGTAGCGTGGTCATCTGGAAGGTCATCTGGAAGGATGTCTGGAAGGTTGTTTGGCTGTCAGTTCTGATTAGCATATTACACTTTTATTATTATAGATTTTATTTTATTTTTTATTGATTTCTGAGAGGAAGGGAGAGAGAGAAAGAGATAGAAACATCAATGATGAGAGAGAATCATTGATCGGCTGTCTCCTGCACACCTCCTACTGGGGATTGAGCCCGCAACCCAGGCATATGCCCTTGACCAGAATTGAATCCGGGACCCTTCAGTCTACAGGTCGATGCTCTATCCACGGAGCCAAACCAGCTAGGGCTGGGCCAGTTATTTTGTAGAATACCCCTCATTTTGAATTTCTCTGTTTCTTCATCACTAGATTGAAGCTGTGCAGTTTTGAAACAAATATCCCAAAAGCAATACTCTGTCCTTCTTGGTGCATCATCACAGGAGGCACATGGTGTCAGGTTTGCCCATCTGATGATGTTAACTGGTCTTTGGGTTGATATTGGGTCTTTCAGGTTTCTTTACTACCCCCCTCCCCTTTATAATTAATATGTATGTTGTAGGGAGGTACTTTGACAACTGCAGATATCCTATTCATCAGTAAACTTTCAACCATCAGTTTTACTATGCGATGGACATTTTTTAAAAAGTAAAAATGAACACCTAAAAGGTCTTGTTATATGACAGCTCCTCACCAACCCTTTAATGCTTTCCGATGGTAGCTGTTGTAAAAACTAAACTTCTTTAATGGCATAGAAGGCCTTGGCCATCCCTCTACTTAGATTACATGTCACATTATTTCCCCTTCTACCTCCATATCTGAGCTCCATTCACACTTTTCATTTGGGGCCTTAACTTCAGCAATACCTTCCTTGTGTTCCTAGAATGCTCTTTTATCTTCTGCAGCCTTTTCCCCTGTAGCCAGTTAGATTTCAACATATAATTTCCCCCTAAAATGACTTTTGAACACCTTTAAGCTCCTCCACCCAGGCATGAGGTTTGGCCTCTGAGCCAGGGCCCTAAACCCTCAGGGCTTCAGAAATGACCAGCAAATGGATGGTGAGGCACCTTCTTATCACAACCCTTTAGTCCTCTTGTACAGATATATACCTGCTGTGTTTAGTGTCTGGCTTTTCCCTAACAAAACATACATCTGAAAGCAGGGGCCATGCCTGTCATTTGTGACAGATTGTCTGAGCCTGGGTCAGTGCCTGCACAGAGGAGGTACTCAGGAAGTTAAGGAATCCATACACTCATACTGTCAGTCAACAGAGGCTCCTGAGCACCCAGTCTGCTTGTCTTCATCAAAAGGGAGGAAACTGAGTACCTTGCACAGGCTGGTGGGGGCAGGTGGACCTGAGGATCAATAACTCTTATTAAAAAAAAAAAAAAATACACACACACACACACACACACACACACATATATACATATACATATATAAAATTATTTTATTTTATTTTATTGATTTCAGAGAGGAAGGGAGAGGGAAAGAGAGATACTAATGAGAGAGAACCCTTGATCAGCTGGGTCCTGCATGCCCCACACTGGGGATCAAGCCCACAACCTGGGCATGTGCCCTGACCAGGAATCGAACTGTGACCTCCTGGTTCATAGGTCAATGCTCAACCACAGAGCCAAGGCGGCCAGACATTAGAAAACAAGTTGCTAAGGCTTTGCTATAGGGAAGCCCAGAGTGTGGTGTAGTTCTGTGGAAGCCCAGAGAGGTTAGGGAAAGGCTTCCAGAGGAGTAATGTTTGCCAAGCAGGAGACGGTGGGAGGAACAGCACTCCATAAAGAGGGTTTAGCAAGTGCAAAGGCTTGAAGGTAATAGAGGCCCAAGAAGGCTAAGAAGGAAGTTAAGAGGGCCAGGGTACGAAATGGGCCTGGAGAAAAAGCACTGGATCTGCAGTCCTTAGGCTGATGCCCTGAGTCCCTCACAGAGCTCTCCTTTCTTTGTGAAGGAAGCCAGGTTTGCAATCACACTCAGATCTGAATCCTAGCCCCTCCTGCTGCCTGGGAATGCCCTTCCCACAGCTGTGAGAATGGGTGAGCTGCCATTGCATATATGATGGGCTGTCACTCAGGAAAAGCTCTGGTTTCTCCCACCTCCACTTCCGCCAACCCAGAGCCCCCAGCTGTGCAGGTCAAGCATCTTCCTGTTATCTTTGTGTGACTACTCTTGCTGGTATTAAGCTTCCAGTTTAGGTGGACATTCTTGGGATTGGCTCCAAGGTGACTGCTTGACCCTGTCCCTCCCTGGGTCCCTAGCACCCAGACCCCAGATTCAGAGCAGAGTGTGGAAGGAAAAAAGAATTCTACGGAAAGTAACCTCACAGGATGATCTGATGATAAATTTCTAACTGGAGGGGGTCCAGTCGTGCCCAAGCCTATAACATTTTAGTAAAAGGTTTATCTTTGCCTTAAGCAAGCTCTGTCAGTTGTTTTTGTGTAACTGGGTTAATACACCTTTGAAATAAGTCGTAACCACCCCTTAACTTATCTGTCCTGACATCCTATTTTAACTGTCCTGTAATCCTGTCCCATCTTGCTTTCTTCCACCTTCATGTAATCATCCTTATTTCCCTCCTTAATTTCAAATGCATAATAGAAACTGCAAAACTGTCATTCCCCAGAGTGTTTAAGATCTTGCTTCCCAGCAATTGTTGTCTATTTTGGCTCAAATAAACTCATGCAAATTCTCTACAGTTTTGGATGTTTCTTACCTTGAACAAGGGCCTGAGGCTCAACAAGGGCATGAACTCCCCATAGATCAGAGCTCCACTTCCAACTCACTGATCATTCCCCGGTCACTTCTGAAGGCCTCAGGGCCATTCCCCGTCACTTCTGAAGCCCTCAGGGCCCAGGGCCTGGCTCAGGGACCAAACCACATGCCTGGGGTGGAGGAGCTTAAAGCCCATAATGATCAGCCCCCCAGGGAAAGGATGGAGGATGAGGAGCAGGAGCAAGTCCCACCTTTAGGTCTTTTCACTGGTCATTCTCTAGTCAGGAGAAGGCTGAGCTGGGCCTGAGGAAGGGAGGGAGCCTGAGGGTTCCAGTGTCCCTCTGCCTGCTGAGATCTTCAGAGGGCTTAACCCTCCCAGGCTGCTGTCTCAGAATTCAGATACGGCTCGCTGGGCAAAAAAATCAGCTTGGCTGGTTTTCCTCCAGCAATCTGATAACCATGGCTAGCCATGGTCTTTGTCCTGAGGTCATGTCTCTTGAAGCCAAAGAATGAGATCTCAGACCAGAAGATTTAAGCAAAAATGTGGAAAATTTATTGCAAGCAGATTCAGACTCCCTGCACAAGAAGGGGGCCCAATAATGGGTTGCCCATGAAGCCTTATGTCTAGGGGTATATTCTTGCTACAAGCCTGCTCTATATCTACTCCTGTAGTGTACCCACCTTCCATTGTTCTTGCCCTGCAAGGGACCTGAACTTTCCCTGTTCCTAAGTGCCAGTTCACCTTATTGTTGCAACCCCTCCCTAGTTCCACATACCTCCCACTCCCAGTCTAAAAACACTTTGTTATTCCTGCATGGTTGGTTTCTGTGAGTAGGCTGGCTCAAACTGTCGTGTCTGCCCCTGCCTATGTTCCACCTGACTTTTTTCCCCCACTGGACCCCTACCCTGCCTGCCTGCGTGTCAAGCTAAGTCTTTTTAAATCCATCTGACTCCTCTGATTCTCCGGCCCCCTCCTGCTCCAGAAGCCCACACCTGTGGCCTTCCAGAAAGTATTGGGATCCCATCTTTTCTAAACTTCCGCTGCCATCCACAGGCTGATGGCTCCCACATCTGCATCCAAGCTGGACTCTTCCCTTGGGCTTTTGCCTCTGCAACCACCTTCCCCTGGGTGGCCGCAGGCACCTTGACAAAACCAAGCTCAGTATTTCCTCCTGTCCAAATCTGCTCTTCCCCCACCAGTGATATCACCACAGCCTAGGGGGGTGAAAAAAGGAGGCTTCTCTCCTTGACTGGGAATGGTGGGGTCTAAATTAGACCAGATTCTTTGATGCCGTAGAAAGGAGACCTGTGTAACCCTGGCCAGGAAGCTCAGTTGGTCAGAGCATTGTCCCAATACACTAAGGTTGCTGTTTGATCCCAAGTCAGGGCACTTACAAGAAGCAACCAATGAATGCATAAATAAGTGAAAAAACAAAATTGATGTTTCTTTCTCTATATGTATCTCTATCTCTATCTCTCTCAAATCATAAAAAAGAAATCTTTAAGGGGTACCTGTGTAGGTGGGTGAGTGAGAAGGACAGAGCAGGAGAGCTGGAATTTTGGAACAACTGAGGCTCTGGTTATCAAGTGAACACCTGTGATGTTGCAGCTGGAGGTAAAGCATGTATGGGGTTGATGAGGTTGGAGAAGTTGGTGGCTAAGTTGGGAACATGGGAGCTCTTTGCTCTCTATAGCCTGCACTCCAGCCCTTGCCCTGCAACTGGTTCTGTCCTGGGAACCTTTTTTCTGGCAAGGCCCATTTGAATATTTATAACATCATTTGCTGACCATACAAAATTATCAACTTAAAAATTAGCCTGCTTAAAAATAAATTAACTCACTCCTTATGCCTTTGTAAGAGCCAGACCGAATGATTTCTTGGGTCTTATATGGCACATGGGCCAAATGATTCCCCACCCCGTTAAAGGATCCCAGCAACTCTGCTGCGAGGTTTTATCAAATCTGAGTTTTTGGAAGAAAATGGGGTAAGTGGGGCTTGGGGAATGGCCTTAGGCCCACATTATTATTGTTACTACTACTAGAGGCCTGGTGCACAAATTCATGCATGGATGGGGTCTCAGCTAGCCCACCCTGATTGGGGCCCTTTGGGCCAGCAGGGGCGAGGGGCCACGGGTGGTTGGTGGGCCACCCCTGCCCCCAGCCCTGCCCCCTGGTCAAACTCCCTGTCGAACTCCCATCGAGGGGACAATCTGCATATTAGCCTTTTATTATATAGGATTAGTATTATTTCCCCCCCATTCCCATAGAGGCCTGGCTGGTGACAATAATTAACTGCTGAGTGGCCTTCGCCCGATCCCAGGCTCCACTCCTGGGCCACATTCCCACTGCCTGACTGACTGCCCGTCTCCTAGGCCACTAAACCCCAGCCATTCCTGAACAAAGGTGAGGGCAAGGAATTGGAAAGCCGAGCAGATGCCTGAGCTGCACCAAGAGCCACCTCCATTCCCAGGTATGCCACTCACCAACTGTCACAGGTACTCCCAGCATGTGTTAAAGGATTTGCTAAATTGGGAGGGTCCACTTTGCCTAAAGTGCAGAGATTCCAGCAGTGGAGATGGAGGCCCAGAGCAGAGCAGGGCCTGCCCAAGGTCAAACTACAAGTTAGTGTCCATCCCCAAACTAGAATCCTGAGCTCTTGCCTTTCAGCAGAGTACCGAGCTGAGCCTAGGAAAGTGAGGAAGGGTTTGTAGAGGGACGTAGTAGCTCAGAGAGGAAGAGGCCTCTGTCTCTAGAAAGCAGCCACAGTAAGAAAAGCTACTGATTGACCAGCTGGGATCCAACAGAACCTAGAGAAAGGGCTTTCTCACCCCCCTGCCAGGACTCTACATCAGTTGCCCCCATGAGACCCTCAGCACAGAGAAGGCACAGGGGCCCCAAGCTGAAGGAGCTCTGGACTTGAGGATCCCAGAGTCAGACTTGCGTGGTCCCAGACTTGGAGCACATCTCTCAAACTGTGCCCAACTGAGGCCTCAATCTGTGCCCAACTGAGACCTCAATCTGTGCCCAGCTGGCTATCATGTGTTGGGGGTCTCCCCCCACATCCCCCTTCCCCAGACATGTAATCCTCAGATGAGAAAACTAAGCCTCAAGATAATTTGAGTTATTTCCCCCCGAGATCACATAGGAGGTGAGTGTGAGGGCTGGGATTGTGGGCAGGTTGATCTGAAACCCTGAGCCCTAAATTGCTAGACTTTGTTTCCTCAAGGAGCCTGATTGGAAGAATCACCTGGTGGTCCCCAAGAGTACAGATTGGGTCCTGAATGAATGAATTAGCAAGTGATAGAATGAATGAACTCTGGAATAAATAAAGTAGCAGAATATGGTTGTGGAAGGGTATGGGGTGTGGACAAAAAAGGGGGGTTCTATGGAAAGTAACCTCACAGGGTGACCTGATGAATTCCTAACTAGGCAGGTTATGGTGCGTTAGTCATACCCCAGGCATATATAACTTCTTTACTAAAAAGATTTATCTTAGCCTTAAGCAAATCTGTTCATTGTTTCTGTGTAACTAGATTAACACCCTTTGAAATGCCCCTTTCAGACCCCTGCTTCTAATACCTGACAATTCTTTCAGATCCCCCCCACCCCCCACCCCCATCTAAAGCTTGTAAGAGGTAATCTGATCCCCACCTTGCCTTCTTCCACCTTCATGTAACCTTTCTTACCTTCCCTCCTTAATCATAAAAGAGACTTCAAATTTATTTTTCAAAGCATTTTTTTCATTCTGTTGAGATCTTGCTTCTAGGCATATCCTGTGACTCAAATGAACTCTTACAAAATTCTCAACAGGTTTGGATGTTTCTTAGGTCAACAGAGGGAAGGAGGCGGGAGGAGGAGAGCTAGGAGGGAATTCAGTTCCATGTTTCCTGGAGCCCTGCTGGGCAGAGTCAGCCTAGAGGCTGCTCAGCTCAGGTCCTGTCCTTGGGCAAGACACCAGAGTTCTACAGGAGATGGGTGTAATGTGCAGGTGAGGCAATTTTGTGAGCCGGGGGCACATACACTATTAGGAGCTGTGGGAAATGAGTGTTTTAGGAGGGCCAGGCCTCTGCTGACCAGGAGGCTGAGGGAACAGTTACCTCCCCAAGCTCAGTGTCTGAGGCTAGAGGATTGAGGTGCCACAAAGGCTGAGTGGAGGCCACCTCTGGGGTCGGAGGCTCAGGAGCCTCCCCCAGGGACTATCCAGCTGTCTGCCAATGCCCACTCACTAGGCCTCTGTGCCCTGTGACCTCCTCAGGCTATATGGGCTCTGGGAGAGGCCAGTGATAAGGATGGAAGGAGCCAGAACCAAGCTTTTTAAAATTATTATTATTTGAGAGAGAAGGAGAGAAACATTGATTTATCATCCCACTTATTATGCATTCATTGGCTGGTTCTTGTATGTGCCCTGACTGGGATGCAATCTGCCAGTATGGAGACTATGCTCTAATGAACTGAGCTACCTGGCCATGTGGAACAGAGACTTTTTTTAGAAAAACAACACATAGGTCTACAGCTTATCTGGAGCCGTAACATGAAGATAACTGTAAACTTTACGAAGTCATTTGGTGTAAAAAAAAACCTCTGTCCTGAAAATTAATGTGAGGTTACTATCGTTTTTATTTATCCCAGCGGTGTAACTATTTCACCACAGAGTGTGCGCCTGATTGTTGAGTGTATGTAAATCATATTACCGGATTTGGTGTTACCTTTTATAAAATTCCAAAAAAGATTGTGAACAAGGGATTGGGGACCTATGGTGATCTCCTGGCTATTTCTGCATATTTCCCAAACGCCATCCTTTAGTGTATGCATTACTTTATCCTCATGACCACATGGAGAAGTCAGGGAGGCCCCACCCACGACTGTCCCAGAAGGTGGTGTCTGGTCCCATCCCTCATTGCCTCTGGGAAGAGTGAGGAGGGTGTAAACTGCCCCAGGCTTCCTGGAGGCTCCACCCACCTGGAGCTGTTCTTATAATTGAGGCCCCCTCCTCCACTTTACTTGGTGTCACTGACTACATTCTTTCTTTAGGGACTGATATGGCTCCAACGATGACAACACAGCTGTGGCTCCTTCTGGTGTGGGGGGCCGAAGTATGGGCAGCCGGGTCCAGGACTGAGCTTCTCAATGTCTGCATGAATGCCAAGCACCACAAGGAAAACCCAAGCCCGGAAGACAAGCTGCATGAGCAGGTGGACCGAGGTGGAGGAGGGGTGGTCTGTGGGGAGGAACTGACTAAGTTAAAAAAAAGCTAAAAATGAAAGGTTAAACCCTCTCTATGCCTGAGGAGACAGATTTTCAGACCTAGACAGACCTTGGTCTATAGTGCTGGTTCTTTTTTTTTTAAGATTTCAAGCTTCTATCATTATTATTGATTTCAGAGAGGAATGGAAAGGGAGAGAGAGATAGAAATATCAGTGATGAGAGAGAATCATTGATAGGCCGCCTCCTGCATGTCCCCTACTGGGGATCAAGCCCGCAACCCAGGCATGTGTCCTGACCAGGAATCCAATCATGACCTCCTGGTTCATAGGTCGATGTTCAAGCACTGAGCCAGCTGGCCAGGCTATAGTGCTGGTTCTTAAACTCTGCTCCAGGGGACCCCTGGGAGACTTCAAAGAGGCATGAAGGGTACTTGGGAGACCTGGGAGGAAACCTCAGATTCCAGGAAGCATTCCAGGGACTGTGGGCCCCCATTCTCCACATTTCCCAGCCCACATCTCACTCCCCATTTTGTAATTTGTAATTTGTTCTTCCCTGTGTGATTTTCTTAAATATAATTTTTTGTTGTTGTTGATTTCAGAGAAGAAAGGAGATGGAGAGAGATGGAAACATCAGTGATGAGAGAGAATCATCCTGCAGGTCCCCTACTGGGGATCATACCCACAACCCAGGCATGTGCCCTGACTGGGAATCGAACCGTGACCTCCTGGTTCACAGGTCGACGCTCAACCACTGATCCATGCCGGCTGGGCTCCCTGTGTGATTTTTGTCACCAAAATAAAAATCTAATCTCTGACCGGGTAGCACAGTTACTTGGAGCATTGTTCCCATACTATGCCAAGGTTTGGAGTTTGATCCTCGGTCAGGGCACATACAAGAATCAACCAATTGAATGCGTAAATAAGTGGAATAACAAATCTCTCTCTCTCTCTCTCTTTCCCTTTTAAAAACAAAAAGACTAGAAATCTGAGAGATCAATTTTTTAAAAATCTAAAAAAAACTAATCTGGCAGCTATTTGTTTAACATAAACTTTGTGCCTGTGTTGCCAATACATTGTCAGCAGCTCAGCTTCTTAGGCTGCTGGGTTTCTGTCTTACACAAATCAGGAAGCAGGCCCAGGGAGGAGCCTGGGAAGTGACACTGAGGAGACCCCTCCCAGGGGTTGATTTTTGTTGGTTAATCTTTACCTGAGGATATTTTTCCATTGATTTTTAGAAGGAGTGGAAGGGAGGCGTGGTTGCCTCCTGCCTGTGCCCGACTAGGGCCAAGGATTGAGCCTACAACTGAGGTACATGTCCTTGACCAGAATCGAACCTGGGACACTTCAGTCCACAGGCCACAGTGCTCTATTCATTGAGGGAAAAACGGCTAGAGACCAGAGGTTGATTTTGATTACAGTTTAGACTGGGAATGACCTTTCCAAGGATCTGAGAGGATGAAGTACACACTGCACATAGTGGCTTCCTTTCTGCTGGCCCCAAACAGCTCAAGAAAGGAGGGTCTCCCAGTGGTAAGGCTGGGTATGAGGCCCCTTGATTCATGTATCTAGCAAACATTTCCGCTGGGGAGGTTTACCTATGACAATTATTATGCTACACCCCTTTAATAACCAGAACCAACCTAAACATTTTTAAAATATATTTTTTATTAATTTCAGAGAGGAAGGAAGAGGGAGAGAGATAGAGAAACATCAATGATGAGAGAGAATCATCGATTAGCTGCCTCCTGCACGCCCCCCACTGGGGATGAAGCAGGTGGACCGAGGTGTGCCCCTGACCAGAATTGAACCTGAGACCCTTCAGTCTAAAGGCCGACGCTCTATCCACTGAGCCAAACTAGCCAGGGCTTTTATTTTTTCTTTATAATGTTGGCATCATATTGATTTTTTAAAAAAATGTTTAGGTTGGACCTGAGCCGGTTTGGCTCAGAGTCTCAGGGTTGATTCTGGTCAGGGGCACATGTGTGGGTTGCAGCTCGATCCCAGTGTGGGGTGTGCAGGAGGCAGCTGATCAATGGTACTCTCTCATCATTGATGTTTCTATCGCTCTCTCCCTCTCTTGTCCTCTCTGAAATCAGTAAAAATATATTTAAAAAACAAAACAAAAGGAAGTCACTTGTAATATGCAACCCAATATGTAAATGTCCATTTGGACCTCATCAGCAGGTAATTATCTCAGTCCCAGTTGTGCTTGTTGTGAGGGACTGAGCAACAGCTGGCAGTGCAGACTGACCACAGGTAGTGGTGTAGCTTGGGTACTGCTAGTGTCGCAGAAAACCGGAGAAGAACCAAGCAATGCTTAGAGAAATGGAGTCACTCTTTACTATTATAACGTGCGGGCCCAGAGAAAAATGCCTTTCAAATTCTGGGCAAAAAACATGGAGGAAATTTCCCTATTTATATGTTTTTACCTTCTTTGTCTCCCAAATATGGGTTTTTTTTCCTATCCCCTTTGCAAGTTCTTAAAGAGCCCTATGTGCTGGGGTTTTGAGACTTCAACCAAAGGCTTGGCCTGGCACCAGCACTGATAACTTTCTCTGGGGGAAGGTTTATGATTTCTCTGCAATGGGAATAGTCTTATTTTCCTTATTATTTAAGCAAGCAAAGCATTTACAGAAGCCAAAATAGCAGGGTTAAAATTTCAAACAGCAGTTTTTATATAAGATGGATGCTTCACTAGCAGCATTGACATGAATTTTTTCAGCCTATATGTATACTTAAAGTGCACATTTTATTATTTTGTTTATGCTAAGTTCTAGGCCATAGGTTCCATTCATTCAATAAGAATGTATTGAGTATGGTCAAACTTTGTTTCTCGAACATCTCCCATCTTGAACAATTCGGTTCTAGACCAAGTGAAAATATGTCTCTATTGTTGAACCAAACTTCGGTTTGGGACCTGACAATCCTTTCATGCTGATACCTCAACTTGACAAAAAGCAGCTCTCAGGCAACAAAGGAGAGAAGAATGCTTTTGTTGCTGGTGGAAATTGATGATTAGCACAATTTTATAACATAAAAAGGCCATCAGGAGTGCTAATGTTGCCCTAGCTGGTTTGGCTCAGGTAGGCAGGTACCGAAGGGTCCCAGCTTCAGTGCCAGATCTAGGGCAGGTACCATGGTTGCAGGCTTGAACCCAGCCCTGGTTGGGGCACGTGTGGGAGGCAACCAATCAATGGGTCTCTCTCATTCTGTCTCTCCTTCCCTTCCACTCTCTAAAAACAATGGGTGAGATCATGTGGTATTTATCTTTCACTGACTGGCTTATTTCTCTTAGCATTTGTGGAATATAAGGAACATTATAAACTGATGAACAAAAATAGATACAGAGGCAAAGAAGCATCGAACAGACTGTCAAACTACAGCGGGAAGGCAGGGGAGGATTGGGGGTGGATAAGAGATCAACCGAAGGACTTGCATGCATGCATATAAGCATAACCAATGGACACAAGACACTGTGGGTGGGGGGAGGTGAGGGTGGGGATAAAGGAGGTGTTGGGGTGGGGGAGGTCAGTGAGGAAAAAAGGAGACAGAAGTACCACTATTTGTAATACTTGAAACAATAAAATAAAATTATAAAACTAATGGGAAAAATATCCTGAGGTGAGGATTAACAACAAAAAAAATTAAATTAAAAAAATAGTGATGTTGCTAAGAGTGTGCAAGAGGGGGTGTTTGATAAATTTTAGAAAAGAAGTGTTTATTTATAGATTAAGCAGTACATTATATATGTGCTATATATAAGAAAGTTTAAAACAGGGAATAATTTGGGGGTCTAAAATGGATTAATTGAATTTACATTATTTCTAATGGGAAACAATGATTCTGTTTTCTAACAAATTGTTTCTCAAACAGCCTTTTGAACGAATTAAGTTCAAGAACTGAGGTTCCGTTGTGTTTATTCAATGAGAACTATTCGGGGGTTAGAATTGATTTGACTTGCTTCCTCACCTCCTGGTCTTTGTTACTAAATCAATGAGGCTTAATTGGACCATTTTAGGGTTAGAATTGATTTGACTTGCTTCCTCACCTCCTGGTCTTTGTTACTAAATCAATGAGGCTTAATTGGACCATTTTACAAAATTGCAATTTCCCATCCCTCTCCCCTGCTGTATTTTTTTCCAAAGCATTTATCCTATGAGAAGTGTTTCTTGCTTTGTCCCAGTTCCTAGAAAAGTGCCTGGTTAAGAGTATGAAGTATGGTAGCAACCATACTTGGGTAAAAGTGCTCTTTGAATTTTAACCCTGCTATTCTGACTTCTGCACGCACTTACTTGCTTAAACAATAGGGTAGTTACCTCAGCTTCCAGACTGAGACCTGGAAACTCACATAAACCCATCCCACATCACAAAGGTAATTTTCCTGTGCCTGTGGACCAGAACTACAGGAGATTGATTCCCACTGACTCAGTAGCTCCAGGAGTAGAAACTGTAAATAACTTTTGGAGATTATTAACTTTGCTCAATTCTGCTTCTGTACAGCTTTCGTAAGATAGATCTACATTCCAATCCTATGTCCAGCAGGATGTGGCTGGGAGCGACCCTGCGGGCTGTTCCCAGCCTTTAGGATTTAGAATTGAGGACAAAGGAAAATTTTTGTGGTTTGGACCTTTAAAAGGACTGCCTACACCTGAAACGGTGCGATCGTGAGGGTGGACTCCACCTGCTTGTGGTGCTCTTGCGGCCGTCCTGGCCAGTTCAATAAATCCTTGCCTGCTTTTTTAATCAATCATCAGCCTCCGGTGGTCTTATTCTGACTCCAGGCTTCTAACCCACAACATTTGGAGGCCCCAGCGAGATACCCAAGAGGGAGGAGAGAGGGACCCCCCAGAAGGGGCTGGAGGCTCTCCCTCCTGAGGGAGGAGAGAGGGACCCCCCAGAAGGGGCTGGAGGCTCTCCCTCCCGAGAGAGGAGAGAGGGACCCCCCAGAAGGGGCTGGAGGCTCTCCCTCCTTTCGGGGACCTTAGCCGGAGACAGGAGCCGCAAGGATTTATTGAAAACAGAGAGACCGGTCTCACAGGAGGTAAGGCGCCTAGGTTGAGATCTCAAGGGTAAGAGTCTGTCGGAGGGCTGGACACAGCATAACCTCCAGACTCTGGCCGGAGGACATGACGGTGTCCTCGGCCCGGTACCGGTGTCCGGACTGGTTGTCTTGTGTTTTGCCGTGTTGGTTGTCAGGACTGTTTGTTTTGTCTTGTTGTCTTGTGTTTGTCTGTCATATTTGGGCCCTATGTGTATTATGGTGTTAGGTTTTGATTTGTCAGGGTTTTGTCAGGTTGTTGAAATCCCCTTGGGGGACATTGAGTGGTTCTTCCCTTCCTGTTTAACCTTTGACTGTGTGCCTGGATTCAGGATTTGACCTCTCCTGAAATAACCCTCTCTGTGTAACCTGCCCCTTCCCGACTAAGCACTCTTCTTCCCAGGTCAACGCCGGAGTGCAGGATGACTGTCCCCTCACAGTCCCTGGCGGACTCCAGGAGTGGTTTTAACCTTTTTTTCCTTCACACACACCGGTCCGCCCACTGGCCTGTGGCGGTGGCAGAAAAAGCGGTGCCGCGGAGTTTGCACACTCTTCCCCTCCCTCAGGGTGTTCGCTTCCTGAGCCCTCAGCCTCCCTGCGCCGCCCCTCCCTCCTGGTCCCGCTCTCTTTATGGGAGGCAGACTGAGCTCCCGAGAAACTCCCTAGGTTGTAGGCTGGGGCATTTATCTGTTTGTTGCGTCCATTAGTCTTGTTTCCTTTGTCCAACGTGAGTGCCATTTCTGTTTTGCTGAAACATGGGTCGAGAATCCTGTCCTGGGATGTGGGAAAGGGAGGCCCCCATCAGGGGACTTGGGCAGTGTTCCTGTTATCTGCTCAGATCCCAAGACTGTAAGAGTACTTGTTCACTGAAAGGGTGTAAGTACAGATGTTTGTTTGATATTTTGTTTGTCTGCCTGGGTGTAATTATTTGTTCATGTAAGTGTGGAAGTCTGTGAGAAGAAAAAAACACACAAAAACATTTAATTTGTTTAAGGCTGAGTGCTCTGACGGATAGCAACCCCCCTGAGTGGCCACTGGGATTCCTTTTTCCCAGGGGTGCTTGCTCTCTGTCAGAGGGGGAATTGGCCCGCCTAACTAATAACATTTCTGTCCATGTCTATTAATTTGAAGGTATGAAGTTGTAACAGTTGTGGTCCGAAGAGGTTTAAAGCAGGGACCCAATTCTAAAGTTAACTATTTATAAGAAGGAAGCCAGAGCTGGCAAAGTCACCAGAAAGCTAAAAGAGAAAAACTAAATGAATCTTATTTCTGACACCTGCCAACACCCAGTCTTAATCAGTGGAGGAGGAACGTCTCAGAACTGTTTGTCCCAATTGGCCATTTGAGTTTAATATGATTAATGATTACAATGCATTGCAAAACCTTTAGAAGGAGAAGGAGAATGGTCCTTTTTGTGTGTGGCAACTCTCAAGTTATTGGTTTTAAAATCAGTACTTTTTCATGGAAACACACTCAAGCAGAGGGGCTTTACCCAAGAACCCCCGGCAACTCCTTGGACACTTGTCACTGTGTTCTGTTAGGGGGCTTAAAGAGGGCAGCTAGAAATTCCCCATTCCCCTTTTCAGGCTTATCAGAAACTGAGATCTTTTATCTTTAGGAAGAATGTGGCAGTTTGAATTTCAGGGGGCTGGAGGCCTGGGAACCGGGTGCTGGGCCTGTTCCCTCCTCCCTCTACCTTTTCTAAATATTTTAAAATAATAGAAGGTTTGAGGCATGGTTATACATTTTTGAAGGACATAGAAAGAAGGTTTAAAAGCTAATTTGAAATTGTGAAAATTTTTGTGAAAAAGGGGAGACTCAGAGTCTAAGGATCTTTTAACTTAGAGGAAGAGGACTGACAGGCCTGGGGCTCCTTTCCATTAAGCCCCCAGGGTAACCTTACAAGTGGGGGCAAACCTGTTAGTTTCCTGGTGGACACTGGGGCAGCCTATTCAGTCTTGACAGAGCCGATGGGACCCGTTACCTCTAATCAGACATCAGTCCAGGGAACCACCTGACAAACTGCCGTTTTCTTTGGACATCAAAAAGGACTGTGGACCTCAGAAGGAACATGGTACCAAGGAACCCCACTCCGGTTGCATCCTCCACTGCCTTTATTCTTTTAACCTGTGCTCTCTCAGAGGATTATCTCTTGCAGGAAATGGAAAAAGTAGTGCCAGGGGAAGAGCATAAAGCCTCCACCTACTTGGAGGAATTACAGAGTCTCTATCCCATGGTCTGGGCAGAAAACAAACCCCCCTCCCCCCGGGGGTTGGCAAGTCATCAAGCTCCTGTGGTAGTCCAATTGCAAGCCACCGCCACTCCAGCTCGGCCGCTGAACTGGACCGAAGTGGAACAATGGGCCTTTGAGGAGCTGAAGAAGGCTCTCGTCTCAGCACCTGCCCTGGCCTTGCCAGATGCCATGAAGCCCTTTCACCTCTACGTGAGTGAGGTAAGGGGCATTGCCAAAGGGGTTCTCACTCAGACTCTAGGTCCCTGGAAGAGACCTGCTGCCTATCTGTCTAAGAGACTAGACCCTGTGGCAGCAGGGTGGCCAGGTGCCTCTGGGCAGTGGCCGCCACAGCATTGCTGGTAAAGCAGGCAGATAAGCTGACTCTGGGCCAGGAACTAGCCCTGACAACACCCCATGCTGTGGAGGCCCTCCTTCGAGGTGCTCCGGAGAGATGGATGTCAAACACCAGGGTCACCCAGTGCCAAGCTCTTCTCCTGGACCAGCCCTGCGTCCAGTTCCAGAAGACATTGGCCATCAACCCTGCCAGCCTGCTCCCAGATGGTGATCCGGAGGAACCCATTCATGACTGCATAGAGGTAACAGAGGCAGTACAAACGGCTCGCCCAGACCTGACAGATGTCCCACTACCATCACCAGACGAGGTACTGTTCACGGATGGGACCAGTTATGTAAAAGATGAGATCCGATATGCAGGGGTAGTCACCCTGGACCACACCATTTGGGCGCAGTCCCTGAATAGGGGAACCACGGCATAAAAAGCCGAACTTTTGGCCTTGATCCAGGCCCTTCAATGGGGACACAGTGCCATCCACCGGGAAAGAGGGTTACCAACTTCAGCCGGAAAGGACATTAAACATAAGGAAGAGATTTTAGCCTTATTAGAGGCCATCTGGCTCCCAAGGGCAGTTGCAATAGTGCACTGCAAAGGGCATCAGAAAGGGGAGACCATTGAAGCCAGAGGAACTAGAGCCACAGACCAAACTGCCAAGGAAGCCACCCCAAAAACCAGTGGGGCCTTGACAAGTCTTAGTAACCCTGCTGGACCCGGACCTACGACAGACCCCTCCTACACCAAACAAGAGGAGGAGTTGGCAGAACAGAAGCAAGCCATCCAAGGACCAGATGGTTGGTGGACCCTACCAGATGACAGACAGACTGTTGGTCCCAGAGGCTCTAGGTCGGACGTTAGATGCCCAGTTACACCAGGCTACCCACCTAGGCATCACCAAGACTTCTGGACTTCTGTGAGGCAGGTACTATATACCAAGCTTAGATAAGATAATTAAGAGCACAGTCACTAGAAGTACTGTCTATACACAGGTAAATGCTAAGCAAGGTAAGAGGGTCCCCCTGGGAATTGGGGCCTGGGGAAATTCCCTAGGAGAGCATTGGGAGGTGGATTTCACAGAGATTAAGCCACCAGCGTCAGGGTACAAGTACCTGCTAGTTCTCATAGACACCTTCTCGGGTTGGGTTGAAGCATACCCCTCTAGGACAGAAACTGCCTCTATAGTAGTCAAGGAATTACTCCAGGAGATTATACCTAGATTCGGGCTGCCAGTAGTCATAGGATCAGATAACGGCCCCCTTTGTAGCCAAGGTATCTCAAAGTTTCCTGGTGGACACTGGAACCCGCACCGTACTCCCTGCCTCCGCCCACCTGGCGTCCATCCAAGGTATCTAAAAGTTACCTTAGGACAGGCATGAGCAGGACTCTAAAAAGGAGTTTAACTAAATTTGTCCTAGAACCTGGTGAAAACTGGACCAACCTCCTGCCCTTCGCCCTCTTATGGGCCAGGTGTACCCCCTACTGGGAGGGGTTTCCCCCCTTTTTGAGATCATGTACTTGTTCCTCCCCCCATCCTTCCCAGGGTCAGGGAGAAGTTGAAAGCTGGAGTTCATAACCATTCCTTGCTCAAGTCCTTCCAGGCTCTGCAGTATACCCAGAGAGCCACCCATAAGCTTGTTCGAGATGCACTGCCAGTGTCCACTGCGGACCCTGTACATCCCTTCCAGCCTGGGGACTCGGTGTGGGTAAAGAAGTTCACTGCCCAAGGACTCACCCCAACCTGAAAGGGACACTACACTGTTATCCTGAGCACGCCCACAGCTGTTAAAGTAGACGGCGTCCAGACATGGCTACACCACTCCCAACCAGCTCCTGCACCAGGAAACAGCCTGGATCCTGGCAACCAGCGGCCTCACCAGTGAAATCCCTAGCCTGGGCTCCACGCAGACCAGGAGGAGACTCGACGCCTGCAGGAGGGGAACTGGGCTTCAGTGAGGACAGTACTGATGGGGACCATGGTACTAGGGGCCTTAGTAACCATAAGAACAATTTTGCTAGCCAGTGAGAAAGTCCAAGGCCAAGTAGGGCTAGATGTGCTAGGGGACAGGAGAGCAGGAACAGAACAGAGAATGCCCTTAAAGGAGGGGGTTGAGTAAGTAGAAAACTAATTGTGCCAAGCAGGTAGTTTAGAAAAATTAATGCAGTCAAACTACTTAAAGTTAGGGGGCAGTACAATCCCCTAACTAATAAGGATGAGTCCATGATTTGACTCATGCACATAAAACCAGTGGGGAATGAAGTATGGTAGCAACCATACTTGGGTAAAAGTGCTCTTTGAATTTTAACCCTGCTATTCTGACTTCTGCATGCACTTACTTGCTTAAACAATAGGGTAGTTACCTCAGCTTCCAGACTGAGACCTGGAAACTCACATAAACCCATCCCACATCACAAAGGTAATTTTCCTGTGCCTGTGGACCAGAACTACAGGAGATTGATTCCCACTGACTCAGTAGCTCCAGGAGTAGAAACTGTACATAACTTTTAGAGATTATTAACTTTGCTCAATTCTGCTTCTGTACAATCTGCTTTCGCAAGATAGATCCACATTCCAATCCTATGTCCAGCAGGATGTGGCTGGGAGCAACCCTGTGGGCTGTTCCCAGCCTTTAGGATTTAGAATTGAGGACAAAGGAAAATTTTTGTGGTTTGGACCTTTAAAAGGACTGCCTACACCTAAAACGGTGCGATCGTGAGGGTGGACTCCACCTGCTTGTGGTGCTCTTGCGGCCGTCCTGGCCAGTTCAATAAATCCTTGCCTGCTTTTTTAATCAATCATCAGCCTCCGGTAGTCTTATTCTGACTCCAGGCTTCTAACCCACAACAGAGTTAAGTATGAGCTCAATAAAGATTTGAATTAACTTTGTAATGACTACATCTCCCCAAGAGAGGGCCCCCCAACAGCAACTATTTCCCTGAAAGACCAACTGCATTGGGGGACCAAGGGCTCAAATGGGAGAAGCTGCCTGTGAAGATATTCTGTGCTGGGCCTGCGACTTAGTCCTGTGTCTTCCCCACCCAGTGCAGCCCCTGGAAGAAGAACGCCTGCTGCTCTGTCAGCACCAGCCAGGAAGCCCATAAGGACGTCTCCTACCTGTACAGATTCAACTGGGACCACTGCGGCCCCATGAAACCCGCCTGCAAGCGCCACTTCATCCAGGACACCTGCCTGTATGAGTGCTCCCCCAACCTGGGGCCCTGGATCCAGGAGGTATGAGTTCCTCCCCATGCCTGCTTCCCAGACATCTCCCCGACCTGCCTCTGCAGCTCGGGGGCTCTCTAGGGCTGGGCTACTGAGAATCCTGGGCCTGAGTCCTTTTCCCCTACTGACATCTCCCAGGTGAACCAGAGCTGGCGCAAAGAGCGGATCCTGAACGTGCCCCTGTGCAAAGAGGACTGTGAGAGCTGGTGGGAAGACTGCCGCAACTCCTACACCTGCAAGAGTAACTGGCACAAGGGCTGGAACTGGACCTCAGGTGAGGGCTGGGTGGGTGGGGAGAGAGGAGGGAAGAGTGGGGTGTGAGATGGGTATATGAAGTGATAGAGTTGAGAAGTTGGCAGAAGCAGATATAGTTCTGGGCCCAGTGGCTAAAGGTCTTCCATCCTCCCACAGGGTCTAATGAGTGCCCGGTCAAGGCTGCCTGCCACCGCTTTGATTTCTACTTCCCCACGCCTGCTGCTCTGTGCAATGAAATCTGGAGTCACTCCTACAAAGTCAGCAACTACAGCCGAGGCAGTGGCCGCTGCATCCAGATGTGGTTTGACCCGGCACAGGGCAACCCCAACAAGGAGGTGGCCAGGTTCTATGCTGAGGCCATGAATGGAGCTGAGCTCTATGGGGCCTGGCCTCTCCTGCTTGGCCTGGCCCGAATGCTGCTCCTGCTGCTCAGCTGAGCTCCTTTTACCTTCTGACACCTGGTCATCCCCACGTAGTTCAGCCCCACGGCTCAGCTCCCATGGTGGGAGCTCTGTCCAACAGTTTGAATAAACCAGATATCCCGCAGGTCTCTTGCAAATTATTTGGGTGTGAATGGGAATGTGACTTCTGTTTCCCTGTTTCTATTGACTGAGACTTGGTCAGTTCCCAGCTCTGATATTTGCTATTTGCCAGATACTCAACTATTCTAATCAAGGACATATTGACAGCTTTCAATTTCATTTCTCACTGTAGAGTCAGGCCCAGGACTTTGTCATTTCAGTTGGACCAAAGCCTTCCAGCGTTGACTATTCTGTCTTGAGCTCAGCTCTTCAGTAGAAGAGAGAGAATGGGAGTGACCAGCATGTTCTGGATGCTGGCTGGGAAGAGGTGAAGGGGGCCAGCAAGAGCCATACTCCTCTACAGCTAATACCATTAAAACACTCCCTGCCAGGCATTGTCCTGAATGCTTTATATTTACTCCCATTGGGTGTAGATACTATTGTTTGCATTTTACATATGTGAAAACAGGACCATAAAATAAGGGACATGGTCAAAGCCAGCCCCTGCATAAGAGCTGGGCTTGCACTCCAGGCAATCTGGCTGTTGAGAACAAGCTCTTTCCCTTGAGAAGTGGGTAAATGTCTGCATCTTAAAGGGATACTGGACCCACACCTGACCAGAGGAGCTGGGCCTGAGCTGCTATGGCAGAGCTGGGACTGGATCCCAATCCTAGAGCAGGTTCCAAACCAATGATTTAACAGATATGTGGGCATTGATCTCACATTAAGTATAGTTTGTAGCAGTTGTGATGAGCTGGGTTATGTTACAGTACCATCCCTGAGATCTCAGTGGCTTAACACATCTAACATTTACTGGTATTTCTTGCTCAAGCTACAGTGACTAATGTGTGTTGTCAGGGGGATACTGCTGGGCACTAAGTGAGGCAGGCTGATGGAGGTGCCATCTGGTCACACTTTTATGAGACAGGAATAGGGAACTTGGTGAATTCCATACCGGCAGTTAAAACTTCCACCCATCACTTACATGTATTTCAAAGAGGAAGGAAGAGGGACAGAGAGAAGTATCAATGTTGAGAGAGAATTACTGATCAGCTGCCTCCTGCACACCCCCTACTGGGGATTGAACTAGCAACCAGGGCATGTACCCTGACCAGGAATCAAACCATGACCCCTTGGTTCATAGGTCAATAGTCAACCACAGAGCCTCTCCGGCTTGGCACCCACCTATCACTTACTAGTATTTTGTTGGCCAGTTCAAGTAATGACCATAACTAACTTCAAGGAGGCCAGGGAAGTACAATCCTACATATGCCTGGAAGGCGAGGGAGATCGGAATGTTTGTTAACAGACCTAATGACTACTACAAAGACTGTTATGCTATATTTCTGGCATGGTCATAGTTACAAATGTATTTTTTGGGTTTAGTTTTGGTAAGAAGGAGGAGGACCAATTTTAAATGAAAAGTGGTGCAATCTACTGGCTACCATCCTAAATAGTCTTGTGAACACAGTCAATTGATGTATTATATTTACTACAGAACTTGTGACACTTTACAAATATGGCATGTTTTTAGATGTAATAGAGGCCCGATGCACAAAATTTGTGCAAGGAGCTTGGTCCTCACAGCCCTGGCTTCACCCGGAAGGTCATCCAGAAGGATGTCCGGAAGGTCGTTCAGCTGTCCGGTCTAATTAGCATATTATGCTTTTATTGTTATAAATTAAAATTACTGAAATTTAAGATTAGCATCACCTCAATCCAACATACCTTATCAAAGGTCTACTGTGCTAATTGTGAATCATTTATAAAAATACTTGGCCTCAGCCATTTTGGTTCACGGGTCAATGCTCCACCACTGAGTAATTTAAAAGACAACATATTAGAGAACATATCTGCCAAACACAAGTCTGATAAAGGGTTTGCATCCATACTATGCAAAGAATGGCAACAATCTATATATATAAAAGCCTAAGTGACCAGAACGACAAGTAGCTATGACGCACACTGACCATTAGAGCGCAGACGCTCAACACAGGAGCTGCTCCCAGGCATTCAGTGCGCTGTCACAGCCAACCTCCCCCAGCTGGCCGGGCTAGGATGGGGAGTTGGGTGGCGGCAGACACGGTGCCTTTCCCAGGGGGGCCAAGGGCTGGCTCCCTCCTCGGGGCAGGCGGCCAACCTCCCATGCCCCATCCCTCCTCCTGGCCAGCAGGCCTTGATCAGCCCACCGCCTCGCTGCCATGGTGGCTGCATGGCGGCAAGGGAAGGAGGGGGGAGGCAGGGAACCATGCAGTGGCAGGCCGCCCACATTGTCAGCATCGGTGTCCGTGCATTCCTTCCGCAGGACTGTAGTTTCCTCTCCGGCCTGGCCCTGTTCGGCCTAGCCCCGATCAGCCCTGATTGCTGGCCAGGCCTAGGAACCCCATCCATGCACAAATTTCGTGCACCAGGCCTCTAGTTCAATAATAAAAACAAACAGGCCCGTCAAATAATGGGCAAAAGAAATAAATGGACATTTCATCAAAGAAAGTACACGAGTGGCTAACAAGTACATGAAAAGATGCTCAACGTGTTTTGGAAATGGAAATTAAAATCATAATAATATACCATTTCATCCCATTAGACTGACTCTGATAAATAAGACTGCCAATAACAAGTGTTGGTAAGGATGTGGAGAAATTGGAACCCTCATACATTGCTGATGGGAATGTAAATGGTTCTGCCCTTTGGAACACAGTGGCAGTTTCTCAAAAGTTAAATGTACAAGTCTTATAACCCAACAAATCAAGGGAAATGAGAATACATATCACACAAAAACTTACATTTGAATGTTCATAACAGCATATTCATAAAAGCTCCAAATTGGAAATAACCCAAATGTCCATCAACTGGTGAATGGGTAGACAAAATGTGTTGTATCTATAGAATGGAATACTTTTTTAGCAAGAAAAGCTAATGAACTACTGACACATGCTATGTCATGGATGAACTTTAAAAACATTATGCCAAGTGAAAATCCATTTGTATGAAAAGTCCAGAAAAGGCAAATTTATAGACAGAAAGTAGATTAGTGACTGCCTGGGACTGGATTTGGGAACAGAGATTAACTATAAATTTGTATGAGGCCCACTGCATGGGAGAACATATTTGCCAATGATATCAACGATAAGGGTTTAATCTCCAACATTTACAGGGAACTCATGCAGCTTAACAAAAAGAAGATAAACAACCCAATTAAAAAATGGGCAACTGATCTAAATAGACATTTTTCGAAAGAAGACAGAAGGAAGGCCAAGAGATATATGAAAACCTGCTCAAAGTCACTAATCATCAGAGAGATGCAAATCAAAACAACGTGGTACCATCTCACACCTGTCAGAATGGCTATCATAAGCAAATCAACAAATGACAAGTGCTGGTGAGGATGCAGAGAAAAAGGAACCCTTGTGCACTGCTGGTGGGAATGCAGACTGGTGCAGCCACTGTGGAGAACAGTATGGAGCTTCCTCAAAAAAACTAAAAATGGAACTCCCATTTGACTCAGTGATCCCACTTCTAGGAATATATCCCAAGAAACCAGAAACACGAATCAGAAAGGATATATGCACTCCTATGTTCACAGCAGCACAATTCACCATAGCTAAGATTTGGAAACAGCCTAAGTGTCCATCAGCAGATAAGTGGATTAAAAACTGTGGTACATCTACACAATGGAATACTACGCTGCGGTAAAAAAGGAGTTCTTACCATTGGCAACAACATGGATGGAGATGGAGAGCATTATGCTAAGTGAACTAAGCCAGGCAGAGAAAGATAAATATCACATGATCTCACTCATTTGTGGAATATAATGAACAACATAAACTGATGAACAAAAATAGATCCAGAGACAGAGAAACATCAATCAGAATGTCAAAACTCAGGGAAGGTAGGGGAGCGTTGGGGTAAGGGGGAGAGATCAACCAAAGGACTTATATGCATGCATGTAAGCCTAATCAATGGACACAGACAACAGGGGGGTGGGGGCATGAATGGGAGGTGGGGAGTAATGGGGGAATAAGAACACATATGTAATACCTTAATCAATAAAGAAATTTTTTAAAAAATCAAAAATCAAATATTTTATCAAAAAAAAAAGTGTATGAGAAGGAATGAAAATGTTCTGAATGTTACAGGGGGGCAGGGAGGTAGAGGAAGGTATAGGGTGATGGAAGGAGACTTGACTTGGGATAGTGAACACAATACAGTGTACAGATCATGTGTTGTGGAATTATGCACCTGAGACCTGTATAATTTTGGTCACCGGTGTCACCCCAATAAAATCAATAAAAATTATAAGTTAAAAAACAATAAAACTCCTTTACAGTAAGGTTGCACCATTTGGCAAAATCATTGTAAACTTTAAATAAGTAAATTTTATGATATGTGAAATGAATGAATAAATGAATGATTGCCTATAGGGTATTCCTCTTGCATGGTAGCATATAGCGAATCTTGTATGATTCTGATTTCTATGGGTTGCACCCATGAGGGCTGTATTCTAAGGAATTTATCATCTGGCTCCATACAATCTATTATCTGAGACAGTATTTTTGAATTCTCACCTGAGTTTATGTTTATTGATTTTAGAGAGAGGAAGGCAGAGAGAGAGAAACATTGATGTGAGAAACATCAGTTGCGTCCCATATGTTCCCTGACCAGGATTGAACCCGCAACCTAGGTATGTGCCCTGACCAGAGTCTAACCTGGACCATTTTGTGCAGGGGACCACACTCCAACCAACTGAGCCACCTGGCTAGGGCTGAGGCAATTTCTATTTGATTATGAACTTTGAGGCATTGTTTGGATCAATACGGCAATCAAGGAGGGAGTCTGTTCTTGGTGTAGATGAAGACAACAATACCAGCTGAGACATTTAAAAACATAGCCCACTGACCAAAAAAATTTTTTAGAGGCAGTGTTTATTCCAGTTGGCACAAGTGTGGGCTGCTAAATTGAGGGTTAGCGATCAGAGCCAGGGGAAAGAAAAGGGCTGCATCATATGACTAATTAAAAAAAGAACATGAAGCACATTACCAAAAATACTGACACAATAAGCACAATCATACCCGTTGTCAACTTCACTATTTCTTTAAAAATTATTCCTTCTTACCTGTTTGTGGGTGAGCATTTCCTTTCAGAGAAATCTTTTGCTTTGGGGCTGGAATTTTTCTGGACAAGAACCAGGGCTCTGATAGGTTGAATTATTCAAGTGTTGGTTTATGGTGGTGATGTCAGATCCATGAGTCTATTTTCCCATCAGTCAATTATGGCAGGATCTGTAGGGGAACAAAAGGAGAGAATAGAAACCACTTGTTAAAAGGACCACATGATCTGATCAATGTATTCATTTCCAACAGCAGAATGAAGAGCAGAACAGAGCATGAACCTCCTGAGGAAGAGATTTATGAAGTCTCAGTTGATGGCTACTTTCAAGAGAACATATCATAGACCCTGAGGAAGGAGAAGTAGACAAGGAGAGTTAGTTTTCTCAACCACTTTACCCAACTTATTTTTAAACATATATTTTTATTGATTTCAGAGATAAAGGGAGAGGGAGAGAGAGATAGGAACATCAATGCTGAGAATCACTGATCAGCTGCCTCCTACACACCCCCTACTGGGAATTAAGCCCACAACCCTGACTGGGAATCAAACCTTGACCTCCTGGTTCATAGGTCAATGCTCAACCACTGAGCCACACTGGCTGGACTAAAAGGTGATTTTAAATAAAGGCATCAAATCGTCTTGGAAATAAACTTGTTGACAGTGATCATGCAAACCCTTGCCTGTGAACATGAGTATGATTTTACCCATTTGAAAAAGTCCACAATAACTAACCATTCAGTCAGAACCCTTTACCTTGTATAAACCTCATCTCAAAGGGATGAGCTCCTCCCTTTGCTATCATCTTCCTCCACATTGTGGACACTATGAACAGGGTAGCTCTTATAATATTGATAAGCTAATTTTAAAAATGTGGAGCATACCAATTATATTTAATTATTTTTAGCATCCCTCCTGGAATACTTTACTTATGAGTGCCATGCTGTTAGAGAGCAAGTTTTTGGTGTATTCCAGCAGCTGTCTGGGAAGTGCCAGGGTGATTCTGGTGTAAAATACACCTTAATAGTTTTGTTGTCCTGAACGTAGGGCCTGATTTAGAGAGGAGAACTGAAGACAGTGTTGGCAGGAAATAGCCTGAGTCTTGGCTGTCTCATTAATAAGAGATCTCTACTTATAACATTGTCATTAAGAGTTTTAACTTCTCTAGAAGTGACGAAACATACTGTCTTGTATCATGTCCTAAGAGCACAACGTGAGTGAGCCAGCACAAAATAAAATAAAAATTAACGTGTTTCCTGTGAAGTAAAAGTTCACAGTCAGGTTGGGTAAGGACCTTAACACTGCTGTAAGGGGAAAACACAGGAAACAAAAAAATAACTTATTTCTTCGTGTTAAGTGCAGAATGAATACTCAAAGACTCTTAGTAAGAGTGGCCAACATTATTTAAAGCTTTATGCCTCTTAAAATAAAAGTAACCTGAAGATGCACTTCTGGAATGGCGGAGGAAGGACATCTGAAAATCCACTCCTCCATGAAAACAAGAACACTGGCAAGACGTCAAACTCAGCTTTTCCAGAACTCTGGAAATTAACCCAACTTTCAAAATCTAAGGAGCACTTTTTTAAGAAAAATGGTTGACTCTCAGTAGGAAACAGCAAGCTCTTGGCATTTTGACTTTTTCCCCATCCACCTCTCCTAAACTCTGGTAGCCTTCAAACCCAGTTGTCTCACAACTATAGTAGCTGTGAAAAACAGAAGCCTAGGAGCCATTAGAAGGGACAGAGGGGGTGTGGAATCCCTCCAAAAGCCCTATCCCTGGAGAAATGTCACTGATTTGTCTGGCAGGTCCTGGTAAGAGCCCCATTCATAGAGCTAGTCTTATTTGACTGACTCAGAGCTCACAGTGAGAAGCCCCATCCCTGGGTGTTTGTCCAAATAATCATCAGCAAACTGTTAGACATCCCAACTCCCTGAGGCAGGAAAACCAACTGAGACAAACCAGAAGCTGGCCAAAAAACTTAAAAGAAATATTAGGAAGGACATGTAGATAGAAGGCTTTGAAAAGCTCTGACATACCCGGGGCTCTAGAAATCCACATGTGTTTGCAAAACTGTATGTAAACCCAGGAAACACATGAAAAGGCCCAATCTCTCAATTCTAATAATCTGAAGGCCGGGTAAAGCAGGAAATGAGGGATAAGAGAGAATAAACTTTCAGAGCTTTGAAGGCTTGCCTGAACCAACACACAGAATCCCTTGGCAAAGAGTGGAAGACATTTAAGGAAATCTCTGTCCACTCATTAGCTGACCACTAAGCTAAATGGCAGAAATGACAGTGACCACACAGGACAAAGAAAACAGTCTGTACAGATTTAGTCCTTGAATGTCAATCAACAAATAAACAGGAACAAATATGAGCCTTGGGAGTATCTAATTTCCAAAGATGCCATATTATGTCATTTAAAATTACCAGTTTTCACACTGTTCCCCAACACGATAAGACATGCAAAGAAATGGGAGAGTATGGCCTGTATAAGGAGAAAAAAAGCAGTCAACAGATATTGTCCCTTATGTTGAACTTACTAGTTTTTAAATCACCTATTATAAAAATGAACTATGTCTAAAGGAGTCAGGGAAAATGTAAAAATGATGTCTAACTAAAAGGAGAATATCAATAAAGAGATATAAATTTTTGTTGTTGTTAATCCTGTCCTGATGACATTTTTTTCTATTGCATTTCAGAGAGAGTGAAAAGGAGGGAGGGAGGGAGAGAGAGAGGTAGAGAGAAACATAGACAATGTGAGAAAGACACATTGATTGGTTGCCTCCCCCACGTGCCCCACCCGCCACCAGGGGAGGGGAGTGAACATGCAACCCAGGTACATTCCCTTGATCTGGAATCGAACCCATGACCCTTTGGTGTGTGGGCCTAAACTCTAACCACTGAGAAACACCAGCCAGGACAAGATATAAATTATTTTTTAAAAAATCAAATAGAAAATTTGGAGTAAAATAATTAAACTTAAAAATTTACTAGAACTTCAACTTGATATTTAAAAAATCCTAAGCATAATAAATGGTAAGAAACTGAGAGATTTTCCACTAAGATCAGGTATAAGGCAGGGATTTTCCCTCTCCCATTCCCCTTCAACATCATACTAGAAGTTCCAGATAATGAAATAAAACAAGGAAAGGACATAAAAAATATACAAATTGGCCCTAACTGGTTTGGCTCGGTAGATAGAGCGTCAGCCTGTGAACTGAAGGGTCCCAGGTTTGATTCCAGTCAAGGGCATGTACCTTGGTTGCAGTCACATCCCCAGTGCGGGGTGTGCAGGAGGCAGCTGATTTGATGTTTCTCTCTCATTGATGTTTCTAACTCTCTATCCCTCTCCCTTCCTCTCTGTAAAAAATCAATAAAATATATTTAAAAAATATAGATAGATAGATAGATTGGGAAGGAAGAAATAAAATTATCTTTGTTCATAGGTGACTTGTTCTTCTATGAAGAAAATGCAGAAGAATTGACAAAAAAATTCCTGGAACTAATAAGTGATTGTAGCAAGATTGCAGGATACAGATTAATATACAAAATTCAATTGCCACCCTAGCCGGTTTTGCTCAGTGGATAGAGCGTGGGCCTGAGGACTTGGGCGGTGGGGGGAGGGGGGTTGTGTGTCCCAGGTTCAATCCCAATCAAGGGCACATGCCCAGGTTGCAGGCTCGATCCCCATTGTGGAGTGTGCAGAAGGCAGCCAATCAATGATTCTCTCTCATCATTGATGTTTCTATCTCTCTCTCCCTCTTCCTTCCTCTCTGAAATTAATAAAAATATATTTAAAAAACAGTAAATTGCCTTTCCATATACTAGCAACAAACAAGTAGAATTTGAAATAAAAAAAAACACTAAAAACATTATCATTTACATTAGCATCCAGAAAAATAAAATATTTAGGTATAAACCTAACCAAATATGTACAAGATCTATATAAAGAAAACTAACTCTGATAAACAAAATACAAGGACTAAATAAATTAGAGAGATAGTTCATGTTCATGAATAAGAAGATTCAATATTGTCATGATGCCAGTTATTCTCAACTTGATCTACAGATTCAAGTAATCTAATCAAAATTCCACTAAGTTATTTTGTAGATATTAACAAACTGATTCTACAGTTTATATTGAGAATAAAAGACTCAGAATAGCCAACACAATATTGAAAGAGAAAAAACAAAGTTGGAGAACTGATATTACCTGACTTCAAGACTTACTATAAAGATAAAGTCATCAAAACAGTGGGTATTGAGGAAAGGAAGCGGGGGCGCCCGCAGCTCCTGCCCCCCGCGCGCCCAGCGGCCCGCGCCCAGGAGAAGGAGGGCGGCCGCGAGAAGTTGGGCTGGGCCCAGGTGGTGAAGAACCTGGCCGAGAAGAAGGGTGAGTTCCGCGAGTCGCGGCCGCCGCGGCGCGAGGAGAGCAGCGGCGGCGTGGCTGGCGCGCTCGGCGCCCCTGCGGGCCTGGCAGCGGCGTGCCTCGGCGACTTCCCTCCGGCCAGCCGCGGGGACCCGAAGGACCGACGGAGAGAGCCGACCGGTGAGGCGGCGGATCCCCGCAAGAAAAATGGCGCAGCGGAGGCGGGCAGGAGGAAGAAGGCCGAGGGGGCGGCCATGGCCACCCCGTCCAGGCTTAGCGCGGCCGAGGACCCGGCCGAGGAATCCCCCCAGGACGAGCTGGGGCCGGGGACGGCGGCGGCGTGTTCCGCGGCCGGCCCGAGCGAGGGCCGCTTTCTCGTGCGCATCTGTTTCCAGGGAGACGAGAGCGCCTGCCCCACCCGGGACTTCTTGGTGGGCGCGCTCATCCTGCGCTCCATCGGCATGGAGCCGGGCGACATCTACGCCGTCATCCAGATCCCCGGCAGCCGCGAGTTCGACGTGAGCTTCCGCTCGGCGGAGAAGCTGGCCCTGTTCCTGCGCGTCTACGAAGAGAAGCGCGAGGAGGAGGACTGCTGGGAGAACTTCGTGGTGCTGGGGCGGAGCAAGTCCAGCTTGAAGACTCTCTTCATCGTGGACGTGGAGGACATCGTGACCTGGCTCAAGCGCCACTGCGATGTTCTGGCCGTGCCCGTGAAAGTGACCGACAGGTTTGGGATCTGCACCGGGGAGTACAAGTGCGAGATCGAGCTGCGCCAGGGGGGAGGGCGGTGTCCGGCACCTTCTGGGGGCCTTCTTTCTGGGGGCCGAGCGGGGCTACAGCTGGTACAAGGGGCAGCCCAGGACGTGCTTTAAATGTGGTTCCCGGACCCACTTGAGCGGCAGCTGTACGCAGGACAGGTGCTTCAGGTGCGGGGAGGAGGGGCACCTGAGCCCTTATTGCCGAAAGGGCATCGTGTGCAACCTCTGTGGCAAGCTTTGCTCAGTGTCCCAAAGCAGTTCACAATTCCGTGGCACCTCCGCTGCCCGGTGCTGCTGGGCACTGAACACCCGCCTGCCTGCCAGAGTGAATACAGAGCCAGTTTACCCCTCTTAAGTGCCAAAACTTTTTTTGAAACCATTTTCTATCGTGTTTGAAAGAGATCTTTTTAAACAAGAGATATCTCTCTCTGCCTTCTTAAACCGAGTTTACTCCATTTCAGCCTTTTCTGAATTGGTGACTGTCATTAGTAATGACTACCGACAACTGTTATTGTGCAGATGTGTCGCCAGTCCCTCTATTGAATTTTGTTTTCTTTTTTTGTAATTGGGGGAGGGGAGGTTTGTACTTGTTACTCCCTATGCCTTGTCTTCTCCCCGAATTTTCACCCTTTGGGCTGCCTTGATCATCTTGATGTCCCAGCACTAAGTGCAGGGCCCAGCACGTGGTAGACACTGCGCTCCATCAGTGTTTGTTGACTTGAAAACATTTTTGACTGTGACTTATGTCAGGATGTCTAGCTTGTGCAGCTCTTTCCCTTCCCCTTATAATTTGCTGCTTCTAATCTTTGTGGTCTGAGAATTTGTGAAACCAGTGTTGTTAGAAGTGTATGTAATCTGAGTCAATAAGCTCTGAATGGTGGCCAAGGGCCTCTCTTTATGGCATTAAAATATATGGACTTTGTGACAGCTCTTTTTTTTTTTTTTTTAAATAAATCTTTATTGTTCAGATTATTACAGGTGTTCCTCTATTTTTTCCCCCATAGCTCCCCTCCACCTGATTCCCCACCCCACCCCATGCCCTTACCCCCGCCACTGTCTTCATCCATAGGAGTAAGATTTTTGTCCAAGCTCTTCCCGCACCCCTCACACCTGCTTCCCCTGAGAATCATCAGTTCACTCCCTTTCTATGTCCCTGATTCTATTATATTCACCAGTCCATTCTGTTCTTCAGATTTTTTATTCACTTGATTTTTAGATTCACTTGTTGGTAGGTATGTATTTGATGTCATTTTGTTGTTCATAATTTTTATCTTTACCTTTTTCTTCTTCTTCCTCTCCTTAAAGAATACCCTTCAGCATTTCATGTAATCCTGGTTTGGTGGTGATGAACTCCTCTAGCTTTTTCTTGTCTGTGAAGCTCTTTATCTGACCTTCAACTCTGAGTGATAGCTTTGCTGGGTAGAGTAATCTTGGTTGTAGGTTCTTGCTGTTCATCACTTTGAATATTTCTTGCCACTCCCTTCTGGCCTGCATAGTTTCTGTTGAGAAATCAGCTGACAGTCGTATGGGTACTCCCTTGTAGGTAATTAACTGTTTTTCTCTTGCTGCTTTTAATATTCTCTCTTTGTCTTTTGCCCTTGGCATTTTAATTATGATGTGTCTTGGTGTGGTCCTCTTTGGATTCCTCTTGTATGGGGTTCTGTGCGCTTCCTGGACTTGTACATCTATTTCTTTCACCAGGCAGGGAAAGTTTTCTGTCATTATTTCTTCTAATAAGTTTTCAATATTTTGCTCTCTCCCTTCTTCTGGCACCCCAAAAATTCGGATGTTGGTTCGCTTGAAGTTGTCCCAGAGGCTCCTTACACTATCTTCATATTTTTGGATTCTTTTTTCTTTTTGTTTTTCTGGTTGGATGTTTTTTGTTTCCACATATTTCAGATCTTTGGTTTGATTCTTGGGGTACGTTGATCTACAGTTGAGTTTCTGTATATTCTTTATTTCAGACAGTGTATGCTTCATTTCTGACTGATCCTTTTCCATTTTTTGGGCATTCTCATTAAGCTCCTTGAAGGTCTCATCAAGTTTCTCAGCGGTTTTAAGAAGATTCTTGAGTAACCTTATAAATGTGGTTCTGAACTCTATGTCATCCAGTAGTTTGCTTTCCTCCGTTTCTTTCATTCGTGACATGTTTCTTTGTCTCCTCATTTTGGCTGCTTCCCTGTGTTGATGGAGTGGCTTTGTGTGGTAGGTGACCTATAGGGGGCAGTAGCTCAGCCTCCCCAATCACCTGATGTGGACACTCTTGGTACACCCCTTTGTGGACTGAGTGCAAAGACTTGGTGCAGTTAAAGCCTTAATTGCTATTGGTATACTGGGAGGAATTGACCTCCAGGCCAATTAGCTGTGAGCACTCACTGTGTCTATAATGGAAGAACTGCTGCGCTGAAGACACACTTAGGGGCAGGACTTGTTTCAGTGGGGCTTTGGTGCTCACTGAGTCTGCCTTTGAATGTGTCACTTATGGATGTGAGGAGTTGAAATCTGGTGTCTCACTCTGACCACTAGGTATACTGGCTTCTGGATCTCCAATGGGGTGCAGGTCAGCTACTGTCTGAGGCCATCCAGCAGGAGCTACAGTGAGAGCTACAGTTTTCTCCTCTTTGCTTGGGGTTTGGAGGTTTTGGAGCTGTCTGACCCAGGCTGCAAGTTTGCTAGGTTAAGCTGCAATAGGGCGGGGCTTTCTTCTGCTAACGCTGCTGCTTGGAGCTTGGGTGGGTTTGTAGGTTGTTCAGGGCGGGGTCTCAGGGTGTCACTAGGTTAGGGCGTGGCAAACAGCAATGGCTGCTAGTTAGCCGGCTCTGTGTCCCCAAGGGCGTCCCGGAGTCCCATGCCCCAGTGCCGTAAACAATTATTCCTGCGCGCAGCTCTGCAAGTAAGCCCCCCTCACTGGCAGACAGTCCAGCTTCTCCCCGTAGGAGTTTGGGTCCCCCGCGTCTCCCCAGAAACTGGATTTCAGAGTAATCGGGGGCTTGTCTCCCTTTGGGTTGAAAAAAGCAACGCCCGCAGCCAGCCCGGATCACGCGCCTCCGTACCTCAGCTTTTCAGCGCTCGTGCACGTCTCGATGCTCCTTTCTCTTTCCTTCTAGTTGTAGAACTTCCACTCAGCCAGCTTTCCCGTGGTTCTGGGTGTTAGACGTTTTGTCTTTTAGTTGAATTTTTGAAATTGTTGCACGAGGCAGCAGTTTAGGTGTTTACCTACGCCGCCATCTTGGATTCCATCTGTGACAGCTCTTTCGGTGGCTTAGAAGAGCCACAGAATTATGGAATCAAGAGTTTTCCTGTTGGAAAGAACCTAAAAATTGGTTTACACCAATCTCCAGATTTTCCAACAGTGAAACAGGCCCAGAGAGGTTAAATGACTGGGTCGAAATCACATAGCTGTCTGGTGCCGGAGCTGGCCTAGAGTTCCCTGACCCCAAGGCCAGTGCTCATTCCACTACCTCTCACACTTCACAACATTTTCCTCAACACTAGAGGGCCCAGAAAGTCTGATCTCTCCAGAATAATGTGCCATCTGGGCCAGAAAGCAGAAAAAGAAGATTTAGCAGGGGCTTCTGAATACTTGGGAGACATAATCCAGGGTGCACTCGGTCCCTGGGGTATCACACCTGGATTAAAGTGTGCCTGGTCCTTTGGGGGCCTTACCCTTCTCCACTTGTTGCCACCAGTGAGAAATTGGGGTGCTCCTGTGTAAGGAAACCTAGTAAAGGTTTACATTTGCACCTTAGTCTCATTAGTTAGACACCCCAGAGAAGCAGCTAATGGAGTTATTCTGCAAACTCCTGACTCTCAGGAGAAAGGCTGTTTTAACCCAGAATTATAAGTGAGTTGTTAACTCTAAAATGTACTTGTGAAATAGGCCATGTGAGAGAGCATTGGGTCAACTGTTAACAAGTTAAAGGAGAATAGACAATACACTACGTTGGGTTTTTTGTCTTCCCTTTGCATTAAGTTTTGCTATTTCCTTGTGGCTTGGAATGTAAAATCCATTGTTAAAAGTTTTGTTCTGAATAAATATTTATCTTTTGTATTGCCAAACAAAACAAAACAAAACAAAAACAAAAAAACAACAACAGTGGATATTGGCAAAGAATAAACAAACAGAATGGAGAGCCCAAAAGCAGACCCATATCAAAGAAAAGAAAACTACACCTCAATATCCCTTTTAAATAAAGTCATCACTCTCCTCTACAAAATACTAGCAAACTGAACTTAGCAACATGTCAAAGATACTACACACCATATCCAAGTAGGATTAACCTCGGGAATGCAAATTGGTTTAACATCCAAAAGACAGTTATTTAATAAAATACCACATGACTACAATGAAGGGCAAAACCCACATGATCATCTCAATTGATGCAGAAATACCATTTGACAAAATATAAAGTCCTTTCATGATAAAAATAAAACAAACAAAAACAAACAATAAATAATTTTGGAAGAAAAGGAAAATTTCCCAACCTTATAAAGAACATCTATGAAAAACCCACTGTTAACATCACACTAATGCCAAAAGGCTTTCCCTCTAAGATCAGGAATAAGACATGAATAGCCACTCTTATCGTGTTTTATTTTATTTTATTTATTTATTTTTTTACTCTCATCATGTTTATTCAACATTTTACTGAAGGTTCTAGCTAGGGCTGTTAGTCAAGAAAAAGAAATAGCCCTAGCTGGTTTGGCTCAGTAGATAGAGTGTTGGCCTGCAGACTGAAGAGTCCCAGGTTCGGTTCCAGTCAAGGGCACATTCCCTGGGTTATGGGCTTGATCCCCAGTTGGGGGCATGCAGCAGGCAGTCAATCAATGATTCTTTCTCATCACTGATGTTTCTCTCTCTCTCTTTCTTCCTCTCTGAAATCAATAAAAATATATTTTAAGAAAAAGAAACAAAAGTCATTCAGATTGCAAACAAAAAATAAAACTATTTCTATTCACAGATGGTATGACATTGCATATAAAAAATCCTAAGGAACCTACAAAACATTGTATTACTAATAGGTGAATTCAGCAAATTTATAAGACACCAGATCTATATATAAAAATAAATTGGCCTACCCAGCCGGCATGGCTCAGAGGTTAAGCATCAACCAGGAGGTCATGGTTCAATTCCTGGTCAGGGCACATGCCCAGGTTGCAGGCTCAATCCCCAGTGTGGGGTGTGCAGGAGGCAGCCGATCAATGATTCTCTCTCATCATTGATATTTCTAGCTCTCTCTCCCTCTCCTTTCCTCTCTGAAATCAATAAAAAATATATTTAAAAAATAAAAATAAATAAATAAATTGGCTGTAGCCGGTATTCTCAGTGGTTAGAGCACCGGCCCATGCACCAAAGGTTTTCGGGATCAATTTTCTGTAAAGGGAACAGTACCTGGGTTGCAGGTTAGATCCCAGGCCCCTGGTCAGAGCCCTTGTGTGAGGCAATCAATCGATGTGTCTCTCTCACATCCACCTCTCTCTCTCTCCCTCCCTCCCTCCGTCCTTCTCTCCCTCCATTCCACCACTCTCTCTAAAATCAATGGGAAAAATATCCTCCGAAGAGTATTAACAAAAACATTGTATTTCTGTACACTATCAATAAACAATACAACGATGAATTTAAGATTAGAATTCCATTCACAATAGTATAAAAAAAGAACAAAACACATTGCGATACATTTAGGAAACTAAAAGGCTTGTACACTGAAAACTATACAACATTGTTGAAAGAAATAAAAAGCTAATAAATGGAAAGACATTCCATATTCATCAATCAGAAGACACTTTTGTTAAAAGGCAATTCTCCCCAAATTGCTCTATAGAGTCAAAGCAATCCTTACCAAAATTCCAGCTGACTTTTTTTGAGAAATAGACAATATGAACCTAAAGTCTATATGGACAGGCAAGAGACTCAGAATAGCTCAAACAATCTTAAGAAAGCACCAAATTGGAGGACTCACACTTTCTGATTTCAAAACTTATTACAAAACTGCAATAATCAGGACAGTGTGGTAGTAGCATGAGGATAGATGTACATATCAATGGAATAGGACTTAAGAGTCCAGATTTTTGACAATGGTGTCAAGACAATTAAATGGAATAAATGACAACTCAAAGAATAGCATTGTCAAAATATGATGCCGGGACACACCTGGATATTCACATGCAAAAAAAAAAAAATTACATTCGGCCTTAACTGGTTGGGCTCAGTGGATAGAGCATCGGGCTGCGGACTGAAGGGTCCCAGGTTTGATTCTGGTGAAGGGCATGTACCTTGGTTGCAAGCACATCCCCAGTAGGGGTGTGCAGGAGGCAGCTGATCAATGTTTCTCTTACATCAATGTTTCTAACTCTCTATCCCTCTCCCTTCCTTTCCGTCAAGAATCAATAAAATATATATTTTTAAAAATTACATTCAGCCCTTATTTTACTCTATCTACAAAATTTAACTCCAAATGGATCAAAGACCTAATCACAAAGAGCTAAAACAATTAAAACTCTTAAGAAAACACAGGGCAAGAGCTTTATGACATTGTATTAGGCAATGACTTCTTGGATAGAAGAATGAAATCATAGGCAAAAGAAGACAAAAAGAGTTAAATTGAATTCCATCAAAATTAAAAACTTCTGTGCATCAGTGAACAATTAGAGTGAAAAGGCAACCTACAGAACAGGAGAAAATATTTGCAAATCATATATTTAACAAGGAGCTAATCCTTCAACTCAACAAAAAAAACACATATAACCTGATTTAAAAACTGGAAAAGGACTTGATAATGAAGTCCAAAGAAGATGTACAAATAACCAATAAACATATGAAAAGTTGTTCAATGTCACTAATCATTAGGGAAATGCAAATCAAAACTACAATGAGATTTCACCTGACATCTATTAGGATGGCTTCTATTTTTTGAAGGAAAAAAAAATCCAACAGAAAATAACAAGTGTTGGTAAGGATGGGAAGAAATTGGAACTCTTGTACACTGTTGATGGGAATGTAAAATTCTGCAGCTGCTACGGAAAAAAGTATGACAGTTCTTCAAATGTTAAAAATAGAATTACCATATGATCCAGCTCTTCCACTTCTGGGTATGTACCCAAAAGAACTGAAGGCAGGGTCCTGTAGAGATATTTGTACACTCATGCTTATAACAGTGTTCTTCACAATACCAAAAGGTGGAAGCAACCTAAGTATCCATAAATAAAATGTGGTATATACATACAACAAAATATTATTCAGCTATAAAAAGGGATGAAATTCTGATAAATGGATGAACTTTGACTATAATGCAGTCAAAGAAGCCAGTTACAAGAGAACATGTTTCCACTTAAAGAAGGTATCTAGAGTAGTTAAATTCATAGAGACAGAAAGTCAAAAGATGGTTGCTAAGGATTAGGGGAAGGAGGAAATCAGGAGTAGTTGCTGAACGGGAATAGCTTCAGTGTTACAAAATGAGATTACCAGAGATTGGTTGGACAACAATATGAATGTACTTAATAGAACTGTACACTTAAAAATGGTGAAGATGGTATATTTTATATAATATGTATTCTACCATATTTTTAAAAAGATTATAAAAATTCCTTAATTATGTTTAAAGAAATGTTATGTGGTGGGATAGTATATTTGATCAGATCTGATACAACTTTTCTCTGTGTCCCTAGACTTCTGTACCTCAACTTCTACCTATGTCTACTTCACTGTTAACAAATTAACATGATAGTTGTTATTTAAGCCATCTTGGTATGTGTCATACTTTTCCAGTTAAATTCTCAACGGTTTTCCAATGAGCCAGCAAAAGCTCAGCAAGCTTTAGTGACATTTACCAAGGTTGCGTGAGGGATAGAATTCTTGCTGGGTCCCAAGGCCTGACCCTAAAGCCTGGTTTTTTCCCCCTCCTTGCTCCATTCCCCTCAAGTTAGCTTTCTCCTAACAACCAGTTGGGGAACCTAAAAAATCAGTTTTCTGCCCTAGCTGGTTTGGCTTAGTGGATAGAGCTTTGGCCTTCGGACTGAAGGGGCCCAGTTTGCTACTGATCAAGGGCACATGCCTGGGTTTCAGGCCTGATCCCCAGTGGGAGGCGTGCAGGAGGCAGCCCATTGATGAGTCTCTCTCATCATTGATGTTTCTATCTCTCTCTCCCTCTTCCTTCCTCTCTGAAGTCAATAAAAATATATTTTCAACAAAAAGGTACAAAAAATCAGGTTCCCCGAGGAGGTGAGTATTTCTTTATATTGTCATGAATGTTGAATATGTGGATCCTGGAATGAGTAAATTAACAAATAAAGAGATGAAATCACATAAAATTGGCTAACTTGACAGACTAAGGATCCTGGAATACAGTGAGGATTGTAGTAGAAGTAGAAATTGCTAACCGCGGGGTACATTCTGCGTAAACACATTCAGAGCTCTTACAGTCATCCTGCCCTGAGGACAGAGTCCACTGGGGAGTCCAGGGCCCTGGAGCTGTTGCCAGCCCTGAGAGAGGCCAGTCCAGACACAGCAGTGTGTGCTCCCAGCAGCAAAGGAGGCTCAGGCAAGAGGCCCTCAGGAGGGAAGGGTGACGGGGCCCTGGGGGAGGGGGGGTGAAAGGGAGGACTTGGTGGGTCTGTGGGTAGGGGAGGGGCACATCTTTCTTTAGAAAGATCACCCTGGCTCCTGTGGGAAAGATGACATGAAGGGGAAGAAATTGGAGGAGAGAACTGACCCCAAACTCAGAGCCAGGGGGAGTGAATTCTGGAAAGGTTTTTGGAGGGACCCTTGCCAGGGCTTGGTGATCAACTGCATGAGGGAATGGTGAGGGAGAGGAATGGGCTTTCATTACCAACTCTTAGCGCTTCAGCGGCTAAGCCCAAAGAAACAGATCTGTAATGGGTGGGGTGGGGAGGGGTGACAGGCAGTCACGGACAGACACGGGGCTGTCACTTTTTCCAGGCGCCGCCCATGCCCCTAAGTGCCTGTCGGGCAGGCTCCTTTAACACGGGAGACTTTATGTTGTCCTTCTGGTCAGTCCAAGGGTCTATGCATTTGTTTTCTGGGGAGTCAGGTGGCGATCTGGGGCATTAGTCCAGCTCTCAGAGTGCTGAGGGGCCAGAGTCACAATGGGGTGGAGGGAGGAAAGGCTTTCAGGAAATAGGGAAGGAAGAAGTCTGAGGGAGCAAATCTGTTTGAAAGCCACCACTTTTGCCCTGGTTGGTGTGGCTCATTTGGTTGGGCCAACAGGTTGCTGTATGATTCTGGTCAGGGCACATGCCTGGGTTGTGGGATCGATCCCCAGTAGGAGTTGTGCAGGAGGCAGTCATTGATGTTTCTCTCTCCCTCTCCCTTCCTCTTCTAACAATTAATAAAAACTAAAAAAAAAAAAAGATAAAAATCCACCACTCCTTCCATTTCCATATCATTAAACCAAACACGGTCCTGTTTGTGTTACCTCCCTCGATCCTCAGGCCGCTGTGGAGAACTCAGCAGAGCTGGGCCGCTGCCTTCCCCAGGCAAACAGGGTTCCTAAGCTGCCATGGGAACCCAGGTGATCCAGGGTCTAATGGCAGGGCACTTGCTGAACACAGCATAAGGGTGCTGTGGGTCCCTGGCCCTTTTCAGGAAGTACGGACCTAAACCATTTAACTACTTTTTTTAGGTAAAGTCCAAAGGGAAGGTGTGGGTGCAAGATACCTCTAACTTGGGAACAGTCCCGGAAGGTCCACCTACTAACCCCAGATCCCTTCTGAACCTTCCAAGAATTGGGTGAGGGAGCCCCCTTTGCCAGCCTTTTCTATCTCAGTCTCAGGCAGCCCCAGGAACCAGCACTGAAGGAACAGGGTCTGGCCCCAGCTTTCACTGTGGAGATGGGGAGACTGAGGAGGGGCTGAAGGGAGCACCTTGCATGGGCTCTCCCCTCAGGCCTCTTTCTCCCTAACCACAGCTTCCTCTACAGGGACAGAAAGACATGGCCTGGAAACTGATGCCACCTCTGCTGCTGCTGGCCTGGTTTTCAGCCTCCGTGTGCAGTGCCAGAGACAGGACAGACCTGCTCAACGTCTGCATGGATGCCAAACACCACAAGACAAAGCCAGGCCCTGAGGACAAGCTGCATGGCCAGGTATGGCTGCAGTGTGGCTGCGGCTGGGGCGGGAACTGGTTCTGACAGGTAAGAGGACCTTAGGGTGGTGCGGGAAGGGTTGAGGGGCCAGACACCCCATGTTCTGATGACTGCTGAGAAGGTAAAGGTCAGGGAGCGCTTTAGCTGATTTTCGGGGTGGCCTCCTCAGAACAAAATACCATGTCAGCAATCACATGCAATGATCACTTACTGAGTACCTACCTACCAGGTGTCATGTGCTTTCTGTCCATGATCTCATTTTTCCGGTGGTCCTCTGAGGTAGGTAGATGACATTTTCCCCATGACACAAATGGGGAAACTGAGGCACAGAGGAGCCTATGGACACACACAGGACTGGGACATGACTAGCCCTCGTGGTGGGGTAGGACTGGGGCGGACACCTCCAGGGGTTTGGGGGAGGATGGTTTTCCTACTTTGATGACGTGCCAGTCCCGTGGAGTGCTAGGGGCAAAGGAGAGGCCTCTCATGACTACGACATGGGGCAGAGGTGCAGTACTCTCACACATTCTATAAAAAATTATGCCACTTGTTTGCAACCCTGTTCGTTTCCATACTTCCTTTTTAGGAAAAATATTGTTTAGACTCTCTTTTCTACCCTGGAATGAAGTTCAAAGCAACTAGAATCTATTTGCACATTTAATTTAAAATTATCAACATAATTACCTGTGATAAAAAGGAGAAGCAAGAAGAAAGCAATTTATTTAAAAAAAACACACACAACTACATTTCAATATGTCAGTTCTCTGGTATGGCTACATTAGAAGTCCTTGTGAAACAGCACATGTGTCTTTACTCATAAAGTCACTATGAAGGGGCAGCTGCAAATGAAGATTGTGCTGGTGTATTCTATTGGCCACTTAAAGGCTAAAAGATACTCTAAGGCGTGTTGCCATTGATGACTATTTTCTATTTTTTATATGTTTTTATTGATTTTTGGAGAAAAAGGAAAGGAGAGGGAGAGGGAGAGGAAGAGAAAGAGAGAGAGAGGAAACATTGATTGGCTGTCTCCTGCACAGCCCCTACTGGGTTGAGCCCACAATAACCCAGATATGTGTCCTGACTGGGAATCCAACTGGTGACCTTTTGGTGCATGGGAAAATGCTCAACCGCCTGAGCCACACCAACTGAGGCCATTTTCTAAAATGGTAATTAACTCCACTACTGTAAACCATATAGTACCGCCTTCCATTTCATGCTTTTGTTGTCCTGGAAAATTGGGTCTATATTAAAAACATGCTAAACTATGGTGTGTCTACCAAGATGAAGTTCGGTTTAGATTAGGAAATCATCAACGTCTTTTATTTGCTTTTTTCAAGCAAATGTTCCTGTGGGCCTATTATGTCTGGTACTGGCCTAACCACAGGGGGGGACACAGATCTTATTTCTTGCCAATAATATGGTTATTCAAAAATATATTTTATTCCTGTGAACTGAAAGGTCCCCGGTTTGATTCCAGTCAAGGGCATGTATCTTGGTTGCAGGCTCCATCCTGAGTCCGGGCCCATGTGGAAGGCAACCAATCCATGTGTCTCTCTCACATCAATGTTTCTCACTCTCTGTCTCTCTCCATCCCTTCCACTCTCTCTAAAAATCAATAGAAAATATATCCTCAGGTGAAGATTAACAAAAAATATATACTGTATATATTTTATTGCATCACTCACTGTCTTTCCTCCTTTACTGAAAATGTCACCTAGCAATGAGGCTTTTCAAACCACTTTATTTTAAATTCCAACAATCACCCCATTCTCCACATACTCAGCCCCTGCTGTAAACGTCCCTATGTAGTTGATCATATCCTTCCATATCATATTTTTCCCCTTTTAGTGTCTTACTGTCTGTCTCCCCTGACCAGAATGTAAGATCCACGAACACACATTTCTGTCTGTTTTCTTGTCTGCTGTACTCCGTCTACAACAGTGGCTGGCATAGAGTAGCTACTCAGTAATACTTTCTTAATGAATACATTTAAGAACTTTTTATCAAGTGTTAAGGCCTGTATAAATGATAGTTTTTCGTCCTCCCGAGACAGGGTTTCTCCCAGGCTCCCACAACCCCCTAATCACACTGTTGCAATTGAGTGTCCCTCAAGATGGGAGTTCCTGAAGGCCAAGGACAGAGGTCCTCACAGTGAGCGTTTCTAGAACAATCTACCTGGGGCTGGAGAGCAAGAACCAAGTGGGGAGAGGCTGGAGGTGGCAGAAGTGGGTGGCAGGGGGGACTGAGTGCTGTGTCCTCCCCACCCAGTGCACTCCCTGGAGGAAGAATGCCTGCTGCTCTGCCAGCACCAGCCAGGAGCTGCACAAGGACACCTCCCTCCTGTATAACTTCAACTGGGACCACTGTGGCAAGATGGAGCCCGCCTGCAAGCGCCACTTCATCCAGGACACCTGTCTCTATGAGTGCTCCCCCAACCTGGGGCCCTGGATCCAGCAGGTACCGGGGTCTCCCTCACCCCACCCCACCCCACCCGACCCCACTCAAAGCTGTGGCTGCCAACAGGCCTGGCTGAGGAACCTTCTCACTTTACCTCCCACTCAGGTGAACCAGAGCTGGCGCAGAGAGCGTTTCCTAAACGTGCCCCTGTGCAAAGAGGACTGTGAGAGCTGGTGGGAAGCCTGCCGCACCTCCTACACCTGCAAGAGTGACTGGCACAAGGGCTGGAACTGGACCTCAGGTGAGGGTTGGGTGGGTGGGTGGGGAGATGGAGGTGGGGTTTGGGCAAAGGCGGTTTGAGGATTTGGGATTGCCTGAATATCTCTCAGGTAAGCAGGGCTGGATGTCTGTGTCTATCCTCTCTCCCCCTGCAGGATCTAACAAGTGTCCAGCTGAGGCTGTCTGTCGCACATTCGAGTCTCACTTCCCCACTCCTGCAGCCCTGTGTGAGGGCCTCTGGAGTCACTCCTACCAGGTCAGCCAATACAGCCGAGGAAGTGGCCGCTGCATCCAGATGTGGTTTGAACCGGCCCAGGGCAACCCCAATGAAGAGGTGGCGAGGTTCTATGCCTTGGCCATGACTTCTAGGGCCATGCTCCATGGGATTGGGCCTCTCCTGCTCAGCCTGGTTCTGATGCTGCAACTCTGGCTCCTTGACTGAACTGCTTCCACTACTGATACCTGGACATTTTCCTTGCCTGCACCCGCCCTGGGAAACCTGGGCTCAGTCCAGCTCAGCTCTCTCAATTAGCAGATCTCACAATGCCCTGGTCCTTATGCTCTGACAATCTATTCAAATAGAGAGATCCACATGTGTCTTGTGTCTTGTAAATAATTCGGGGATGAGTGGGTTGCCGAGGGTGGGGTGAGCCAGTCGTGGGGTAGATTGGGTGGTAGGGGGACATGCCTCATTGATTCATCATTCCTGTTGAGAGAATGAAAGAAGGACTAGGACTAGCTTGAAATTCACCAGCAGGTAGGGAGTATAAATTGATCCCTTAGTCTGGGGCTAAGTTCATCATTCTTGCATCACAAGGGGACAAGGGGATTGGTGGAGGGAAGGTGGGCAGACATTGATGGATGATCTTATCAGGCTTCTGGTGGGAAACAAGTTTCTTTCCCCTTCCTTGTCTTACCAGATGTGGTCTGGGATGGAAATATTGGTGGAGGGATCTCCATGATGAACACCTGCATTATTTCCTTTTTTAAAAAATGACAAATAGCCCAGCCGGTGTTGCTCAATGGTTGAGCATCAACCTATGAGCCAGGAGATCATGGTTAGATTCCCTGTTGTCAGGGGTCAGGGCACATGCCCCGGTTGCAGGCTGGATCCCCAGTAGAGGATGTGCAGGAGGCAACTGATCCATGATTCTCTCTCATTATTGACACTTCTGTCTCTCTCCCTCTCTGAAATCAATAACAATATATTTTTTTAAATGACAAATAATGTTACAATGAATAACCTTGTACATCCATTAATAAAAAACAAAGGGGGGTAGTAGGGTAATATCATGTAAGGAAAAATATCCTATAAGTAAATTACATCTAGAAAATTTTTACTTTACCAAATTAAGTTTCATTTGCAACGCTAACAGCAAGATGGCCATTAAAAACACACATGGTGTCTAAATAAGACAAAGGAAAATCGTTTTGGCAAAAATTAAAAGGATCCCAAATCAATTATATAGAAAAGATTCCTTTATTAACTTGTGGTCGAGAATATGTTTGTATATTTTCAGAAAACAACTCCAAGACCATGTGAATTCCTGCAAGAGACAGGAATTGACAGGTCTGCTCCAACCACGAAGACAAGAGGAAAAACAGTCCAGAGATGGAAGACGCTGACAACGCCCTGCCACACAAGCAGTCAGCAGCTGTGCACTGCTGCAGGTTGCCTAGGACCAAACCAGAGAGGGTCGGACCTGCATTGCCACCATGTGCCCACCATCCAGATATCATTGCTGACATGTACACATAAGGAACTGTTAGACATTGAAACGGGGACTCAGAACTGTTGGACAATCAAATTGGGACTCAAACATTTTTTGTTGTTGTTGTTTGTTATTATATGTTTATTTCTAGTCTGCAGAGGCAAAATTTTTTAAAGGAAAGAAATGGTGGGAAAAAGATACAAAGGCAAAGAAGCATTGAACAGACTGTCAAACTACATTGGGAAGACAGGGGAGGTTGGGCGAAGGGGGCTGTAAGAGACCAACCGAAGTACTTGTACGCATGCATATAAGCACAACCAATGGATACAAGGCACTGGGGGGGCGAGGGGGGGGCGCGGGAGGGCACGTGAAGGCATGTACTGGGGGGTAGGGGAGGCCGGGAGGAGGTCAATGGGGGGGGGGCAAAAAGGAGACATAAGTATTACTATTTGTAATACTTAAAACAATAAAAATAAAATAAGAAAAAAAAGTAATCTTGTACATAGTAGCATATTATACTTGAATTCCAGAACAGAGAGATTGCTGGAGTACATGGATTTCTAATTTTCTAATATGGATTTCAACTTTACAGGGGTTGTATCAATGTGGCCTCCACCAGCAAAATATGAGTGTCCATTTCCTCATAGCCTTGTCAATACACTATGACATCAAACTTTTTATTTTCTGCTAAGTTGATAGGTGTAGCTGTCATATCCATGTGCCTTACCATGAGAACACGGTTTCTGAAATATTTCCATATTAGTCTGTTGAGATCTAGTTCATACTTTTTAATTGCTATACAATATTCCATTCTATGAATATGTTACCTTTAATTCTGTCACCTACTGATGGATATTTCAGCAAGGGAGGTTCTTTCATGACATTGACAATTTTGCAAAGCACGGGCCTGTTATTTATTTACTAGAGGCCTGGTGCATGAAATTCGTGCGCGGGGGGGGGGGGGGTGGTATCCCTCAGCCTGGCCTGTGCCCTCTCATAGTCTGGGGGTCCTGTGATTGATCACCCCAAAGAGGTAGGCCCTGCCCACCCAACCGGGGCTCCATGATGGATCACCCTCAGAGGGAGGGTGCCCACCATCCGCAGCCTGCCCGTTGGTGGCCTGGGCCTCCCTCTTTGGGGTGATCGTGGAACCTCCTGATTGACTGATCGTCCTGCTGGCCTATGGCCTCCCTCTGCAGGCGGTCATGGGGTGATGGCCAGGCCCCTGACCAATCGCATCGCACCCACCTTGGCTGGCCTGGTATCAATGGGTGTCGTAGCGTGGTCATCTGGAAGGTCATCTGGAAGGATGTCTGGAAGGTTGTTTGGCTGTCAGTTCTGATTAGCATATTATACTTTTATTATTATAGATTTTATTTTATTTTTTATTGATTTCTGAGAGGAAGGGAGAGAGAGAAAGAGATAGAAACATCAATGATGAGAGAGAATCATTGATCGGCTGTCTCCTGCACACCTCCTACTGGGGATTGAGCCTGCAACCCAGGCATATGCCCTTGACCAGAATTGAATCCGGGACCCTTCAGTCCACAGGTCGATGCTCTATCCACGGAGCCAAACCAGCTAGGGCTGGGCCAGTTATTTTGTAGAATACCCCTCATTTTGAATTTCTCTGTTTCTTCATCACTAGATTGAAGCTGTGCAGTTTTGAAACAAATATCCCAAAAGCAATACTCTGTCCTTCTTGGTGCATCATCACAGGAGGCACATGGTGTCAGGTTTGCCCATCTGATGATGTTAACTGGTCTTTGGGTTGATATTGGGTCTTTCAGGTTTCTTTACTACCCCCCTCCCCTTTATAATTAATATGTATGTTGTAGGGAGGTACTTTGACAACTGCAGATATCCTATTCATCAGTAAACTTTCAACCATCAGTTTTACTATGCGATGGACATTTTTTAAAAAGTAAAAATGAACACCTAAAAGGTCTTGTTATATGACAGCTCCTCACCAACCCTTTAATGCTTTCCGATGGTAGCTGTTGTAAAAACTAAACTTCTTTAATGGCATAGAAGGCCTTGGCCATCCCTCTACTTAGATTACATGTCACATTATTTCCCCTTCTACCTCCATATCTGAGCTCCATTCACACTTTTCATTTGGGGCCTTAACTTCAGCAATACCTTCCTTGTGTTCCTAGAATGCTCTTTTATCTTCTGCAGCCTTTTCCCCTGTAGCCAGTTAGATTTCAACATATAATTTCCCCCTAAAATGACTTTTGAACACCTTTAAGCTCCTCCACCCAGGCATGAGGTTTGGCCTCTGAGCCAGGGCCCTAAACCCTCAGGGCTTCAGAAATGACCAGCAAATGGATGGTGAGGCACCTTCTTATCACAACCCTTTAGTCCTCTTGTACAGATATATACCTGCTGTGTTTAGTGTCTGGCTTTTCCCTAACAAAACATACATCTGAAAGCAGGGGCCATGCCTGTCATTTGTGACAGATTGTCTGAGCCTGGGTCAGTGCCTGCACAGAGGAGGTACTCAGGAAGTTAAGGAATCCATACACATACTGTCAGTCAACAGAGGCTCCTGAGCACCCAGTCTGCTTGTCTTCATCAAAAGGGAGGAAACTGAGTACCTTGCACAGGCTGGTGGGGGCAGGTGGACCTGAGGATCAATAACTCTTATTAAAAAAAAAAAAAATACACACACACACACACACACACACACACACACACACACACACACACATACATATACATATATAAAATTATTTTATTTTATTTTATTGATTTCAGAGAGGAAGGGAGAGGGAAAGAGAGATACTAATGAGAGAGAACCCTTGATCAGCTGGGTCCTGCATGCCCCACACTGGGGATCAAGCCCACAACCTGGGCATGTGCCCTGACCAGGAATCGAACTGTGACCTCCTGGTTCATAGGTCAATGCTCAACCACAGAGCCAAGGCGGCCAGACATTAGAAAACAAGTTGCTAAGGCTTTGCTATAGGGAAGCCCAGAGTGTGGTGTAGTTCTGTGGAAGCCCAGAGAGGTTAGGGAAAGGCTTCCAGAGGAGTAATGTTTGCCAAGCAGGAGACGGTGGGAGGAACAGCACTCCATAAAGAGGGTTTAGCAAGTGCAAAGGCTTGAAGGTAATAGAGGCCCAAGAAGGCTAAGAAGGAAGTTAAGAGGGCCAGGGTACGAAATGGGCCTGGAGAAAAAGCACTGGATCTGCAGTCCTTAGGCTGATGCCCTGAGTCCCTCACAGAGCTCTCCTTTCTTTGTGAAGGAAGCCAGGTTTGCAATCACACTCAGATCTGAATCCTAGCCCCTCCTGCTGCCTGGGAATGCCCTTCCCACAGCTGTGAGAATGGGTGAGCTGCCATTGCATATATGATGGGCTGTCACTCAGGAAAAGCTCTGGTTTCTCCCACCTCCACTTCCGCCAACCCAGAGCCCCCAGCTGTGCAGGTCAAGCATCTTCCTGTTATCTTTGTGTGACTACTCTTGCTGGTATTAAGCTTCCAGTTTAGGTGGACATTCTTGGGATTGGCTCCAAGGTGACTGCTTGACCCTGTCCCTCCCTGGGTCCCTAGCACCCAGACCCCAGATTCAGAGCAGAGTGTGGAAGGAAAAAAGAATTCTACGGAAAGTAACCTCACAGGATGATCTGATGATAAATTTCTAACTGGAGGGGGTCCAGTCGTGCCCAAGCCTATAACATTTTAGTAAAAGGTTTATCTTTGCCTTAAGCAAGCTCTGTCAGTTGTTTTTGTGTAACTGGGTTAATACACCTTTGAAATAAGTCGTAACCACCCCCTTAACTTATCTGTCCTGACATCCTATTTTAACTGTCCTGTAATCCTGTCCCATCTTGCTTTCTTCCACCTTCATGTAATCATCCTTACTTCCCTCCTTAATTTCAAATGCATAATAGAAACTGCAAAACTGTTATTCCCTAGAGTGTTTAAGATCTTGCTTCCCAGCAATTGTTGTCTATTTTGGCTCAAATAAACTCATGCAAATTCTCTACAGTTTTGGATGTTTCTTACCTTGAACAAGGGCCTGAGGCTCAACAAGGGCATGAACTCCCCATAGATCAGAGCTCCACTTCCAACTCACTGATCATTCCCCGGTCACTTCTGAAGCCCTCAGGGCCCAGGGCCTGGCTCAGGGACCAAACCACATGCCTGGGGTGGAGGAGCTTAAAGCCCATAATGATCAGCCCCCCAGGGAAAGGATGGAGGATGAGGAGCAGGAGCAAGTCCCACCTTTAGGTCTTTTCACTGGTCATTCTCTAGTCAGGAGAAGGCTGAGCTGGGCCTGAGGAAGGGAGGGAGCCTGAGGGTTCCAGTGTCCCTCTGCCTGCTGAGATCTTCAGAGGGCTTAACCCTCCCAGGCTGCTGTCTCAGAATTCAGATACGGCTCGCTGGGCAAAAAAATCAGCTTGGCTGGTTTTCCTCCAGCAATCTGATAACCATGGCTAGCCATGGTCTTTGTCCTGAGGTCATGTCTCTTGAAGCCAAAGAATGAGATCTCAGACCAGAAGATTTAAGCAAAAATGTGGAAATTTTATTGCAAGCAGATTCAGACTCCCTGCACAAGAAGGGGGCCCAATAATGGGTTGCCCATGAAGCCTTATGTCTAGGGGTATATTCTTGCTACAAGCCTGCTCTATATCTACTCCTGTAGTGTACCCACCTTCCATTGTTCTTGCCCTGCAAGGGACCTGAACTTTCTCTGTTCCTAAGTGCCAGTTCACCTTATTGTTGCAACCCCTCCCTAGTTCCACATACCTCCCACTCCCAGTCTAAAAACACTTTGTTATTCCTGCATGGTTGGTTTCTGTGAGTAGGCTGGCTCAAACTGTCGTGTCTGCCCCTGCCTATGTTCCACCTGACTTTTTTCCCCCACTGGACCCCTACCCTGCCTGCCTTCGTGTCAAGCTAAGTCTTTTTAAATCCATCTGACTCCTCTGATTCTCCGGCCCCCTCCTGCTCCAGAAGCCCACACCTGTGGCCTTCCAGAAAGTATTGGGATCCCATCTTTTCTAAACTTCCGCTGCCATCCACAGGCTGATGGCTCCCACATCTGCATCCAAGCTGGACTCTTCCCTTGGGCTTTTGCCTCTGCAACCACCTTCCCCTGGGTGGCCGCAGGCACCTTGACAAAACCAAGCTCAGTATTTCCTCCTGTCCAAATCTGCTCTTCCCCCACCAGTGATATCACCACAGCCTAGGGGGGTGAAAAAAGGAGGCTTCTCTCCTTGACTGGGAATGGTGGGGTCTAAATTAGACCAGATTCTTTGATGCCGTAGAAAGGAGACCTGTGTAACCCTGGCCAGGAAGCTCAGTTGGTCAGAGCATTGTCCCAATACACTAAGGTTGCTGTTTGATCCCAAGTCAGGGCACTTACAAGAAGCAACCAATGAATGCATAAATAAGTGAAAAAACAAAATTGATGTTTCTTTCTCTATATGTATCTCTATCTCTATCTCTCTCAAATCATAAAAAAGAAATCTTTAAGGGGTACCTGTGTAGGTGGGTGAGTGAGAAGGACAGAGCAGGAGAGCTGGAATTTTGGAACAACTGAGGCTCTGGTTATCAAGTGAACACCTGTGATGTTGCAGCTGGAGGTAAAGCATGTATGGGGTTGATGAGGTTGGAGAAGTTGGTGGCTAAGTTGGGAACATGGGAGCTCTTTGCTCTCTATAGCCTGCACTCCAGCCCTTGCCCTGCAACTGGTTCTGTCCTGGGAACCTTTTTTCTGGCAAGGCCCATTTGAATATTTATAACATCATTTGCTGACCATACAAAATTATCAACTTAAAAATTAGCCTGCTTAAAAATAAATTAACTCACTCCTTATGCCTTTGTAAGAGCCAGACCGAATGATTTCTTGGGTCTTATATGGCACATGGGCCAAATGATTCCCCACCCCGTTAAAGGATCCCAGCAACTCTGCTGCGAGGTTTTATCAAATCTGAGTTTTTGGAAGAAAATGGGGTAAGTGGGGCTTGGGGAATGGCCTTAGGCCCACATTATTATTGTTACTACTACTAGAGGCCTGGTGCACAAATTCATGCATGGATGGGGTCTCAGCTAGCCCACCCTGATTGGGGCCCTTTGGGCCAGCAGGGGCGAGGGGCCACGGGTGGTTGGTGGGCCACCCCTGCCCCCAGCCCTGCCCCCTGGTCAAACTCCCTGTCGAACTCCCATCGAGGGGACAATCTGCATATTAGCCTTTTATTATATAGGATTAGTATTATTTCCCCCCCATTCCCATAGAGGCCTGGCTGGTGACAATAATTAACTGCTGAGTGGCCTTCGCCCGATCCCAGGCTCCACTCCTGGGCCACATTCCCACTGCCTGACTGACTGCCCGTCTCCTAGGCCACTAAACCCCAGCCATTCCTGAACAAAGGTGAGGGCAAGGAATTGGAAAGCCGAGCAGATGCCTGAGCTGCACCAAGAGCCACCTCCATTCCCAGGTATGCCACTCACCAACTGTCACAGGTACTCCCAGCATGTGTTAAAGGATTTGCTAAATTGGGAGGGTCCACTTTGCCTAAAGTGCAGAGATTCCAGCAGTGGAGATGGAGGCCCAGAGCAGAGCAGGGCCTGCCCAAGGTCAAACTACAAGTTAGTGTCCATCCCCAAACTAGAATCCTGAGCTCTTGCCTTTCAGCAGAGTACCGAGCTGAGCCTAGGAAAGTGAGGAAGGGTTTGTAGAGGGACGTAGTAGCTCAGAGAGGAAGAGGCCTCTGTCTCTAGAAAGCAGCCACAGTAAGAAAAGCTACTGATTGACCAGCTGGGATCCAACAGAACCTAGAGAAAGGGCTTTCTCACCCCCCTGCCAGGACTCTACATCAGTTGCCCCCATGAGACCCTCAGCACAGAGAAGGCACAGGGGCCCCAAGCTGAAGGAGCTCTGGACTTGAGGATCCCAGAGTCAGACTTGCGTGGTCCCAGACTTGGAGCACATCTCTCAAACTGTGCCCAACTGAGGCCTCAATCTGTGCCCAACTGAGACCTCAATCTGTGCCCAGCTGGCTATCATGTGTTGGGGGTCTCCCCCCACATCCCCCTTCCCCAGACATGTAATCCTCAGATGAGAAAACTAAGCCTCAAGATAATTTGAGTTATTTCCCCCCGAGATCACATAGGAGGTGAGTGTGAGGGCTGGGATTGTGGGCAGGTTGATCTGAAACCCTGAGCCCTAAATTGCTAGACTTTGTTTCCTCAAGGAGCCTGATTGGAAGAATCACCTGGTGGTCCCCAAGAGTACAGATTGGGTCCTGAATGAATGAATTAGCAAGTGATAGAATGAATGAACTCTGGAATAAATAAAGTAGCAGAATATGGTTGTGGAAGGGTATGGGGTGTGGACAAAAAAGGGGGGTTCTATGGAAAGTAACCTCACAGGGTGACCTGATGAATTCCTAACTAGGCAGGTTATGGTGCGTTAGTCATACCCCAGGCATATATAACTTCTTTACTAAAAAGATTTATCTTAGCCTTAAGCAAATCTGTTCATTGTTTCTGTGTAACTAGATTAACACCCTTTGAAATGCCCCTTTCAGACCCCTGCTTCTAATACCTGACAATTCTTTCAGATCCCCCCCACCCCCCACCCCCATCTAAAGCTTGTAAGAGGTAATCTGATCCCCACCTTGCCTTCTTCCACCTTCATGTAACCTTTCTTACCTTCCCTCCTTAATCATAAAAGAGACTTCAAATTTATTTTTCAAAGCATTTTTTTCATTCTGTTGAGATCTTGCTTCTAGGCATATCCTGTGACTCAAATGAACTCTTACAAAATTCTCAACAGGTTTGGATGTTTCTTAGGTCAACAGAGGGAAGGAGGCGGGAGGAGGAGAGCTAGGAGGGAATTCAGTTCCATGTTTCCTGGAGCCCTGCTGGGCAGAGTCAGCCTAGAGGCTGCTCAGCTCAGGTCCTGTCCTTGGGCAAGACACCAGAGTTCTACAGGAGATGGGTGTAATGTGCAGGTGAGGCAATTTTGTGAGCCGGGGGCACATACACTATTAGGAGCTGTGGGAAATGAGTGTTTTAGGAGGGCCAGGCCTCTGCTGACCAGGAGGCTGAGGGAACAGTTACCTCCCCAAGCTCAGTGTCTGAGGCTAGAGGATTGAGGTGCCACAAAGGCTGAGTGGAGGCCACCTCTGGGGTCGGAGGCTCAGGAGCCTCCCCCAGGGACTATCCAGCTGTCTGCCAATGCCCACTCACTAGGCCTCTGTGCCCTGTGACCTCCTCAGGCTATATGGGCTCTGGGAGAGGCCAGTGATAAGGATGGAAGGAGCCAGAACCAAGCTTTTTAAAATTATTATTATTTGAGAGAGAAGGAGAGAAACATTGATTTATCATCCCACTTATTATGCATTCATTGGCTGGTTCTTGTATGTGCCCTGACTGGGATGCAATCTGCCAGTATGGAGACTATGCTCTAATGAACTGAGCTACCTGGCCATGTGGAACAGAGACTTTTTTTAGAAAAACAACACATAGGTCTACAGCTTATCTGGAGCCGTAACATGAAGATAACTGTAAACTTTACGAAGTCATTTGGTGTAAAAAAAAACCTCTGTCCTGAAAATTAATGTGAGGTTACTATCGTTTTTATTTATCCCAGCGGTGTAACTATTTCACCACAGAGTGTGCGCCTGATTGTTGAGTGTATGTAAATCATATTACCGGATTTGGTGTTACCTTTTATAAAATTCCAAAAAAGATTGTGAACAAGGGATTGGGGACCTATGGTGATCTCCTGGCTATTTCTGCATATTTCCCAAACGCCATCCTTTAGTGTATGCATTACTTTATCCTCATGACCACATGGAGAAGTCAGGGAGGCCCCACCCACGACTGTCCCAGAAGGTGGTGTCTGGTCCCATCCCTCATTGCCTCTGGGAAGAGTGAGGAGGGTGTAAACTGCCCCAGGCTTCCTGGAGGCTCCACCCACCTGGAGCTGTTCTTATAATTGAGGCCCCCTCCTCCACTTTACTTGGTGTCACTGACTACATTCTTTCTTTAGGGACTGATATGGCTCCAACGATGACAACACAGCTGTGGCTCCTTCTGGTGTGGGGGGCCGAAGTATGGGCAGCCGGGTCCAGGACTGAGCTTCTCAATGTCTGCATGAATGCCAAGCACCACAAGGAAAACCCAAGCCCGGAAGACAAGCTGCATGAGCAGGTGGACCGAGGTGGAGGAGGGGTGGTCTGTGGGGAGGAACTGACTAAGTTAAAAAAAAGCTAAAAATGAAAGGTTAAACCCTCTCTATGCCTGAGGAGACAGATTTTCAGACCTAGACAGACCTTGGTCTATAGTGCTGGTTCTTTTTTTTTTAAGATTTCAAGCTTCTATCATTATTATTGATTTCAGAGAGGAATGGAAAGGGAGAGAGAGATAGAAATATCAGTGATGAGAGAGAATCATTGATAGGCCGCCTCCTGCATGTCCCCTACTGGGGATCAAGCCCGCAACCCAGGCATGTGTCCTGACCAGGAATCCAATCATGACCTCCTGGTTCATAGGTCGATGTTCAAGCACTGAGCCAGCTGGCCAGGCTATAGTGCTGGTTCTTAAACTCTGCTCCAGGGGACCCCTGGGAGACTTCAAAGAGGCATGAAGGGTACTTGGGAGACCTGGGAGGAAACCTCAGATTCCAGGAAGCATTCCAGGGACTGTGGGCCCCCATTCTCCACATTTCCCAGCCCACATCTCACTCCCCATTTTGTAATTTGTAATTTGTTCTTCCCTGTGTGATTTTCTTAAATATAATTTTTTGTTGTTGTTGATTTCAGAGAAGAAAGGAGATGGAGAGAGATGGAAACATCAGTGATGAGAGAGAATCATCCTGCAGGTCCCCTACTGGGGATCATACCCACAACCCAGGCATGTGCCCTGACTGGGAATCGAACCGTGACCTCCTGGTTCACAGGTCGACGCTCAACCACTGATCCATGCCGGCTGGGCTCCCTGTGTGATTTTTGTCACCAAAATAAAAATCTAATCTCTGACCGGGTAGCACAGTTACTTGGAGCATTGTTCCCATACTATGCCAAGGTTTGGAGTTTGATCCTCGGTCAGGGCACATACAAGAATCAACCAATTGAATGCGTAAATAAGTGGAATAACAAATCTCTCTCTCTCTCTCTCTTTCCCTTTTAAAAACAAAAAGACTAGAAATCTGAGAGATCAATTTTTTAAAAATCTAAAAAAAACTAATCTGGCAGCTATTTGTTTAACATAAACTTTGTGCCTGTGTTGCCAATACATTGTCAGCAGCTCAGCTTCTTAGGCTGCTGGGTTTCTGTCTTACACAAATCAGGAAGCAGGCCCAGGGAGGAGCCTGGGAAGTGACACTGAGGAGACCCCTCCCAGGGGTTGATTTTTGTTGGTTAATCTTTACCTGAGGATATTTTTCCATTGATTTTTAGAAGGAGTGGAAGGGAGGCGTGGTTGCCTCCTGCCTGTGCCCGACTAGGGCCAAGGATTGAGCCTACAACTGAGGTACATGTCCTTGACCAGAATCGAACCTGGGACACTTCAGTCCACAGGCCACAGTGCTCTATTCATTGAGGGAAAAACGGCTAGAGACCAGAGGTTGATTTTGATTACAGTTTAGACTGGGAATGACCTTTCCAAGGATCTGAGAGGATGAAGTACACACTGCACATAGTGGCTTCCTTTCTGCTGGCCCCAAACAGCTCAAGAAAGGAGGGTCTCCCAGTGGTAAGGCTGGGTATGAGGCCCCTTGATTCATGTATCTAGCAAACATTTCCGCTGGGGAGGTTTACCTATGACAATTATTATGCTACACCCCTTTAATAACCAGAACCAACCTAAACATTTTTAAAATATATTTTTTATTAATTTCAGAGAGGAAGGAAGAGGGAGAGAGATAGAGAAACATCAATGATGAGAGAGAATCATCGATTAGCTGCCTCCTGCACGCCCCCCACTGGGGATGAAGCAGGTGGACCGAGGTGTGCCCCTGACCAGAATTGAACCTGAGACCCTTCAGTCTAAAGGCCGACGCTCTATCCACTGAGCCAAACTAGCCAGGGCTTTTATTTTTTCTTTATAATGTTGGCATCATATTGATTTTTTAAAAAAATGTTTAGGTTGGACCTGAGCCGGTTTGGCTCAGAGTCTCAGGGTTGATTCTGGTCAGGGGCACATGTGTGGGTTGCAGCTCGATCCCAGTGTGGGGTGTGCAGGAGGCAGCTGATCAATGGTACTCTCTCATCATTGATGTTTCTATCGCTCTCTCCCTCTCTTGTCCTCTCTGAAATCAGTAAAAATATATTTAAAAAACAAAACAAAAGGAAGTCACTTGTAATATGCAACCCAATATGTAAATGTCCATTTGGACCTCATCAGCAGGTAATTATCTCAGTCCCAGTTGTGCTTGTTGTGAGGGACTGAGCAACAGCTGGCAGTGCAGACTGACCACAGGTAGTGGTGTAGCTTGGGTACTGCTAGTGTCGCAGAAAACCGGAGAAGAACCAAGCAATGCTTAGAGAAATGGAGTCACTCTTTACTATTATAACGTGCGGGCCCAGAGAAAAATGCCTTTCAAATTCTGGGCAAAAAACATGGAGGAAATTTCCCTATTTATATGTTTTTACCTTCTTTGTCTCCCAAATATGGGTTTTTTTTCCTATCCCCTTTGCAAGTTCTTAAAGAGCCCTATGTGCTGGGGTTTTGAGACTTCAACCAAAGGCTTGGCCTGGCACCAGCACTGATAACTTTCTCTGGGGGAAGGTTTATGATTTCTCTGCAATGGGAATAGTCTTATTTTCCTTATTATTTAAGCAAGCAAAGCATTTACAGAAGCCAAAATAGCAGGGTTAAAATTTCAAACAGCAGTTTTTATATAAGATGGATGCTTCACTAGCAGCATTGACATGAATTTTTTCAGCCTATATGTATACTTAAAGTGCACATTTTATTATTTTGTTTATGCTAAGTTCTAGGCCATAGGTTCCATTCATTCAATAAGAATGTATTGAGTATGGTCAAACTTTGTTTCTCGAACATCTCCCATCTTGAACAATTCGGTTCTAGACCAAGTGAAAATATGTCTCTATTGTTGAACCAAACTTCGGTTTGGGACCTGACAATCCTTTCATGCTGATACCTCAACTTGACAAAAAGCAGCTCTCAGGCAACAAAGGAGAGAAGAATGCTTTTGTTGCTGGTGGAAATTGATGATTAGCACAATTTTATAACATAAAAAGGCCATCAGGAGTGCTAATGTTGCCCTAGCTGGTTTGGCTCAGGTAGGCAGGTACCGAAGGGTCCCAGCTTCAGTGCCAGATCTAGGGCAGGTACCATGGTTGCAGGCTTGAACCCAGCCCTGGTTGGGGCACGTGTGGGAGGCAACCAATCAATGGGTCTCTCTCATTCTGTCTCTCCTTCCCTTCCACTCTCTAAAAACAATGGGTGAGATCATGTGGTATTTATCTTTCACTGACTGGCTTATTTCTCTTAGCATTTGTGGAATATAAGGAACATTATAAACTGATGAACAAAAATAGATACAGAGGCAAAGAAGCATCGAACAGACTGTCAAACTACAGCGGGAAGGCAGGGGAGGATTGGGGGTGGATAAGAGATCAACCGAAGGACTTGCATGCATGCATATAAGCATAACCAATGGACACAAGACACTGTGGGTGGGGGGAGGTGAGGGTGGGGATAAAGGAGGTGTTGGGGTGGGGGAGGTCAGTGAGGAAAAAAGGAGACAGAAGTACCACTATTTGTAATACTTGAAACAATAAAATAAAATTATAAAACTAATGGGAAAAATATCCTGAGGTGAGGATTAACAACAAAAAAAATTAAATTAAAAAAATAGTGATGTTGCTAAGAGTGTGCAAGAGGGGGTGTTTGATAAATTTTAGAAAAGAAGTGTTTATTTATAGATTAAGCAGTACATTATATATGTGCTATATATAAGAAAGTTTAAAACAGGGAATAATTTGGGGGTCTAAAATGGATTAATTGAATTTACATTATTTCTAATGGGAAACAATGATTCTGTTTTCTAACAAATTGTTTCTCAAACAGCCTTTTGAACGAATTAAGTTCAAGAACTGAGGTTCCGTTGTGTTTATTCAATGAGAACTATTCGGGGGTTAGAATTGATTTGACTTGCTTCCTCACCTCCTGGTCTTTGTTACTAAATCAATGAGGCTTAATTGGACCATTTTACAAAATTGCAATTTCCCATCCCTCTCCCCTGCTGTATTTTTTTCTAAAGCATTTATGCTATGAGAAGTGTTTCTTGCTTTGTCCTAGTTCCTAGAAAGGTGCCTGGTTAAGAGTAAGTATGAGCTCAATAAAGATTTGAATTAACTTTGTAATGACTACATCTCCCCAAGAGAGGGCCCCCCAACAGCAACTATTTCCCTGAAAGACCAACTGCATTGGGGGACCAAGGGCTCAAATGGGAGAAGCTGCCTGTGAAGATATTCTGTGCTGGGCCTGCGACTTAGTCCTGTGTCTTCCCCACCCAGTGCAGCCCCTGGAAGAAGAACGCCTGCTGCTCTGTCAGCACCAGCCAGGAAGCCCATAAGGACGTCTCCTACCTGTACAGATTCAACTGGGACCACTGCGGCCCCATGAAACCCGCCTGCAAGCGCCACTTCATCCAGGACACCTGCCTGTATGAGTGCTCCCCCAACCTGGGGCCCTGGATCCAGGAGGTATGAGTTCCTCCCCATGCCTGCTTCCCAGACATCTCCCCGACCTGCCTCTGCAGCTCGGGGGCTCTCTAGGGCTGGGCTACTGAGAATCCTGGGCCTGAGTCCTTTTCCCCTACTGACATCTCCCACGTGAACCAGAGCTGGCGTGCCCCTGTGCAAAGAGGACTGTGAGAGCTGGTGGGAAGCCTGCCGCAACTCCTACACCTGCAAGAGTAACTGGCACAAGGGCTGGAACTGGACCTCAGGTGAGGGCTGGGTGGGTGGGGAGAGAGGAGGGAAGAGTGGGGTGTGAGATGGGTATATGAAGTGATAGAGTTGAGAAGTTGGCAGAAGCAGATATAGTTCTGGGCCCAGTGGCTAAAGGTCTTCCATCCTCCCACAGGGTCTAATGAGTGCCCGGTCAAGGCTACCTGCCACCGCTTTGATTTCTACTTCCCCACGCCTGCTGCTCTGTGCAATGAAATCTGGAGTCACTCCTACAAAGTCAGCAACTACAGCCGAGGCAGTGGCCGCTGCATCCAGATGTGGTTTGACCCGGCACAGGGCAACCCCAACAAGGAGGTGGCCAGGTTCTATGCTGAGGCCATGAATGGAGCTGAGCTCTATGGGGCCTGGCCTCTCCTGCTTGGCCTGGCCCCAATGCTGCTCCTGCTGCTCAGCTGAGCTCCTTTTACCTTCTGACACCTGGTCATCCCCACGTAGTTCAGCCCCACGGCTCAGCTCCCATGGTGGGAGCTCTGTCCAACAGTTTGAATAAACCAGATATCCCGCAGGTCTCTTGCAAATTATTTGGGTGTGAATGGGAATGTGACTTCTGTTTCCCTGTTTCTATTGACTGAGACTTGGTCAGTTCCCAGCTCTGATATTTGCTATTTGCCAGATACTCAATTATTCTAATCAAGGACATATTGACAGCTTTCAATTTCATTTCTCACTGTAGAGTCAGGCCCAGGACTTTGTCATTTGAGTTGGACCAAAGCCTTCCAGCATTGACTATTCTGTCTTGAGCTCAGCTCTTCAGTAGAAGAGAGAGAATGGGAGTGACCAGCATGTTCTGGATGCTGGCTGGGAAGAGGTGAAGGGGGCCAGCAAGAGCCATACTCCTCTACAGCTAATACCATTAAAACACTCCCTGCCAGGCATTGTCCTGAATGCTTTATATTTACTCCCATTGGGTGTAGATACTATTGTTTGCATTTTACATATGTGAAAACAGGACCATAAAATAAGGGACATGGTCAAAGCCAGCCCCTGCATAAGAGCTGGGCTTGCACTCCAGGCAATCTGGCTGTTGAGAACAAGCTCTTTCCCTTGAGAAGTGGGTAAATGTCTGCATCTTAAAGGGATACTGGACCCACACCTGACCAGAGGAGCTGGGCCTGAGCTGCTATGGCAGAGCTGGGACTGGATCCCAATCCTAGAGCAGGTTCCAAACCAATGATTTGACAGATATGTGGGCATTGATCTCACATTAAGTATAGTTTGTAGCAGTTGTGATGAGCTGGGTTATGTTACAGTACCATCCCTGAGATCTCAGTGGCTTAACACATCTAACATTTACTGGTATTTCTTGCTCAAGCTACAGTGACTAATGTGTGTTGTCAGGGGGATACTGCTGGGCACTAAGTGAGGCAGGCTGATGGAGGTGCCATCTGGTCACACTTTTATGAGACAGGAATAGGGAACTTGGTGAATTCCATACCGGCAGTTAAAACTTCCACCCATCACTTACATGTATTTCAAGGAGGAAGGAAGAGGGACAGAGAGAAGTATCAATGTTGAGAGAGAATTACTGATCAGCTGCCTCCTGCACACCCCCTACTGGGGATTGAACTAGCAACCAGGGCATGTACCCTGACCAGGAATCAAACCATGACCCCTTGGTTCATAGGTCAATAGTCAACCACAGAGCCTCTCCGGCTTGGCACCCACCTATCACTTACTAGTATTTTGTTGGCCAGTTCAAGTAATGACCATAACTAACTTCAAGGAGGCCAGGGAAGTACAATCCTACATATGCCTGGAAGGCGAGGGAGATCGGAATGTTTGTTAACAGACCTAATGACTACTACAAAGACTGTTATGCTATATTTCTGGCATGGTCATAGTTACAAATGTATTTTTTGGGTTTAGTTTTGGTAAGAAGGAGGAGGACCAATTTTAAATGAAAAGTGGTGCAATCTACTGGCTACCATCCTAAATAGTCTTGTGAACACAGTCAATTGATGTATTATATTTACTACAGAACTTGTGACACTTTACAAATATGGCATGTTTTTAGATGTAATAGAGGCCCGATGCACAAAATTTGTGCAAGGAGCTTGGTCCTCACAGCCCTGGCTTCACCCGGAAGGTCATCCAGAAGGATGTCCGGAAGGTCGTTCAGCTGTCCGGTCTAATTAGCATATTATGCTTTTATTGTTATAAATTAAAATTACTGAAATTTAAGATTAGCATCACCTCAATCCAACATACCTTATCAAAGGTCTACTGTGCTAATTGTGAATCATTTATAAAAATACTTGGCCTCAGCCATTTTGGTTCACGGGTCAATGCTCCACCACTGAGTAATTTAAAAGACAACATATTAGAGAACATATCTGCCAAACACAAGTCTGATAAAGGGTTTGCATCCATACTATGCAAAGAATGGCAACAATCTATATATATAAAAGCCTAAGTGACCAGAACGACAAGTAGCTATGACGCACACTGACCATTAGAGCGCAGACGCTCAACACAGGAGCTGCTCCCAGGCATTCAGTGCGCTGTCACAGCCAACCTCCCCCAGCTGGCCGGGCTAGGATGGGGAGTTGGGTGGCGGCAGACACGGTGCCTTTCCCAGGGGGGCCAAGGGCTGGCTCCCTCCTCAGGGCAGGCGGCCAACCTCCCATGCCCCATCCCTACCCCTGGCCAGCCCACTGCCTGGCTGCCATGGTGGCTGCATGGCGGCAAGGGAAGGAGGGGGGAGGCAGGGAACCATGCAGTGGCAGGCTGCCCACATTGTCAGCATTGGTGTCCATCCATTCCTTCCGCAGGACTGTAGTTTCCTCTCCGGCCTGGCCCTGTTCGGCCTAGCCCCGATCAGCCCTGATTGCTGGCCAGGCCTAGGAACCCCATCCATGCACAAATTTCGTGCACCAGGCCTCTAGTTCAATAATAAAAACAAACAGGCCCGTCAAATAATGGGCAAAAGAAATAAATGGACATTTCATCAAAGAAAGTACACGAGTGGCTAACAAGTACATGAAAAGATGCTCAAAATGTTTTGGAAATGGAAATTAAAATCATAATAATACACCATTTCATCCCATTAGACTGACTCTGATAAATAAGACTGCCAATAACAAGTGTTGGTAAGGATGTGGAGCAATTGGAATCCTCATACATTGCTGATGGGAATGTAAATGGTTCTGCCCTTTGGAACACAGTGGCAGTTTCTCAAAAGTTAAATGTACAAGTCTTATAACCCAACAAATCAAGAGAAATGGGAATACATATCACACAAAAACTTACATTTGAATGTTCATAACAGCATATTCATAAAAGCCCCAAATTGGAAATAACCTAAATGTCCATCAACTGGTGAATGAGTAGACAAAATGTGTTGTATCTATAGAATGGAATACTTTTTTAGCAAGAAAAGCTAATGAACTACTGACACATGCTATGTCATGGATGAACTTTAAAAACATTATGCCAAGTGAAAATCCATTTGTATGAAAAGTCCAGAAAAGGCAAATTTATAGACAGAAAGTAGATTAGTGACTGCCTGGGACTGGATTTGGGAACAGAGATTAACTATAAATTTGTATGAGGCCCACTGCATGGGAGAACATATTTGCCAATGATATCAACGATAAGGGTTTAATCTCCAACATTTACAGGGAACTCATGCAGCTTAACAAAAAGAAGATAAACAACCCAATTAAAAAATGGGCAACTGATCTAAATAGACATTTTTTGAAAGAAGACAGAAGGAAGGCCAAGAGATATATGAAAACCTGCTCAAAGTCACTAATCATCAGAGAGATGCAAATCAAAACAACAATGTGGTACCATCTCACACCTGTCAGAATGGCTATCATAAGCAAATCAACAAATGACAAGTGCTGGTGAGGATGTGGAGAAAAAGGAACCCTCATGCACTGCTGGTGGGAATGCAGACTGGTGCAGCCACTGTGGAGAACAGTATGGAGTTTCCTCAAAAAACTAAAAATGGAACTCCCATTTGACCCAGTGATCCCACTTCTAGGAATATATCCCAAGAAACCAGAAACACGAATCAGAAAGGATATATGCACTCCTATGTTCACAGCAGCACAATTCACCATAGCTAAGATTTGGAAACAGCCTAAGTGTCCATCAGCAGATGAGTGGATTAAAAAACTGTGGTACATCTACACAATGGAATACTACGCTGCGGTAAAAAAGGAGTTCTTACCATTTGCAGCAACATGGATGGAGATGGAGAGCATTATGCTAAGTGAACTAAGCCAGGCAGAGAAAGATAAATATCACATGATCTCACTCATTTGTGGAATATAATGAACAACATAAACTGATGAACAAAAATAGATCCAGAGACAGAGAAACATCAATCAGAACGTCAAAACTCAGGGAAGGTAGGGGAGCGTTGGGGTAAGGGGGAGAGATCAACCAAAGGACTTATATGCATGCATGTAAGCCTAATCAATGGACACAGACAACAGGGGGGTGGGGGCATGAATGGGAGGTGGGGAGTAATGGGGGAATAAGAACACATATGTAATACCTTAATCAATAAAGAAATTTAAAAAAAATCAAAAATCAAATATTTTATCAATAAAAAAAGTGTATGAGAAGGAATGAAAATGTTCTGAATGTTACAGGGGGGCAGGGAGGTAGAGGAAGGTATAGGGTGATGGAAGGAGACTTGACTTGGGATAGTGAACACAATACAGTGTACAGATCATGTGTTGTGGAATTATGCACCTGAGACCTGTATAATTTTGTTCACCAGTGTCACCCCAATAAATTCAATAAAAATTATAAGTTAAAAAACAATAAAACTCCTTTACAGTAAGGTTGCACCATTTGGCAAAATCATTGTAAACTTTAAATAAGTAAATTTTATGATATGTGAAATGAATGAATAAATGAATGATTGCCTATAGGGTATTCCTCTTGCACGGTAGCATATAGCGAATCTTGTATGGTTCTGATTTCTATGGGTTGCACCCATGAGGGCTGTATTCTAAGGAATTTATTATCTGGCTCCATACAATCTATTATCTGAGACAATATTTTTGAATTCTCACCTGAGTTTATGTTTATTGATTTTAGAGAGAGGAAGGCAGAGAGAGAGAAACATTGATGTGAGAGAAACATCAGTTGCATCCCATATGTTCCCTGACCAGCATTGAACCCACAACCTAGGTATGTGCCCTGACCAGAGTCTAACCTGCAATATTTTGTGCAGGGGACCACACTCCAACCAACTGAGCCACCTGGCTAGGGCTGAGGCAATTTCTATTTGATTATGAACTTTGAGGCATTGTTTGGATCAATATGGCAATCAAGGAGGGAGTCTGTTCTTGGTGTAGATGAAGACAACAATACGAGCTGAGACATTTAAAAACATAGCCCACTGACCAAAAAAATTTTTTAGAGGCAGTGTTTATTCCAGTTGGCACAAGTGTGGTCTGCTAAATTGAGGGTTAGCGATCAGAGCCAGGGGAAAGAAAAGGGCTGCATCATATGACTAATTAAAAAAAGAACATGAAGCACATTACCAAAAATACTGACACAATAAGCACAATCATACCCGTTGTCAACTTCACTATTTCTTTAAAAATTATTCCTTCTTACCTGTTTGTGGGTGAGCATTTCCTTTCAGAGAAATCTTTTGCTTTGGGGCTGGAATTTTTCTGGACAAGAACCAGGGCTCTGATAGGTTGAATTATTCAAGTGTTGGTTTATGGTGGTGATGTCAGATCCATGAGTCTATTTTCCCATCAGTCAATTATGGCAGGATCTGTAGGGGAACAAAAGGAGAGAATAGAAACCACTTGTTAAAAGGACCACATGATCTGATCAATGTATTCATTTCCAACAGCAGAATGAAGAGCAGAACAGAGCATGAACCTCCTGAGGAAGAGCTTTATGAAGTCTCAGTTGATGGCTACTTTCAAGAGAACATATCATAGAACCTGAGGAAGGAGAAGTAGACAAGGAGAGTTAGTTTTCTTTACCCAACTTATTTTTAAACATATATTTTTATTGATTTCAGAGACAAAGGGAGAGGGAGAGAGAGATAGGAACATCAATGCTGAGAATCACTGATCAGCTGCCTCCTACACACCCCCTACTGGGAATTAAGCCCACAACCCTGACTGGGAATCAAACCTTGACCTCCTGGTTCATAGGTCAATGCTCAACCACTGAGCCACGCCAGCTGGGCTACCTAACTTATTTTTGATAATTCCATTTATCTCCTCTTTTTGCCAGAGCTCTGTGGGTGATACATATTTAGAAGTCCCAAGTGCCTTACAGTCTATTTTGTAAGATGTGCACCCAGATTCCTATCAACAATAAAAGGTGATTTTATTATTTTACTTTATATACTTTTTTTTTTTTTACTGATTTTAGAGAGGAAGGGAGAGGGAGAGAGAGATAGAAACATCAATATTGAGAGAGAACAATTGATCAGCTATCTCCTGCGTGCTCCCTGCTGGGTACTGAGTCCGCAACCCAGGCATGTGCCCTGACCGGGAATTGATCTCCAGGTTCATAGGTCAATGCTCAACCACTGAGCCACACTGGCTGGACTAAAAGGTGATTTTAAATAAAGGCATCAAATCGTCTTGGAAATAAACTTGTTGACAGTGATCATGCAAACCCTTACCTGTGAACATGAGTATGATTTTACCCATTTGAAAAAGTCCACAATAACTAACCATTCAGTCAGAACCCTTTACCTTGTATAAACCTCATCTCAAAGGGATGAGCCCCTCCCTTTGCTATCATCTTCCTCCACATTTTGGACACTATGAACAGGGTAGCTCTTATAATATTGATAAGCTAATTTTAAAAACGTGGAGCATACCAATTATATTTAATTATTTTTAGCATCCCTCCTTGAATACTTTACTTATGAGTGCCATGCTGTTAGAGAGCAAGTTTTTGGTGTATTCTAGCAGCTGTCTGGGAAGTGCCAGGGTGATTCTGGTGTAAAATACACCTTGATAGTTTTATTGTCTTGAACGTAGGGCCTGATTTAGAGAGGAGAACTGAAGACAGTGTTGGCAGGAAATAGCCTGAGTCTTGGCTGTCTCATTAATAAGAGATCTCTACTTATAACACTGTCATTAAGAGTTTTAACTTCTCTAGAAGTGACGAAACATACTGTCTTGTATCATGTCCTAAGAGCACAACGTGAGTGAGCCAGCACAAAATAAAATAAAAATTAACGTGTTTCCTGTGAAGTAAAAGTTCACAGTCAGGTTGGGTAAGGACCTTAACACTGCTGTAAGGGGAAAACACAGGAAACAAAAAAATAACTTATTTCTTCGTGTTAAGTGCAGAATGTATACTCAAAGACTCTTAGTAAGAGTGGCCAACATTATTTAAAGCTTTATGCCTCTTAAAATAAAAGTAACCTGAAGATGCACTTCTGGAATGGCGGAGGAAGGACATCTGAAAATCCACTCCTCCATGAAAACAAGAACACTAGCAAGACGTCAAACTCAGCTTTTCCAGAACTCTGGAAATTAACCCAAACTTTCAAAATCTAAGGAGCACTTTTTTAAGAAAAATGGTTGACTCTCAGTAGGAAACAGCAAGCTCTTGGCATTTTGACATTTTCCCCATCCACCTCTCCTAAACTCTGGTAGCCTTCAAACCCAGTTGTCTCACAACTATAGTAGCTGTGAAAAACAGAAGCCTAGGAGCCATTAGAAGGGACAGAGGGCGTGTGGAATCCCTCCAAAAGCCCTATCCCTGGAGAAATGTCACTGATTTGTCTGGCAGGTCCTGGTAAGAGCCCCATTCATAGAGCTAGTCTTATTTGACTGACTCAGAGCTCACAGTGAGAAGCCCCATCCCTGGGTGTTTGTCCAAATAATCATCAGCAAACTGTTAGACATCCCAACTCCCTGAGGCAGGAAAACCAACTGAGACAAACCAGAAGCTGGCCAAAAAACTTAAAAGAAATATTAGGAAGGACATGTAGATAGAAGGCTTTGAAAAGCTCTGACATACCCGGGGCTCTAGAAATCCACATGTGTTTGCAAAACTGTATGTAAACCCAGGAAACACATGAAAAGGCCCAATCTCTCAATTCTAATAATCTGAAGGCCGGGTAAAGCAGGAAATGAGGGATAAGAGAGAATAAACTTTCAGAGCTTTGAAGGCTTGCCTGAACCAACACACAGAATCCCTTGGCAAAGAGTGGAAGACATTTAAGGAAATCTCTGTCCACTCATTAGCTGACCACTAAGCTAAATGGCAGAAATGACAGTGACCACACAGGACAAAGAAAACAGTCTGTACAGATTTAGTCCTTGAATGTCAATCAACAAATAAACAGGAACAAATATGAGCCTTGGGAGTATCTAATTTCCAAAGATGCCATATTATGTCATTTAAAATTACCAGTTTTCACACTGTTCCCCAACACGATAAGACATGCAAAGAAATGGGAGAGTATGGCCTGTATAAGGAGAAAAAAAGCAGTCAACAGATATTGTCCCTTATGTTGAACTTACTAGTTTTTAAATCACCTATTATAAAAATGAACTATGTCTAAAGGAGTCAGGGAAAATGTAAAAATGATGTCTAACTAAAAGGAGAATATCAATAAAGAGATATAAATTTTTGTTGTTGTTAATCCTGTCCTGATGACATTTTTTTCTATTGCATTTCAGAGAGAGTGAAAAGGAGGGAGGGAGGGAGAGAGAGAGGTAGAGAGAAACATAGACAATGTGAGAAAGACACATTGATTGGTTGCCTCCCCCACGTGCCCCACCCGCCACCAGGGGAGGGGAGTGAACATGCAACCCAGGTACATTCCCTTGATCTGGAATCGAACCCATGACCCTTTGGTGTGTGGGCCTAAACTCTAACCACTGAGAAACACCAGCCAGGACAAGATATAAATTATTTTTTAAAAAATCAAATAGAAAATTTGGAGTAAAATAATTAAACTTAAAAATTTACTAGAACTTCAACTTGATATTTAAAAAATCCTAAGCATAATAAATGGTAAGAAACTGAGAGATTTTCCACTAAGATCAGGTATAAGGCAGGGATTTTCCCTCTCCCATTCCCCTTCAACATCATACTAGAAGTTCCAGATAATGAAATAAAACAAGGAAAGGACATAAAAAATATACAAATTGGCCCTAACTGGTTTGGCTCGGTGGATAGAGCGTCAGCCTGTGAACTGAAGGGTCCCAGGTTTGATTCCAGTCAAGGGCATGTACCTTGGTTGCAGTCACATCCCCAGTGCGGGGTGTGCAGGAGGCAGCTGATTTGATGTTTCTCTCTCATTGATGTTTCTAACTCTCTATCCCTCTCCCTTCCTCTCTGTAAAAAATCAATAAAATATATTTTAAAAATATAGATAGATAGATTGGGAAGGAAGAAATAAAATTATCTTTGTTCATAGGTGACTTGTTCTTCTATGAAGAAAATGCAAAAGAATTGACAAAAAAATTCCTGGAACTAATAAGTGATTGTAGTAAGATTGCAGGATACAGATTAATATACAAAATTCAATTGCCGCCCTAGCCGGTTTGGCTCAGTGGATAGAGCGTGGGCCTGCGGACTTGGGCGGGTGTGTGTGTGTGTGTGTGTGTGTGTGTGTGTGTGTGTGTGTCCCAGGTTCAATTCCAATCAAGGTTGCAGGCTCGATCCCCAGTGTGGAGTGTGCAGAAGGCAGCCAATCAATGATTCTCTCTCGTCATTGATGTTTCTATCTCTCTCTCCCTCTTCCTTCCTCTCTGAAATTAATAAAAATATATTTAAAAAACAGTAAATTGCCTTTCCATATACTAGCAACAAACAAGTGGAATTTGAAATAAAAAAAAAACACTAAAAACATTATCATTTACATTAGCATCCAGAAAAATAAAATATTTAGGTATAAACCTAACCAAATATGTACAAGATCTATATAAAGAAAACTACAAAAACTCTGATAAACAAAATACAAGGACTAAATAAATTAGAGATAGTTCATGTTCATGAATAAGAAGATTCAATATTGTCATGATGCCAGTTATTCTCAACTTGATCTACAGATTCAAGTAATCTAATCAAAATTCCACTAAGTTATTTTGTAGATATTAACAAACTGATTCTACAGTTTATATTGAGAACAAAAGACTCAGAATAGCTAACACAATATTGAAAGAGAAAAAACAAAGTTGGAGAACTGATATTACCTGACTTCAAGACTTACTATAAAGATAAAGTCATCAAAACAATGGGTATTGGCAAAGAATAAACAAACAGAATGGAGAGCCCAAAAGCAGACCCATATCAAAGAAAAGAAAACTACACCTCAATATCCCTTTTAAATAAAGTCATCACTCTCCTCTACAAAATCCTAGCAAACTGAACTTAGCAACATGTCAAAGATACTACACACCATATCCAAGTAGGATTAACCTCGGGAATGCAAATTGGTTTAACATCCAAAAGACAGTTATTTAATAAAATACCACATGACTAGAATGAAGGGCAAAAACCACATGATCATCTCAATTGATGCAGAAATACCATTTGACAAAATATAAAGTCCTTTCATGATAAAAATAAAACAAACAAAAACAAACAATAAATAATTTTGGAAGAAAAGGAAAATTTCCCAACCTTATAAAGAACATCTATGAAAAACCCACTGTTAACATCACACTAATGCCAAAAGGCTTTCCCTCTAAGATCAGGAATAAGACATGAATAGCCACTCTTATCGTGTTTTATTTTATTTTATTTATTTATTTTTTTACTCTCATCATGTTTATTCAACATTTTACTGAAGGTTCTAGCTAGGGCTGTTAGTCAAGAAAAAGAAATAGCCCTAGCTGGTTTGGCTCAGTAGATAGAGTGTTGGCCTGCAGACTGAAGAGTCCCAGGTTCGGTTCCAGTCAAGGGCACATTCCCTGGGTTATGGGCTTGATCCCCAGTTGGGGGCATGCAGCAGGCAGTCAATCAATGATTCTTTCTCATCACTGATGTTTCTCTCTCTCTCTTTCTTCCTCTCTGAAATCAATAAAAATATATTTTAAGAAAAAGAAACAAAAGTCATTCAGATTGCAAACAAAAAATAAAACTATTTCTATTCACAGATGGTATGACATTGCATATAAAAAATCCTAAGGAACCTACAAAACATTGTATTACTAATAGGTGAATTCAGCAAATTTATAAGACACCAGATCTATATATAAAAATAAATTGGCCCACCCAGCCGGCATGGCTCAGAGGTTAAGCATCAACCAGGAGGTCATGGTTCAATTCCTGGTCAGGGCACATGCCCAGGTTGCAGGCTCAATCCCCAGTGTGGGGTGTGCAGGAGGCAGCCGATCAATGATTCTCTCTCATCATTGATATTTCTAGCTCTCTCTCCCTCTCCTTTCCTCTCTGAAATCAATAAAAAATATATTTAAAAAATAAAAATAAATAAATAAATTGGCTGTAGCCGGTATTCTCAGTGGTTAGAGCACCGGCCCATGCACCAAAGGTTTTCGGGATCAATTTTCTGTAAAGGGAACAGTACCTGGGTTGCAGGTTAGATCCCAGGCCCCTGGTCAGAGCCCTTGTGTGAGGCAATCAATCGATGTGTCTCTCTCACATCCACCTCTCTCTCTCTCCCTCCCTCCCTCCGTCCTTCTCTCCCTCCATTCCACCACTCTCTCTAAAATCAATGGGAAAAATATCCTCCGAAGAGTATTAACAAAAACATTGTATTTCTGTACACTATCAATAAACAATACAACGATGAATTTAAGATTAGAATTCCATTCACAATAGTATAAAAAAAGAACAAAACACATTGCGATACATTTAGGAAACTAAAAGGCTTGTACACTGAAAACTATACAACATTGTTGAAAGAAATAAAAAGCTAATAAATGGAAAGACATTCCATATTCATCAATCAGAAGACACTTTTGTTAAAAGGCAATTCTCCCCAAATTGCTCTATAGAGTCAAAGCAATCCTTACCAAAATTCCAGCTGACTTTTTTTGAGAAATAGACAATATGAACCTAAAGTCTATATGGACAGGCAAGAGACTCAGAATAGCTCAAACAATCTTAAGAAAGCACCAAATTGGAGAACTCACACTTTCTGATTTCAAAACTTATTACAAAACTGCAATAATCAGGACAGTGTGGTAGTAGCATGAGGATAGATGTACATATCAATGGAATAGGACTTAAGAGTCCAGATTTTTGACAATGGTGTCAAGACAATTAAATGGAATAAATGACAACTCAAAGAATAGCATTGTCAAAATATGATGCCGGGACACACCTGGATATTCACATGCAAAAAAAAAAAAATTACATTCGGCCTTAACTGGTTGGGCTCAGTGGATAGAGCATCGGGCTGCGGACTGAAGGGTCCCAGGTTTGATTCTGGTGAAGGGCATGTACCTTGGTTGCAAGCACATCCCCAGTAGGGGTGTGCAGGAGGCAGCTGATCAATGTTTCTCTTACATCAATGTTTCTAACTCTCTATCCCTCTCCCTTCCTTTCCGTCAAGAATCAATAAAATATATATTTTTAAAAATTACATTCAGCCCTTATTTTACTCTATCTACAAAATTTAACTCCAAATGGATCAAAGACCTAATCACAAAGAGCTAAAACAATTAAAACTCTTAAGAAAACACAGGGCAAGAGCTTTATGACATTGTATTAGGCAATGACTTCTTGGATAGAAGAATGAAAGCATAGGCAAAAGAAGACAAAAAGAGTTAAATTGAATTCCATCAAAATTAAAAACTTCTGTGCATCAGTGAACAATTAGAGTGAAAAGGCAACCTACAGAACAGGAGAAAATATTTGCAAATCATATACTTAACAAGGAGCTAATCCTTCAACTCAACAAAAAAAAACACATATAACCTGATTTAAAAACTGGAAAAGGACTTGATAATGAAGTCCAAAGAAGATGTACAAATAACCAATAAACATATGAAAAGTTGTTCAATGTCACTAATCATTAGGGAAATGCAAATCAAAACTACAATGAGATTTCACCTGACATCTATTAGGATGGCTTCTATTTTTTGAAGGAAAAAAAAATCCAACAGAAAATAACAAGTGTTGGTAAGGATGGGAAGAAATTGGAACTCTTGTACACTGTTGATGGGAATGTAAAATTCTGCAGCTGCTACGGAAAAAAGTATGACAGTTCTTCAAATGTTAAAAATAGAATTACCATATGATCCAGCTCTTCCACTTCTGGGTATGTACCCAAAAGAACTGAAGGCAGGGTCCTGTAGAGATATTTGTACACTCATGCTTATAACAGTGTTCTTCACAATACCAAAAGGTGGAAGCAACCTAAGTATCCATAAATAAAATGTGGTATATACATACAACAAAATATTATTCAGCTATAAAAAGGGATGAAATTCTGATAAATGGATGAACTTTGACTATAATGCAGTCAAAGAAGCCAGTTACAAGAGAACATGTTTCCACTTAAAGAAGGTATCTAGAGTAGTTAAATTCATAGAGACAGAAAGTCAAAAGATGGTTGCTAAGGATTAGGGGAAGGAGGAAATCAGGAGTAGTTGCTGAACGGGAATAGCTTCAGTGTTACAAAATGAGATTACCAGAGATTGGTTGGACAACAATATGAATGTACTTAATAGAACTGTACACTTAAAAATGGTGAAGATGGTATATTTTATATAATATGTATTCTACCATATTTTTAAAAAGATTATAAAAATTCCTTAATTATGTTTAAAGAAATGTTATGTGGTGAGATAGTATATTTGATCAGATCTGATACAACTTTTCTCTGTGTCCCTAGACTTCTGTACCTCAACTTCTACCTATGTCTACTTCACTGTTAACAAATTAACAAGATAGTTGTCATTTAAGCCTGCTTGGTATGTGTCACACTTTTCCAGTTAAATTCTCAACAGTTTTCCAATGAGCCAGCAAAAGCTCAGCAAGCTTTAGTGACATTTACCAAGGTTGCGTGAGGGATAGAATTCTTGCTGGGTCCCAAGGCCTGACCCTAAAGCCTGGTTTTTTCCCCCTCCTTGCTCCATTCCCCTCAAGTTAGCTTTCTCCTAACAACCAGTTGGGGAACCTAAAAAATCAGTTTTCTGCCCTAGCTGGTTTGGCTCAGTGGATAGAGCTTTGGCCTTCGGACTGAAGGGGCCCAGTTTGCTACTGATCAAGGGCACATGCCTGGGTTTCAGGCCTGATTCCCAGTGGGAGGGGTGCAGGAGGCAGCCCATTGATGAGTCTCTCTCATCATTGATGTTTCTATCTCTCTCTCCCTCTTCCTTCCTCTCTGAAGTCAATAAAAATATATTTTCAACAAAAAGCTACAAAAAATCAGATTCCCCGAGGAGGTGAGTGTTTCTTTATATTGTCATGAATGTTGAATATGTGGATCCTGGAATGAGTAAATTAACAAATAAAGAGATGAAATCACATAAAATGGGCTAACTTGACAGACTAAGGATCCTGGAATACAGTGAGGATTGTAGTAGAAGTAGAAATTGCTAACCGCGGGGTACATTCTGCGTAAACACATTCAGAGCTCTTACAGTCATCCTGCCCTGAGGACAGAGTCCACTGGGGAGTCCAGGGCCCTGGAGCAGTTGCCAGCCCTGAGAGAGGCCAGTCCAGACACAGCAGTGTGTGCTCCCAGCAGCAAAGGAGGCTCAGGCAAGAGGCCCTCAGGAGGGAAGGGTGACGGGGCCCTGGGGGAGGGGGGTGAAAGGGAGGACTTGGTGGGTCTGTGGGTAGGGGAGGGGCACATCTTTCTTTAGAAAGATCACCCTGGCTCCTGTGGGAAAGATGACATGAAGCAGAAGAAATTGGAGGAGAGGACTGACCCCAAACTCAGAGCCAGGGGGAGTGAATTCTGGAAAGGTTTTTGGAGGGACCCTTGCCAGGGCTTGGTGATCAACTGTATGAGGGAATGGTGAGGGAGAGGAATGGGCTTTCATTACCAACTCTTAGCGCTTCAGCGGCTAAGCCCAAAGAAACAGATCTGTAATGGGTGGGGTGGGGAGGGGTGACAGGCAGTCACGGACAGACACGGGGCTGTCACTTTTTCCAGGCGCCGCCCATGCCCCTAAGTGCCTGTCGGGCAGGCTCCTTTAACACGGGAGACTTTATGTTGTCCTTCTGGTCAGTCCAAGGGTCTCTGCATTTGTTTTCTGGGGAGTCAGGTGGCGATCTGGGGCATTAGTCCAGCTCTCAGAGCGCTGAGGGGCCAGAGTCACAATGGGGTGGAGGGAGGAAAGGCTTTCAGGAAATAGGGAAGGAAGAAGTCTGAGGGAGCAAATCTGTTTGAAAGCCACCACTCTTGGCTGGTGTGGCTCATTTGGTTGGGCCAACAGGTTGCTGTATGATTCTGGTCAGGGCACATGCCCGGGTTGTGGGGTCGATCCCCAGTAGGAGTTGTGCAGGAGGCAGTCCATTGATATTTGTCTCTCTCCCTCTCCCTTCCTCTTCTAACAATTAATAAAAACTAAAAAAAAAAAAAAAAAAAGATAAAAATCCACCACTCTTTCCATTTCCGTATCATTAAAGCAAACACGGTCCTGTTTGTGTTACCTCCCTCGATCCTCAGGCTGCTGTGGAGAACTCAGCAGAGCTGGGCCGCTGCCTTCCCCAGGCAAACAGGGTTCCTAAGCTGCCATGGGAACCCAGGTGATCCAGGGTCTAATGGCAGGGCACTTGCTGAACACAGCATAAGGGTGCTGTGGGTCCCTGGCCCTTTTCAGGAAGTACGGACCTAAACCATTTAACTATTTTTTTTTAGGTAAAGTCCAAAGGGAAGGTGTGGGTGCAAGATACCTCTAACTTGGGAACAGTCCTGGAAGGTCCACCTACTAACCCCAGATCCCTTCTGAACCTTCCAAGAATTGGGTGAGGGAGCCCCCTTTGCCAGCCTCTTCTATCTCAGTCTCAGGCAGCCCCAGGAACCAGCACTGAAGGAACAGGGTCTGGCCCCAGCCTTCACTGTGGAGATGGGGAGACTGAGGAGGGGCTGAAGGGAGCACCTTGCATGGGCTCTCCCCTCAGGCCTCATTCTCCCTAACCACAGCTTCCTCTGCAGGGACAGAAAGACATGGCCTGGAAACTGATGCCACCTCTGCTGCTGCTGGCCTGGTTTTCAGCCTCCGTGTGCAGTGCCAGAGACAGGACAGACCTGCTCAACGTCTGCATGGATGCCAAACACCACAAGACAAAGCCAGGCCCTGAGGACAAGCTGCATGGCCAGGTATGGCTGCAGTGTGGCTGCGGTTGGGCGGGAACTGGTTCTGACAGGGAAGAGGACCTTAGGGTGGTGCGGGAAGGGTTGAGGGGCCAGACACCCCATGTTCTGATGATTGCTGAGAAGGTAAAGGTCAGGGAGCGCTTTAGCTGATTTTCGGGGTGGCCTCCTCAGAACAAGATACCATGTCAGCAATCACATGCAATGATCACTTACTGAGTACCTACCTACCAGGTGTCATGTGCTTTCTGTCCATGATCTCATTTTTCCGGTGGTCCTCTGAGGTAGGTAGATGACATTATCCCCATGACACAAATGAGGAAACTGAGGCCCAGAGGAGCCTATGGACACACACAGGACTGGGACATGACTAGCCCTCGTGGTGGGGTAGGACTGGGGCGGACACCTCCAGGGGTTTGGGGGAGGATGGTTTTCCTACTTTGACGACGTGCCAGTCCCATGGAGTGCTAGGGGCAAAGGAGAGGCCTCTTATGACTACGACATGGGGCAGAGGTGCAGTACTCTCACACATTCTATAAAAAATTATGCCACTTGTTTGCAACCCTGTTCGTTTCCATACTTCCTTTTTAGGAAAAATATTGTTTAGACTCTCTTTTCTACCCTGGAATGAAGTTCAAAGCAACTAGAATCTATTAATTTAAAAATATCAACATAATTACCTATAATGCAAAGGAGAAGCAAAAAGAAAGCAATTTATAAAAAAACAAAACTACATTTCAATATGTCAGTTCTCTGGTATGGCTACATTAGAAGTCCTTGTGAAACAGCACATGAATGAGGCAACTGCAAATGAAGATTTATACAGCCGTATTCTATTAGCAACTTAAATGCTATGTGATACCCCCTGTGTTTGGCAAACTGCAGCTCGGGAGCCACATGCAGCTCTTTGGCCCCTTGAGTGTGGCTCTTCCACAAAATAGCACAGCCTGGGCAAGTCTGTTTTGAAGAAGTGGCAGTAGAAGAAGTTTAAGTTTAAAAAATTTGGCTCTCCAAAGAAATTTCAATCATTGTATTGTGTTGATATTTGGCTCTGTTGACTAATGAGTTTGCTGACCACTGCAAGCAGTGTTGCAATTGAGGAGACAATTTTCTACAATAGTGATAAACTCCAGTAATACAAAACATACAGTACAGCCTTCCATTTCATGGTTTGTGTTGTCCTGGAAAATCAGGTAACCTAAGGTGTGTTCATATGGAAGATGTAATTCAGTTTAGGCCAGGAAATCATAAATATGTTTTCACTTACTTTATTAAGCAAATGTTTCTGTGTGTCTAATACTGTTCTATCCACGAGGGTAGGGGGAGACACAGATCTTAATACTTGCCAAGAATATGGTTATTCAACAATAGATTACTGTATTGCTAATTTTCCCTCCCCCCCCTTTTTTAAATTTATTGATGTTAGAGAGAGAAAGGAGAGACACAGGAAGTGAAAGAGAGAGAAACATCTGTTTTTTTTCACTTGTAAGTGCATTCATTAGTTGATTCTTATATGTGCCCTGACTGGGTTCAAACCCACAACCGTGGCATAGCAGGATGATGCTCTAACCAACTGAGCTACCTGGTCAGGGCTCTTTCCTCCTTTACTGAAAATGTCACCTAGTAATGAGGCTTTTCAAACCACCTTATTTTAAATTCCAACAATCACCCCATTCTCCACATACCCATTCCCTGCTGTAAACGTCCCTATATAGCTGATCATATCCTTCCATATCATATTTTTCCCCTTTTAGTGTCTTACTGTCTGTCTCCCCTGACCAGAATGTAAGATCCATGAACACACATTTCTGTCTGTTTTCTTGTCTGCTGTACTCAGTCTACAACAGTGGCTGGCATAGAGTAGCTACTCAGTAATACTTAAAAAAAAAAAATCTTTATTGTTCGGATTATTACAGATGTTCCTCTTTTTTTCCCCCCATAGCTCCCCTCCACCAGATTCCCCACCCTACCCCATGCCCTTACCCCCCGCCACTGTCTTCATCCATAGGAGTAAGATTTTTGTCCAATCTCTTCCCGCACCTCTCACACCTGCTTCCCCTGAGAATCGTCAGTCCACTCCCTTTCTATGTCCCTGATTCTATTATATTCACCAGTCCATTCTGTTCTTCAGATTTTTTATTCACTTGATTTTTAGATTCACTTGTTGGTAGGTATGTATTTGATGTCCATAATTTTTATCTTTACCTTTTTCTTCTTCTTCCTCTTCTTAAAGAATACCCTTCAGCATTTCATGTAATCCTGGTTTGGTGATGATGAACTCCTTTAGCTTTTTCTTGTCTGTGAAGCTCTTTATCTGACCTTCAACTCTGAATGATAGCTTTGCTGGGTAAAGTAATCTTGGTTGTAGGTTCTTGCTGTTCATCACTTTGAATATTTCTTGCCACTCCCTTCTGGCCTGCATAGTTTCTGTTGAGAAATCAGCTGACAGTTGTATGGGTACTCCCTTGTAGGTAATTAACTTTTTCTCTTGCTGCTTTTAATATTCTCTCTTTGTCTTTTGCCCTTGGCATTTTAATTATGATGTGTCTTGGTGTGGTCTTCTTTGGATTCCTCTTGTATGTGGTTCTGTGCGCTTCCTGAACTTGTAAGTCTATTTCTTTCACCAGGTAAGGAAAGTTTTCTGTCATTATTTCTTCTAATAGGTTTTCAATATTTTGCTCTCTCCCTTCTTCTGGCACCCCAAAAATTCGGATGTTGGTTCGCTTAAAGTTGTCCCAGAGGCTCCTTACACTATCTTCGTATTTTTGGATTCTTTTTTCTTTTTGCTTTTCTGGTTGGGTGTTTTTTGTTTCCACATATTTCAGATCTTTGGTTTGATTCTTGGGGTACGTTGATCTACAGTTGAGTTTCTGTGTATTCTTTATTTTAGACAGTGTATGCTTCATTTCTGACTGATCCTTTTCCATTTTTTTGGCATTCTCATTAAGATCTTTAAAGGTCTCATCAAGTTTCTCAGCGGTTTTAAGAAGATTCTTGAGTAACCTTATAAATGTGGTTCTGAACACCATGTCATCCAGTAATTTGCTTTCCTCCGTTTCTTTCATTCGTGACATGTTTCTTTGTCTCCACATTTTGGCTGCTTCCCTGTGTTGATGGAGTAGCTTTGTGTGGTAGGTGATCTATAGGGGGCAGTAGGTCAGCCTCCTCAATCACATGAGGTGGATGCTCTTGGTACACCCCTTTGTGGGCTGAGTGCAAAGTCTTGGTGTAGTTCAGCCTTAATTGCCGTTGGTACACTGGGAGGAATTGACCTCCAGGCCAATTAGCTGTGAGCACTTGCTGTGTCTATAATGGAAGAACTGCTGCGCTGAAGACACGCTTATGGGACAGGACTTGTTTCAGTGGGGCTTTGGTGCTCACTGAGTCTGCCTCTTGAATGTGTCACTTATGGATGTGAGGAGTTGAAATCTGGTGTCTCACACTGACCACTAGGTACACTGGCTTCTGGATCTCCAATGGGGTGCAGGTCAGCTACTGTCTGAGGCCACCCAGCAGGAGCTACAGCGAGAGCTACAGTTTTCTCCTCTTTGCTTGGGGTTTGGAGGTTTTGGAGCTGTCTGACCCGGGCTGTAAGTTTGCTAGTTAAGCTGCGATAGAGCAGGGCTTTCTTCTGCTAAATCCGCTGCTTGGAGCTTGGGTGGGTTTGTAGGTTGTGCAGGGCGGGGTCTCAGGGTGTCACTAGGCTCGGGCATGGCAAACAGGGATGGCTGCTAGTTAGCTGGCTCTGTGTCCCCGATGGCGTCCCGGAGTCCCGTGCCCCAGTGCAGTAAACAATTATTCCTGCGCACAGCTCTGCAAGCAAGCCACCCTCACTGGCAGACAGTCCAGCTTCTCCCTGTAGGAGTTTGGGTCCCCCATGTCTCCCCAGAAACTGTATTTCAGAGTAATTGGGGGCTTGTCTCCCTTTGGGTTGAAAAAAGCAATGCCTGCCGCCAGCCCGGATCACGCGCCTCTGTACCTCAGCTTTTCAGCACTCGAGCACGTCTCAATGCTCTTTTCTCTTTCCTTCTAGTTGAAGAACTTCCACTCAGCCAGCTTTCCCTTGGTTCTGGGTGATAGACGTCTTGTCTTTTAGTTGTATTTTTGAAATTGTTGCGCGAGGCAGCAGTTTAGGTGTTTACCTACGCCGCCATCTTGGATACTCTGTCCTCAGTAATACTTTCTTAATGAATACATTTAAGAACTTTTTATAAAGTGTTAAGGCCTGTATAAATGATAGTTTTTCGTCCTCCCGAGACAGGGTTTCTCCCAGGCTCCCACAACCCCCTAATCACACTGTTGCAATTGAGTGTCCCTCAAGATGGGAGTTCCTGAAGGCCAAGGACAGAGGTCCTCACAGTGAGCGTTTCTAGAACAATCTACCTGGGGCTGGAGAGCAAGAACCAAGTGGGGAGAGGCTGGAGGTGGCAGAAGTGGGTGGCAGGGGGGACTGAGTGCTGTGTCCTCCCCACCCAGTGCACTCCCTGGAGGAAGAATGCCTGCTGCTCTGTCAGCACCAGCCAGGAGCTGCACAAGGACACCTCCCTCCTGTATAACTTCAACTGGGACCACTGTGGCAAGATGGAGCCCGCCTGCAAGCGCCACTTCATCCAGGACACCTGTCTCTATGAGTGCTCCCCCAACCTGGGGCCCTGGATCCAGCAGGTACCGGGGTCTCCCTCACCCCACCCCACCCCACCCCACCCCACTCAAAGCTGTGGCTGCCAACAGGCCTGGCTGAGGAACCTTCTCACTTTACCTCCCACTCAGGTGAACCAGAGCTGGCGCAGAGAGCGTTTCCTAAACGTGCCCCTGTGCAAAGAGGACTGTGAGAGCTGGTGGGAAGCCTGCCGCACCTCCTACACCTGCAAGAGTGACTGGCACAAGGGCTGGAACTGGACCTCAGGTGAGGGTTGGGTGGGTGGGTGGGGAGATGGAGGTGGGGTTTGGGCAAAGGCGGTTTGAGGATTTGGGATTGCCTGAATATCTCTCAGGTAAGCAGGGCTGGATGTCTGTGTCTATCCTCTCTCCCCCTGCAGGATCTAACAAGTGTCCAGCTGAGGCTGTCTGTCGCACATTCGAGTCTCACTTCCCCACTCCTGCAGCCCTGTGTGAGGGCCTCTGGAGTCACTCCTACCAGGTCAGCCAATACAGCCGAGGAAGTGGCCGCTGCATCCAGATGTGGTTTGACCCGGCCCAGGGCAACCCCAATGAAGAGGTGGCAAGGTTCTATGCCTTGGCCATGACTTCTAGGGCCATGCTCCATGGGATTGGGCCTCTCCTGCTCAGCCTGGCTCTGATGCTGCAACTCTGGCTCCCTGATTGAGTCCCCTCTGTCTGTCTCCAGCTTTGAGACACTAGGATCAGTTTTGGCTCAGCACAGGTCCACAAATGAAGCCCTAAGCTTGCTTCCATGCATTACCCATCTCTCTGTCAACCAGTGCCTCATATGGGGCTTGGGGTTCCTCTGATAGCCAGTTCTAATAAATAGACAGACATATTTGTGTCTGATAAATTATTTTGGTTGTGAGTTTGTGGGTGCATAGTGGAAAGATTCCATAGTTTTTGGATTCCTTAATATATATATATTAGAGGCTTGGTGCACAAAATTCATGCACTGGGGTGGGGATGGGGGTCTCTCAGCCTGGCCTGCGCCCTCTAGCAGTCTGGGAGCCTTCAGGGGATGTCCAACTGCCATGGAGGCTGCGGGAGAGGCTCCAGCCACTGCCACTGCACTCCCCAGCCTTGAACCAGGCTCAGGGCTTCTGGCTAAACAGCACGCACCCTGCAGGAGCACACTGACCGCCAGGGGGCAGCTCCTGCATTAAGCGTCTGCCCCCTGGTGGTCAGTGTGTATCATAGTGACTGGTTGTTCTGCATTCGGTTGACTTGCATATTAGCCTTTTATTATATAGGAGATATATATATATATATATACACACACACACACACACACACACACGGATTTCAGAGAGGAAGGGAGAGGTAGAGAGAGAAACATTAATGAGAATCATTAATCGGCTGCTTCCTGCACACCCCTTACTGGGGATTGAGCTGGCAACCCGGGCATGTGACCTTGACTGGAATCAAACCCGGGACCCTTCTGTCCACAGGCCAATGGTCTATCCACTGAGCCAAACCAGCTAGGGCAGTGTTTGGATTCCTTCAGATTAGAGAAATGAAAACTGAGTTCCAACATCAGCTCAGCTACTCACTATGTGAAAGGAGACAGTTGCTTGACTGCTCTCAATCTTTTTCCTCCTTAAAATGGGACTAATAATCCTTCCTTCCCTCAGGGTTGTGAAATATAAAGGAGCTGTTGCCTAGAAAGTATGTGAGCCCAGTGTCTGCACATTAATAGTTCTCAGGGTTCCTGTTGCTCTTGTAGCCCCAAGTAAGAGTCAGGTCCAGGACTTCATTGTTTATATTGGGCTGTAAATATCCACTTTCACCCAGGCCTTGTCTGTCTGTCTCTGTGCTCAGGTCTGCCATGAGAAAGCTAGGGATGGGGGTCCAGAGGTGAAAAAAAATTCATAATTGATGTGAACTGAAGGGGCAGAGTTGGGGCTTGGGACCCTCACAGTAGGAAGAGAGTGTAGGAGGAGGGCAATCTGGGAGGTTCCTGGGGAGTAAATACTCAAGTGCCTTGAACTGGTTCAGTCAGGCTATGTTCTGGAGGTATGGCTGGAAGAGGGATGGGAACTCTTACCTTTGTCCCCATCTGTCAATGGTAGATATGCCTACCCTGGGTGGTTGTTCTGTCTTTGCACAGTCCCCAGGAACTGGGCCTTAGATGATTTCTGGGGCTCTCACTTCCCCCTTCCTCCTGAGTCTCCAAACTCAGACTGCAGTTGTCCCTAGAGAGGCACCAATTCCTGTCTGAAAACATCAGGCAGGTGGGTGATCAAGCTAGAACTAGAATGAGGCCTGAATACTCCTAGTCTAGGTCTCTCCCTGCCGTCCCTGGCTGCCCCCTCCTGGCAGACTCACCTTCCCTCAAACCAAGAGGTGACTGACTCGATGAGAGAATTTGGGCACAGGTTGGCGGACGAGTTATTGGGTTCCTGTAGGGGCCTGGCAACACTGTTGGGTTCGTGGGAAGGTCTCTCAGTTACTTTATTTATCACGTTGGGAAGGTCCCACAGAGCCCCCTATACGTCCCAGGCTTTGCTCTAGCTGGATTAAGTCAATGCGTATTTGAAATTGAGTAAGGAGTTTGTCAGGACTCAGACACTATTCAGCAAAATGAAAGTTGTCTCCCCAGGTTAAAGGGGCACCTGCGACAGCTGTCCAGGAGTTGGCAGTAGTGGGAGCCAGGCTGCCGGCCTGCGCCTTTAAGGAGCTAGGGGGCGGAGGGGCGGGGCAGGAAGCGGACTCCCTGGCGGCGCCACCGGCTAGGTCTTTTTTTGGGATGGGGCGGGCAGCCCTGCTATGGGCCCCGCCCCGTTTCCGACTTCCAGATGCCTGTCCCTTACTAGGCAGGAGGGGAGGGGAGGGCAGGGGGCAGGGGGTGTCGGATCAGACCGGCTTTGGGGAGCTCCCCACTCGGCATCCCGCCTACAAAGGCTCAAGTTTGTTGACTTGGAGAGAGTAGCTGGGGCGGGAGCGGGGGCGGGTGCTAATAATACTCGTCTGTTCAGCCGCCCCGCTTTGCAGTTTATACAGCTGTCACCCTCGGTACTCCTTCATTAATAATAAAAACAGCCGCCGTTTGGGAGCGCCTCCTGGGTGCCAGGCCCCGTGCCCAGACCTTTACGAGCACAGCCCCATTGAGTCCTCCCTCATAACCTTATCCCCATTTTACAGAGCGGGAAGGCTCGGCTCGGCGCGGGGCCGTGACTCGTCCGAGGTCCCTAGGCGGGTCGGCGGCTCTGGGATCCAGACGCGGGGCCGGGGAGGCGGGGCGCGGTGTTACCCGGGGGCGGAGCGGCGGGCGGGGCGGAAGGCGAAGGGGGTTGCGCGGCGGCTGGCCATCTTAAGTGGCCGCGGAGAGTCTAGGGCCGCTTCCCCCGGGAAGGGCGCCTCGGAGCAGCCCAGGAGGTGGGGGTCTGCGCGCGGCGGCCGCGGCTCTGGGGAGAGATCGGGAGCCCACGGACTTGAGGGAACTTCCTCCTAGACGGGCAGAGGGAGGCCTGGGTTCGGACTGCTGAACCCCTCGAGGCCAGGGCCTGCGGGGATGGTGGATGGTGCCAGGGAACTTGGCCAAGAGGGGGGAAGGGCTCTGCCCGGGCTGAGAGGGGCTGCCAGGGACCGTGGTGTTTCGAGGACACTGAACCTCGTCAGGGGGTTTGTAGGGGGTCGGATCTCTGTGGAAGGGGATTCCCTCGCGGAATTTGTATGGAGCTGGACCCAGTGTAGTTTAGGGGTTCATGTCTAAGGGGGGTTGGGGCCGCTCGGATGATGGAGAGAGGGACGGAAGGAAGTTCATCGTGGGTCCACGGGTTTGGGGAACTCGACTCTGCAAGGTTATGGGGGGCGGAATGGACGTCTGTGGGGGCTGGGGGTCATATTGCGATTATTAAAGGAGACTCTTTCTCAGGGGAGGGTACTGGGGTCCCAAACTGTCGAGGCAGAGGATGGAGGGACTTGGGCTTCCCTTAGGGGCTTGGCTAGATCTCCTCGGGATGGTGATGGCCGGGCAGACCATTGTGGGGTTTGGGAAGTCCCGGGTCCTGCGGGAATGCGGGAGGCGGGGGCGGGGGCGGGGGCGGGGGGCCCAGCGGCGGGGGAGGGGCGGCCGCCGGCTCTGTACTCCGGTCCTGCCCCTCCCGCCGCTTCTGAACAAACTTTTCTTTCTCTTCAAGTTGAGGCCGGCGCTGCAGGCGGCGGCGGCTGCACGGCAAACCAGGCGGCCTGCGCGGCGGAGCGCGGTGCCCGGATCCCCGACCCGGCGGCCCACGGATCCTCAGGCCCGGGGCCCGGGCCCGGGCCCAGCCTCAGCCCCTTGCGCGCCGCGGGTATGGCGCGGGGCGGTGGGCGCGGGCGGCGCTAAGCCCAGCGCGGGCCATGGCCTCGGCTTGCGGTGCGCTGGGCCCCGGAGGCAACGGGCCGGGGGGCGCGCTGGGCAGCCCGGCCCCTGCTTGGTACCACCGAGACCTGAGCCGCGCTGCTGCCGAGGAACTGCTGGCCCGGGCAGGCCGCGATGGCAGCTTCCTGGTCCGAGACAGCGAGAGTGTGGCGGGCGCCTTCGCGCTCTGCGTCCTGTGAGTGGCGCTGGGGCTGTCGGCGGGCGGGGGCTCGGTCTGGGGTTCCTTGAGTGTGTGGGGAGGGCTTGGGACAGTGGACGCCAGCGCCCCCCAGAGTGGGGCCCTGGCTTTATGCTGAGGCCGAGGAAGGATGCCGGGAGCACTTCCTTCCTGCTGTGTGTCTGGTGGCACTTTCTGGGGCGATGAAGCAGAGTAAGTGCCGACCCGCTGCCAGGGTGGCTGTAAGGGGGGAAAGTGCAAGGGGTCTCTGTCAGACCCCCTCAGGCACCCTCCAGATAGAAGGAGCTGGAGGAGTGAGGATGTGCATTGCATGGTTGTGTGCAGTGCTGCTTACAGAGATTGGGTGTCTGAGAGGTAGGCATAGGCATAGTTGGAGTTGAGGCCAGAGGGACTGATGGGGTGTGTGAGGATGGTCAGCAGCTCCCTTAGGGGCTTTGCTGTGCCCCCAGACTGAGGTTGGGGCCTGCCTTGCTGTGTATGGTTGGGGCTAGGGGGCAGGGTGGTGTCCAGAAGAAGAGGGTGAGGCTGTGTGGGGCCATGCCATTATTTCATGAATCAATGAGTGAGTATGTGTGCTCTGGCTCCCGGCTGCCCTAGCCTTGAACTATGGGTGCTGAGTGTGGGGCTAAACTTGGCACCTCTCTGGGTGGGCCTGGTCCTGTGGCTGTACCCATTAGCCATAGGTGGCGGTGGTGTTGGGGTGAGTTTGCACTTTTAGTTTTTGGAGTCTTCTCCCTGAGCTGTCCCCCACACCACTCAGTGTGACACTGGGTAGGCTCCTATGGGCCTCAGGAGTGGCAGGTGGTGAGTGGGGAGCCACATGGCTGCTTTGTTTAGATCTAGTTATGTTTCTCCTCGGCCCCATGATTTCTCCTAAACCTCCATCCTTCTGTCCCTTCCCTCTCTGTTCTCTTTACATCTTGGGGGGAAGAGGGGGTGGGGTGCATTGGCCTAGGCTAGTGGTTCTCCATTGGGGTTGACTTGATCCCTCAGGGGACATTTGGCAATGTCTAGAAACATTTTTTGGTTGTCACAACTGGAATGATGCTACTGGCATCTAGTGGGTAGAAGCTAGGGATGCTGCTAAGCATCCTACAAGCACAGGGCAGCCCCTCACAACGAAGAATTACGCAGTCCAAAACCTCAGTAGTGCTGAGGCTGAGAAGCCGAGGCAGGCAGTGGACCTGAAGAGGAAGGGGTGCTCTAAGTCTCAGCTTATGCCCTAAGCCTGAGGCTCAGCCTGGAAGACTAAAGAGAGCAGTCTAAGCAGATGAATATCCTTGAGCCCTGCCTCCCAGCCCCCTCTGAGGCGTAACCCCTAATTAGGGAGGGGAGAGAGGCAGGTGTTGGGTCAGCTGTTGAGTGAGAGCAGGACAGCTGGGCCTGTGTCTGGGTGAGGAAGTTATTGTCCCAGGAGGGGAGAATCCTGGCTCTATTGCCAGGAGAGGAGATGGGTGGGGCGAGGGTCTGTGGGGAGGTACTTCAGCTTTGCCAGCTGACTCTGGCTACTTGCATTTCAGGAGTCTGGGGGTGGGCGATCAGAAACATACTTGCTTACCTGTATACACACCCACATGTATACAGGTAACATTCAGGACACATCCCTGCCTCAGCGGGCACAGGCGATCCGATCAGCAGGTCAGGCTATAAGGCCTTGGCCTCTGCCTTTTACTTGCTTTGTGTTTCATCTGTGAGTCTCAGTTTCCTCTTCTAGAGAATGGAGATGATAATAATATCTGCCTTAAAAGGTGAAAATGAATGAGATCATGTCTGTGCTAAGTACCTGGCCTGTCACAGAGACAGGGCTCAGTTAATGGGATGTTATTATTATAAACAGAGGCCCACAGTCCACAAACCAACACATCCAGTCACATACAGACCCCAGCATGGCTTGTGTCTAGTTGGCAGCCAAGAAAGTCCTCAAAGGGGGCCCACTTGAGGGAAGGGAATGGCCCTGTGGCCAAGGTAAAGGGTCTTTGCATATAGGCATTTGGGCCTTTCTGGAGCCAACACCCCTTCCAGCCTAATACACAGTCTGGGTGACTCCCTTAGACAAGACTACTCTGAGGTAGGGCTGCAGAGGGAGTCTTCCAGCCCCACTGAGTGTGGCCTTCGCCACCCAGGCCTGGCTCAGCTGTCACCTGCTCAGCTTTTGCTGTCATCTGCCAGCACCCCTATCACCACTCCTCAGTTTAGGGCTCCTAGTGGCCTGGGCCTACCATGGGGGGTCCCCTTAGGTCATCCCAATTTCCTGGTGTCTGGGGAAGTGGGTAGAAATCCCCAGGGTGATACCCCTACACTCCCCAGCAAAACTGCCCCAAACACACCCAACTTCAGCAGAGCTAGACACCAACATAAACATAGACAGCAGGCACATGTGTGTTAGCACATTGCCCATGCATGCAAACAGCGGTTACCCAGGCTTCTGAGGACTCTTAATCTGGCGGGGGGCCCAGACTGGTACCACAGCCCAGAGGGGCTGTTTAGACAGCTGTGGAGGCCACAAAAGAGCTGTCTGTTACTTCTCGGGTCCTGCGGTGGGTGTGGAGTCTATGTAGGTCGGGGGGGGGGGGGTGCGGTTCCTGCTTGTTGGTGACACTAGCAGGATAGACGTGGACTGCCCCCATCATTAACCCTGTACAGCTTGGGCAAATGGTTATAGGGAAGCCAAGCTGAAAGGGCTGGCATTGAGTCCAGTGGCAGGAGGAGAGGGTACCTCGGGCTTAGACTCTAGCCTGGGAGTGACAGATTCTGACCTCCACCTTCTATCAGGTATCAGAAGCATGTGCACACATATCGAATTCTGCCTGATGGAGAAGACTTCCTGGCTGTGCAGGTAGGAGCTTGGACCCTGACCCCTGTCCTTGATTCTAGCCTGTGGCTTGAGACTAGCTGGCTGACCCTTCTCCCACCCTTGTTGGCTGCAGACCTCGCAGGGTGTGCCTGTGCGCCGCTTCCAGACCCTGGGCGAGCTCATTGGCCTGTATGCCCAGCCCAACCAGGGCCTGGTGTGCGCCCTGCTGCTGCCTGTGGAGCGGGAGCGAGAGCCAGACCCTCAAGACGACCGCGATGCCTCAGGTGCCACCCGGTGTGCAGTGTGCAAATGCCTGCCCTGCCTCGTGTTCAAATACTACCTGCTTCTTTCCATCCCACTTTCTCAACCTGCCTTCTTTAAAGCCCCAGCCCTAACCATGATGCCAGGGACCTTTACCCCCTTTCCATGGAAGTTTCTGATCACCATGGCATTCCCCTATACTTCACTGAGGGTGGGAGGCCCAGATGGATGCCCCACTGACCCCTGTCCACAGATGGGGAGGATGAGAAGCCCCCGCTGCCCCCACGCTCTGGCTCTACCAGCATTTGTGCCTCTGTGGGGCCCAGCAGCCCCCCACCAGCCCCTGAGGCCCCCACAACTCCGGCTGCTGAGAGGTAAGACCCCAATCCCCTCCACTGAGCAGGAAGTCCCTTTCTCCTCTGAGAACTATGTTCTCACTAAAGGTGGGGAGACCTTTTAGGCCTCACACCCAGGGGCACCCATTCCATCTCAGCCCCAGAGACAGATACCTGATCCATGGTACTCTGATTGTCAATAGTACTGTCTCCTCTATGGATAGGGTAGGGGTGCTGGGACAGGGTCAGCAAGGCCTCTATTGACTTCTTAACCCCTCTTCCAAGTGCTCCCAATGGGCTGAGCACTGTCTCGCATGAGTACCTGAAGGGCAGCTACGGGCTGGACCTGGAGGCTGTTCGGAATGGAGCCAGTAACCTGCCCCACCTCACCCGCACTCTTGCCACCTCATGCCGGAGGCTACACAGGTACCTGGGACATCAAACACCATGCATTGCACCCTTACCCCTCTGACCTGTCCTTACCTGCTCTCCCTTGCTGCACAGATGCCCTGACCTCTGACCTCTGGCCCTGATGAACCAGTCATTACTTCCTGTCTTTTCCTCACCTGAACCCTTGCATCCTTATGGTGGAGGCTGAAGCCCCCCTTCCCTGTACCTGGATCGGGGTGGGCAGTTCTTCTGAACTGATGTCTCCCCTAGTGAGGTGGATAAGGTCCTGTCTGGCCTGGAAATTCTGTCCAAGGTGTTTGACCAGCAGAGCTCGCCCATGGTGACCCGCCTTTTGCAGCAACAGGTGGGGTTGTGGGAACATCTTTGGGGAATGGGTTCATTATTCTGGGGCTGAGTTGGGGACCTCCTGCATGGTGGCTTCATGTACAAGATTATTCCTTCTCACTGCAGAACCCACCACAGACCGGGGAGCAGGAACTAGAGAGCCTGGTGCTGAAACTGTCAGTGTTAAAGGACTTCCTGTCAGGCATCCAGAAGAAGGTGGCCTGACTCTTGACCTCTGACCCCTCACCCACCAGTCCCTTACCACTCCCATTGGCCTAATTGATCTCAAGCCTGAAATTATAGTTTAGGGGCACCTCAATCATGCCCCTCTCAGAAGCAGCCCTCTGACCTTGTCCCCTGTCCTCTCATGTCCTTGCCCTTGCCCTGCCCTTGCCCTCTCCAGGCCCTGAAGGCCCTTCAGGATATAAGTTCCACGGCCCCCCCGACTCCACTGCAGCCATGCACACGTAAGGCCAAGACCATCCCTGTGCAGGCCTTTGAGGTACATGGCAGGGGGTGCCAGCTGGGGTCTCATGGGTCAAAGGACAGTTGGAAGTGAAGGGGTTGTTGCCTGCCCCGAAGTCTTTTCAGCATCTCCTTACCTCTTGGCCTGCAGGTGAAGCTGGATGTGACCCTGGGCGATCTGACCAAGATCGGGAAGTCACAGAAGTTCACGCTGAGCGTGGATGTTGAGGGTGGGCGGCTGGTGTTGCTGCGGAGACAGCGAGACTCACAGGAGGACTGGACAACCTTCACACATGACCGCAGTGAGCCAGGGCCTAAACTGGGAGGGGTGGACAGGGCAGCCCTGGGCCTCAATACATAGGCCAGTGTGACTCATTCTCCATCCCCTAGTCCGCCAGCTCATTAAGTCTCAGCGTGTCCAGAACAAGCTGGGTGTCGTGTTTGAGAAGGAGAAGGACCGGACACAGCGCAAGGACTTCATCTTCGTCAGTGCCCGGGTGAGCAGCAGATTGGGCTAGGCCATTGGGGGCTGCAGGAGTCCCCATGGGATGGGAAAAGAAGGAACACATGATATAGGCATGTCATCCCTCCTGGCAGGGTGAGTCTGACAGGGCAGAGAGTACATGTATGGAGAGTGGGTGGCCTGAGGGTGGATTTAAATACTCATTCAATGAATATTTATAGAGCACCTATTATATGCATGAACTATATAGTGGTGTACCAGACAGGCATGACCCTCCCCTCATGGTACCTGCTACCTAGCAGGGTATCCCTAGAAGGAGGGGTTCCCTGGCTGCTCACCTGCCTCTTACTGGCTGCTGTTCCCCCAGAAGCGGGAGGCCTTTTGCCAGCTGCTACAGCTCATGAAGAACAAGCACTCGAAGCAGGATGAGCCCGACATGATCTCTGTCTTCATAGGCACCTGGAACATGGGTGAGGCCTGGGGACAGGGGCCGAGGTGGGAGGAGGAAATGGCCCCAGAGCAGGGGCCTGACCACTCACATCCCCTCCACCTCCAGGAAGTGTGCCTCCTCCGAAAAATGTGACATCTTGGTTCACATCGAAGGGCCTGGGGAAGACCCTGGACGAGGTCACGGTTGCCATACCCCATGACATCTATGTTTTTGGGACCCAGGAGAACTCGGTGGGTGACCGAGAATGGCTGGACCTGCTACGCGGGGGCCTCAAGGAGCTCACAGATCTGGATTACCGCCCGGTGAGGGAGGTCATCTTGTCCAGTCGCCTCTCCTCACAACCACCCCAAACCATCCTGCTTGACCTTATGGTGACCCTGGGAACACAGCTTGACTGGCTGTTCTTCTGGCCCATGGGCATATCCTTTATGAGATTTAACTCGAGTCCTTCATGCTATGGGAGGGTCTGTTTCTTTTGCCCCTCAGAAAAAAAGATAGCAAGTTTTCCTATCCTGTGCCTGTCAGCACAATTGATATCTATATGGGCTGGGGGAGGTGTTGTGGACAGTGGCCCAGCTCGGGACAGTGGTGACTCTGTACTCTCCACCCAGATTGCCATGCAGTCCCTGTGGAACATCAAGGTGGCTGTGCTGGTCAAGCCAGAGCATGAGAACCGCATCAGCCATGTCAGTACCTCCAGTGTGAAGACTGGCATTGCCAACACCCTGGGTGAGCAGAGTGGACCTCCTGCTTCCTCTCCAGCTCAGGATCTTCCCCTTTTGGGTGGTCTCAGCTTTTCCATATATGGAACTCTTTGAACTTTGTAAAGTATGTTCCTATTCTAAATCTCATCTAGCCCCACCAGGAAGGCAGGCCAGGATAATTACCTCCATTTCACCTGTATATATAAAAGCCTAAGCAACCTCTAAGACGGGTTGACTGGTTGCTATGATGTGCACTGACCACCAGGGGGCAGATGCTCAATGCAGGTCCCTCACCCCCGCTCCCCTTTCTGATCTCCGGCCAGGTGGAGGGACCCCACCCATGCACGAATTCGTGCACAGGGCCTCTAGTAGATGATAAAACTCTGGCCCAGCGTGGTTGAGTGATCTGTCCAAGGTTGCACGCAGTGGAGCCTGGCATAGTGCCTAGGTCTGTTGGTTTGCAGTCTAGTGCTCCTCCAGGGTGGATTCTGTCCAGAATCTGTAGGTCCTTGCAGCTTCACCCTTGGAATCACCTATGATCTCCAGGGGCTCTGCTCACACATGCAGACAGACTTGGTCTATCCACGTATGTGCCCTACGTGGATCTCCAGGGAAGGTGTGGGTGTGTGCTCAAGGCCTGCCTACTTCCTCAAATGTGTGGGTGAGGGGTGTTGGGAGAACGTTCCCACTGCTGCTTCGAGGGGAGAGCTGGGAGCCCTCTAAGGGTGACTTGGGCCTTTTTTTCTTAATGTGCTGACAGGAAACAAGGGGGCTGTGGGCGTCTCCTTCATGTTCAATGGCACTTCATTTGGCTTTGTGAATTGCCACCTCACCTCGGGAAATGAGAAGACTGCCCGGTGAGCGGGTGCCTTCCCAAACAGTCTCTTCACCCCCATCCCTTAATTCACCTGAGGCCTATTCCCTCTCCCATATCCCAGTCCATGACCTACTTATGTCCCTGTCCCAAGAGACCACCTTCTTCCTTATCCCAACTCTTTCCTCAGGGACCCTGACCCCTACACCATCTCTGACCCCAGAGACTTCTTACCTTTCCGTGTGTCCCTGAGTCCTGACCCTGGGGACCTCCTCCCATCCTCACTGTAGGCGGAACCAGAACTACCTGGACATCCTGCGGCTGCTCTCGCTGGGCGACCGCCAGCTCAGTGCCTTTGATATCTCTCTGCGTTTCACTCACCTCTTCTGGTTTGGGGACCTCAACTACCGTCTGGACATGGATATCCAGGTGTGAGCAGGTGGCTGGGCTGGGGGTCAGATGGGCTCTCACCTCTGGCTCTGTCTCAGAGGGACAGTCTTCAGCCTTTGTGTCCCTACCCCAGGAGATCCTGAACTATATCAGCAGAAAGGAGTTTGAGCCCCTGCTCAGGGTGGACCAGCTCAACTTGGAGCGGGAGAAGCACAAGGTCTTCCTCCGATTCAGTGAGTGTGGGCCAAGTAGGAGGTCTGAGGGCCAGAGATCTGTGATATCCCTGAGCCCTGACCCCAGCCTGTTCCCTGCCTCCCTAGGTGAAGAGGAGATTTCCTTCCCGCCCACCTACCGCTACGAGCGAGGTTCCCGGGACACATATGCCTGGCATAAGCAGAAGCCAACTGGGGTGAGTGAGGAGAACAGGTGTGCCTTAGGACCCCAGGGCTGCAGTGAATCAAGAGTGCTTATGGGGTCAAGGGTGTAGGCGTCTGCAGTTACCACTCCAGTGCTGTGTTCCCCTGAGGCCATAGGGGTAATACTAGGTCTTGTGAGGATCCAAGTGGAAGGATGTGGGGCCTCATCAGCCTGGGAGTTGGGCAGGGGAGGGGGCTTGTGCTGAGCAGCCCCTGGCTGTTGGCTCTGACCATGCTGCCATCCCCTGCCCAGGTCCGGACCAACGTGCCTTCATGGTGTGACCGGATTCTCTGGAAATCCTACCCTGAGACCCACATCATCTGCAATTCCTATGGTCAGAGCCTCATGGAAAGGGTGATGGGCTGATGGGCGATCCTGGGTAGTCACTGTCCTGACACTGCTCGAGCTTTGGGAAGTGGGAACACAGCTCTCCTCTGAGGCCCCATTTCTATCCCCCTCCCCAGGTTGCACTGATGACATTGTCACCAGCGACCACTCCCCCGTGTTTGGGACATTTGAGGTTGGAGTTACCTCTCAGTTCATTTCCAAGAAAGGTGACTATTCTGGATATGCTTGCGGCTGTAGCACACATCTGGGGGGCGCAGGTGGGGACCTGGGATGTGCATGGGATTGAATATATGTGTGTACACATACATGCGGAATGTTTCTGAATATGATGTGTGAGGGTATCTGTGTGCCTGGGTCATCGTAAGAGGTACATGCCCATGAGTATGTGTGTATATGTGTGAGTGGCTATCTGCCTGGGGCCACGTGTGTGCCCCTGAATGTACCTGATGGTGTGGTGGATTATTGGCGGGCAATCCCTGAGGCATTCTGGTCCCCAGCACCTCTTAGATGACCTCTCATCCTTGAGTTGTCTGTCTGCTCTGATCCTAGGGTCTGGGCATTAGGGTCTCACTCCCTATTGGCTTGTTGGGGCAGGGGAGGCTACTCCTGGCTTTCCCTCCTGCCCTGCCAGGGCTCAGTCTCTCTGTCCTTTTCATCTTGTCACCTTCTCAGCCCTCCTGTCTTCCTTCTGCCCTCTGCCCCTCAGGGCTCTCAAAGACTTCAGACCAGGCCTACATTGAGTTTGATAGCATCGAGGCCATTGTGAAAACAGCCAGCCGCACCAAGTTCTTCATTGAGTTCTACTCCACCTGCCTGGAGGGTCAGAATGGGCCCAGGGCTGGAGTGGGCCAAGGGGCGTGAGAGGCCAGATGTGCCCAGAGCAGTTAGCCCCCTACCCTAGTTAGGGGGAAGGGTAGCCGGGAAGTGGTATTTAATGGGTGTTTCTCACCTCCACCCCAGAGTACAAGAAGAGCTTTGAGAACGATGCCCAGAGCAGCGATAACATCAACTTCCTCAAAGTGCAGTGGTCTTCACGCCAGCTGCCCACGGTGAGGCTGCAGGCAGGGCCTGGGCTCGTGGGTGAGGGCACAGAGAGGGTGCAGTGGAGTATATTCAGGGCCTGCCTGGGAGGGCAGGCAGAGCCTGCAGAGCACATGTGTGTGTGTGCATGTCAGGGGGTCAGGGGTGGGCATGAGTGAGGAGAGGGCGTTTGCTTCATTTGGGGCCAAGTTACAGTTTGTTCATTTGTTTAATCATTACTTTTTGAAACTTTGCTAAATGTCAGGTCCTATGTTGGCCATTGAGGATGCAGAAAATTAATTAGTTACAATGCTTTTAAGTGCTATGAAAGGCCCATATAGGGCTGTGTCTTCTACATTAAGGATTTGGGTTCTTTCCTTAAGAGTTGAGTTGAAGTGATTATGCATGAGCCTGAGGGTAAGGGTGAGTGGTGTCGGGCAGGAGGGGGTAGTGGGGGCTTTGTTCCTCACTGGGCCTCTCCACTCCGCAGCTCAAGCCCATTCTGGCTGACATCGAGTACCTGCAGGACCAGCACCTCCTGCTCACAGTGAAGTCCATGGATGGCTATGAATCCTATGGTGAGGGGTGAGGGATGAGGGGTGAGGGGTGCCAAGGAGCATAGGAAGCCACATGGGACCCTAGAAAGGTTTGGCAATTTGTTGGTTTGCCCTTTCAGGGGAGTGTGTGGTGGCGCTCAAGTCCATGATTGGCAGCACGGCCCAGCAGTTCCTGACCTTCCTGTCCCACCGTGGAGAGGAGACAGGCAACATCCGTGGCTCCATGAAGGTGCGGGTGCCCACAGAGCGCCTGGGCACCCGTGAACGACTCTACGGTGGGGGCTCCATTGGGAGGGGTGTGGGGCATGAGATGAGGTGGTGTGGGTAGGCCTAGGAGGAAAGGACCAGGGGTGTGGGGACAGCATGTTAGAATCCCTGGAATATAGTGTTTGGAAGTTCTGCAGCCATGGCTGGGAGTGGGCCTGCCCTGAGGGAGTACCTGGGAAGAGGCTGGAAGGTCAGTGAGTGCCCAGGATCCAGGACCCCAGGTCCCCTCTGAGTCCCCTCTCCCTTTCTCCCCCAGAGTGGATCAGCATTGATAAGGATGAGGCAGGAACAAAGGGCAAAGCCCTCTCTGTGTCCCGAGGCAGCCAAGAGCCCAGGTGAGCTGGGGCTGTATGGGGTGTCATGTGAAGGGGTGCCTGGGGGCTTTTGGTCAGCCCCTACTTCATCTCTCCTGGCCTATGCACCCCTGGCAGGTCAGGGAGCCGAAAGCCAGCCCCCACAGAGGCCTTCTGCCCACTGTCCAAGTTATTCGAAGAACCAGAGAAACCACCACCAACGGGGAGGCCACCAGCCCCTCCTCGAGCTACTCCCCGGGAGGAGCCCTTAACCCCCAGGTGAGAGAACTTTATCCATCACTGTGCTTGGCTTTCAGCACCAGCCTGGGGACTGTCTGCTGCTTGGGTGCTCTGGCCACTCTGGCCAGCCAGGCCTCCCTTAGGTGTGGCTCTCTGAGTCAAAGGGAGCATAGTCAGCCTTTCCTCTCAATTCTGCCTTAGAAATGGTTTCTGCAACAGCTCCTTCCACGTAAACAGAACTCGTGTGAGCCTCCTGTGTGGAGAAGGCACACGCCTCGGCTCGAGGTCTCCCTCGGCGCTCTCTGCGGAGCACTCACAGTTCTATAGTGCCCCCTGGAAACGGGTTTGTGATCAAAGGAGTTTGAGAAACGGTTCTTGCTAGTTTCTTTTCTTAGATATTCCCAGTGCACATTAGTATTAGCCAAAGCTCTGAGCATGTGGACAGGAAGGAAACCCTTTTTCAACTTTGTTGAATATAGTTTCCCAAACTTGATGGGCCAGGAAACTTCTTTTCCACACAATAACTATTAATATCCAGTGTTCTGTGGATCATACTTTGGGAAAGGAATTATATTCCATTGTTGCTTGAACTTAACTAAAAACTCTTAGGTCCAGGGGGTGCTTTTTCACTCATCTTCAGCTGTTATCAGTCATCTTGGTTTTATTGCCAGGTTTGTGTAAAACTAACTTGAATTCCTGAGCAAGAGTCCTCAGTAGGTCAGTCTCAGATGCCTCAAGAGAGGGAAAGTGATATGCTCAAGGTCACATGTCTCCCGACTCCCAGTCTGGTTTTCCTTCTACCTCACCCACTACCTTCACTTTGGGTTTCTGGGTCCTGACTTAGTTATCCTGCTCCCGAACCCAGGTTGAAGCCAGAGGGGGCTCCAGAGCCTGAAGGGGTGGCGCCTCTTCCACCCAAGAACAGCTTCAATAACCCTGCCTACTACGTCCTTGAAGGGGTCCCACACCAGCTGCTGCCCCCAGAGCCACCTCCGCCTGCCAGGGCCCTTGTCCCACCTGCTGCCAAGAACAAGGTGGCCATCACAGTGCCTGCTCCACAGCTTGGTCGCCACAGGCCTCCCCGTGTGGGAGAGGGGAGCTCATCAGATGAGGAGCCTGGGGGCACACTGCCCCCTCCAGACTTTCCACCCCCACCACTGCCAGACTCGGCCATCTTCCTGCCTCCAAGCCTGGATCCTTTGACAGGGCCAGTGGTCCGGGGTCGCAGTGGGGGTGAGGCCCGTGGCCCACCACCCCCTAAGGCCCATCCAAGACCCCCACTGCCCCCAGGTCCCTCATCCACTAGCACTTTCCTGGGGGAGGTAGCCAGTGGGGACGATCGCTCCTGCTCGGTGCTGCAGATGGCCAAGACACTGAGTGAGGTGGACTACGCCCCTGCTGGGCCTGGCCGCTCAGTGCTCCTGCCAGGCCCCCTGGAGCTGCAGCCACCCAGGGGACTGCCCTCAGACTATGGCCGGCCGCTCAGCTTCCCTCCACCTCGTATCCGAGAGAGCATCCAGGAGGACCTGGCAGAGGAGGTGTGTGGACCAGGGGTGGCTGGCTGTGTATACCTGAGGTGTGTGCTTGTCCCTGGCCTGCGGTGTCCTTTTACACCATTCAACACTCAGGGGTGTCCCCTCTACCCTGAGCTGGGCACTGGGGAGTTGGGAGACATGAATTAGCCCCCGTCCTTGCCTCCCTTCCCTCCACCCCAGGACATGCGGTAGAATGTGGCGGTCTTTCAGTGCTCTCCCTGACATGCCCTATTTCTTCAGGCTCCGTGCCCGTGCCCGTGCCCGCAGAGCGGGCGGGCCGGCGGGCTGGGTGAGGCGGGCATGGGCGCCTGGCTGCGGGCCATCGGCTTGGAGCGCTATGAGGAGGGCCTGGTGCACAATGGCTGGGACGACCTGGAGTTTCTCAGGTGGGGGTGGGGCTGGAGGCAGATGGGTGGGGCTTACCCTGGGGCGGAGCCGCGGATCCTCTGGAGTCCAGAGTCTGGACTACCTGGCCCATCTCAGCCTCCCTTACCCCTTCCTACAGCGACATCACCGAGGAGGACCTGGAGGAGGCTGGGGTGCAGGACCCGGCTCACAAGCGCCTCCTTCTGGACACCCTGCAGCTCAGCAAGTGATAGCGGTGGCACTGTGAAGCTGCGAATTCAGCGCCCCTTCCTACCCCCACGAAGGTCTAGCCAAGGCCCCCGACTTGAAAATTTATGAGGGGTGGACAGCACCTCTCTACCTATTTATTTGGAATCTGCGTTCCTCACTACCCAATCGTTTGGAATGCCATAATTAGGACAGCCTGCCCCTCCTTTTATTCCAGGGGCACCAGAGATCAGTTACCATGGTTACCAAGGACCTTGGTTATTCTGGTGCTGCCCATCCTTTCTGGACCCCTCAGACCTAAGGAGTGTCTGAGGGGTCCATTTGGGTACGTCTGGACCCTCACTTTCACCACTGTTCTTTGGCCTGTAGCACAGAGGGAGGGGCTCAGTTAGGACCTCTCCCCAACACCCACTCTGGGGTGTCCATCCGGAAATGAAGGAACAGTCCCAAGTACCGGGCTGGGTTTAATTTAAGATTTTCTGTGTGGGTTTAGGGAGGGCGGGGACTTTAATATTATTGGGGCGGTTGGGAATGGGGGATGAATCTCTGCCATAAAGTGCCAGTTTGCTTAGTTCTCGTTGTCTCCTGGTCTATGCGTGTGTGTGCGTGTGCGTGTGCGTGTGCGTGTGTGTGTGTGTGTGTGTGTGTGTGTGTGTAGCAGCCTCTGGGAGCAAGGGAAACCCAGCTCTTACCAGCAGCCAGCCTGTCCCCATCCTGGGTACTCAGAGGGGTTAGCGGCATGATGTCTTCAATAAATTAAGTTTTATTTGGATTGAGCAAAACTCACCTCAATAAATTACAAGTTTTTCAAAGGAAACGAACAACAATAAAACAAAAAATCAAGAGGAAACCCCTCTGTCCCATTGGCCTGGCAGCCCCTCCACTCCTCTAAAGGGCCTACCCTCTGGCCAGACTGGTTGCCAGACGGGAGGAAACGCTGAGGGACAAACTGGTGGGACCCTTCAGGCTGCTGATTATGGTGAGCCTGAGGGGTGGGGCAGCTGGCTGGTCACCAAGGTGGGGAGTGACCCCGCTGCAAAGAGGAGAGGGGCCGGCTGGTCCTCCCGGAGGACCCTCACGTTGGAACACTGTTAGGGACCGGCAGGTATTTGGTCCCGGTTCCAAAGAAAGCCAAGCTAGACGCGCCTACGGGCTCTCCTAGGGGGAAAGGGCGCCCCAGGGGAAAGTACCCCACTCTGCCGGGTGGGGGTGGGTGAGGACAAGAGTGGCTCTTTGTCTCCAAAACTAGGGAGGGGACTCCTAGGGGTCAGACACAGTGGGAGGTGGGGACTTCCAGGCAGGCGGCCGGGATTGGGAGGGCCTCTGTCGGGTCTTGGAGGGGCTGGGGCGTCTCTGGGGCCAGGCCCGGAGCCCATTCTAGCTCCAGAGTCCAGCGGCTAGAAGAGATTGGTTTTCAGGGTGGGTCCGGGCTTCCGGTGAAAGGAGGACAGAACCCCGGAGAAGGGCCCGGGCCCCGGCTCTGCTGGCTGCCAGGCCTTCAGCAGCTCCGCGGCTCCCGCGCCGGGCCCGCCGCCCCCACCGCCCGCCACGCCGGCCCACAAAGGGCCCTTGAGCGGTTGTGGCCCCGGCCCGGGCCCGGGCCCGGAGCCCAGGGCGGCCGGCAGCGGGCTGGGGCTCAGGCGCGGGCTGGCCAGGCCGGGCGCGGGCGGCGGCGGCAGCGACGCGGTGCTGTCGGGCGTGGGGCTGCACGTGGACTCCTTGGAGTCGTCGTCCTCGGACGAGCAGCGCGCCTCGCCCTTTTTGGCGCCCGCCGTGCCTGCCGCACCCTTGGCGCTGGCCGCGCGCTCCTGTTTTCGGAACTTGGCCCGGCGGTTCTGGAACCAGACCTGCGGGCACAGGGGCCGGTCAGCCCGGGGCCGCGAGGCGCGAGTGAGACTTCCGTCCGGAAGGGGCCGGGTCGGGATGGTCAGCAGGCTTCCCAGCGAGGCCCCTCCGCCCTCCACCGCTCAGCTCGGCCTCCTCGTCGACTTGCCCCTTTCTCCAGGTCCTTAGGGTCTGCTCCCCCGCGGACCCCGCTGGGGGGAACTCCGCCTTCCTCTCCTCAGCTCCCAAAGGCCCTGCCCCCCAATTCCCTCCTGCAAGACGCTCCGAGTACCCGCCGAGAGTGCCCCAGGGCGGCCGAAAGCGGCTTAGGACTCTAGGAGAAACCTTTCGTCTCCAGTTAAGGCGGACCAGCGGGACATCTGTACTCGGATTTGTAACATAGCCATCAGAGTCCGCCCTGACCCGGCTCTGTGCCCGCCCGGGTTTCCAGGCTCGGGAGTTTCGCAGCTGCAGAGCTGGGGAGGGGGCCTGGCGCTGACCGGCTCCCCTCGGCCCCTTCCACCATGCTGGGACCTGAGGCCGCCTGCGGCATCCCCTCTACCCACTGAGCCTCCGTTCTCGCTCCCCAAGCACCGCTCTGCACGCCCGGCCCTACCAGGGGGACTGAAGGGAAATCGTGGGCCTGGCCAGCTCAGTTCTCCCGAGGGCCTCAGGTCTGCCAGGTCCCGGTCGCAACGCCTCTCCGGGCTGCCGTCCTCTCCTGCCCAGTTAGCCCCGCCCGCACCTGGGCCCTGGCCCTCCGCCTGCATGCTACACCTGCCCCCGCCAGCGAGGCCCCTCTGTCCCGCGGCCCCACAGGTTTCGGGCGATAACCTCCGGTCCTCTCCGAGCACACACTCCCGTACACACGCGCGCAAACACGCACCTGCACGCGAGCCTCGGTGAGGTCAATCTTGAGCGCCAGTTCCTCCCGCGTGTAAATGTCCGGGTAGTGGGTTTCCGCGAAGACACGCTCCAGCTCCTTGAGCTGCGCGCTCGTGAACGTGGTGCGTATGCGCCGCTGCTTACGCTTCTCGTGCAGGCCCGACGGCTCCGGGAAGAACTTGTAGGGCACTGCGGGTGTGCGCGGAGGGGGGGCAACCGGGATGGAGCGTGAGGGGCCGCGCTCAGCCGGCTGTGTCCTGCCCCTGAGGGGATCGCTCACCGTCCCCGCCCCTGGCCTGGCCCCCCCGGCGTCGTCCTCTCGGCCTCGGATCGAGCGTCTTCTCTATGGCTCGCTGGAGCCGGCAGGGGTCACAGCGGACATGGCGCAGTGAGACCCAAAAGCAGCAGCGAGGGAACCAGAATCCGCCCGTCCCGTCAAAGCCGTTTACCTGTAGTCGGCCTTCGCCCCGTTCCCTCCACCTCCCGCCTGTCCACCACCCGCTCCGACCCTCCCATCAGCGTGTCTCTCCCTCAGCCATTCTGCCGCCCGGCGTCAGGTCCCGCTCTGTCCACCCGAGCCTTGGCTGGCTTTCGGGTCTCATCAGCACCGAGAATCTCCCCAGGAACGAGTCCTGGACCTCGGCAGGGCGGCGGAGACTCCCCTGCTTGGGTCTACTTCCAGTCCTGCCACAGCCCCTCCGCAGTGCCGGATCTGGCCCCTACCCGTCATCTCCCTCCTTCCCAGGCCTCATTTCCTCAGCTGCATCTCACATCTTCCAGGCGCCCCCTTCTCTTCCTCCTCTCCACCCAAAACCTCCCGCTAACTTTCCTCTTCGGGACCATTCTCTTGGTGCCCTTTGGGAAGTGTCCTTGTTTCTCCCCACCTAGGTTTCTCCATCTTCTCTTTGCCCTTCTTCGTCCTCAGGGGCACCCCTCTCTGTGTCCCAACTCCTTCAGTGCCGGTCCCACCCTCCCCCCTCACTCTCTTCCCATCTTGGTCTCCCATCTACCCCATCCCAGTCCCCACTGTCCCACAGACAGTGTTCTAACACTACCTCCCCATCCCTCTCTCCAACTCCCATTTAGGTCTCCATATTTTCCAGGGCCCCCCAATATCCTTCATCGTTGTCCTATCACTCTCGTTCTCTCTCCCTGAATCCCTGTCTCTAACACCCCATCCTATCCCCATCTTCCTCATCTGTTTGCATCTTCCTTCGTCCCCATCACCCATACCTCTGTGTCCACCACCTGGTTCTTATCTCCATCTCCCCAACCCTGGGTCCCTATTTCTCCTAGGGTCCCCAATCTTCCATCTGGCTCACACCTCTTTGTACTGGCCCCTATCTCCCCCAGCTCAGAACTCCATCTTTCTGGGGCACATCTCCCCATTTCCTTTCTCCATTTCCCAGTCCCCATGTGCATCGGGCCCAGAGCACCCAATCTCCCCATCCCTGTTACAGTTTCTGACTCCGTCTCTCTGGATCTCATTTCTACAAATCCAGGTCCCTATCTCACCATCCCTCCCCACCCCCACCCCTAGGCCCCAATCTTCTAGTTGGGTCTTAGGGGTCTTCCCAGGAAGGAAGGAGATAAGGAGATTGGGCGGGGCAGCTTGGACTGTAATTGGAGGGCTAGGATGGCTGAGAGGCTCCATGAGACTGGAGGTTCAGATGGGGACTTGGATCAAGGGGCAGCTTCTGGGTTCTGCAGGACTCTAGTTGGGAGAGTCTCCAGGGGGAATAAGGACATGAAAGTGGCTTAATGACCTGGGCACCCTTTTCTTCAGGGCATGGAATGTGTTTCAGTGGTGGAAGAGGGTTCGGGTACAGGCAGGATGGGTCCAAAACCAGGCAGGAGGGGCCTGATGGCTCTGGGCTCTAAGAAGGTTTTCATCTGGGCAGCTCCGTTGCTGGAAAGGTCCTTGCTGGGGGTCGGGCATGAAGTGGGGTGGTGATAAGGATGGGGGTCTGTTAAACTGAGCCGGGAGCATCTTCCAAGAACACAAGGGATTGAGAGGTTTGAGGGTCAGTCTTTGCAGGTAGGGAGGGGAAGGCCTGGTGAGGGGCCTGGGGCTGGACCGGCTGTTTCCTTGACACTAAGAGTGTGGGGTAGGGATGTGGCAGCTGGGAAGGATGAGAGTGGGAGGCTCTACGCTGCCCAGGTTAAGCCCGTCTTACAGGGGGACTGAGGGTCCAGCGGGGCATTGGAGGGTCTGGCCGGGGCAGAGATGGTGGCGGCTGTGGGGGACTGTCTCAGTCACTTGAGGAGCAGGGAAGGGGCTGGGGGTTCCGCAGGATTTGGAGCGAGGATTGGGCTGGGGCTGGGCTCACCTGCCGAGTAGGGCGCGGGCTGGTGGTCGCGTAGGGCGCCAAGCGCGCAGTTGGAGGAGCCGAGCGCGGGGCAGGGCGGCCCGGCCGCGGGGAAGGCGGGCCGGAGTGGGCTGTATTGGAAGCCTCCGGGCTGGCTGCAGGCGCCGAAGTCGCCGTAGGCGGACGCCTCCATGGCCGCCACGCATGAGTCGTACGAATTGAGGTAGGAGTAGTCCATCTGCCCGGGGGGCGAGGACGGGGGCCGGGCCAGGCCAAGTTGGGGTCGGGGTCCCCGGCCGGGTGCGGGTCGGGATGGGAGGTCGAGTGCTAGGCGCCGAGGACCCGAGTCCGGCTCTGAACGCCCGCGAGCCCGCCCGCCCCGTCGCGGCCGCACTCCACCCGGGTGCAGCGCAAGTGCAGCCCTCCTCGGCCCGCGTGCCTTTTAACGCGCAGGATCCCGCCGAGGGGGCGGAGCGAGCTCCTCGGGGCGGGGCCTAGACGGCCCAGACCCCGCCCCAGCTGCCCCCGACCCCACCTCCACCTCAAAAGGTACCCGCTGCCTTCTGATGGCTCCGGAGGTTCAGGGCGGGGCTGCGCGAGGCCCCCTCACTAGAGTCCCCATCCCGCCCCAATCCAGCCCAGACCTTTGGTCTGTACGCATCGTGCCAGTCCAGAAGGTCTCGACCCCTTTCCCCGGCTTCTCCACCTGCGGCCCCGCAGAAGGGAGGGGAGACGGGCCCGGCAGCGCTCGTGTGAAGTTAATTCAATTCGTCCAGATAACCGAGTTATTCCGATCCAGCCCCTCGGCCCCGCCCCCCACGAGTTCCTTCCCGGCGGGGACCAAAGAGGCAGCCCTGGAAGGGGGAGGGAGACAGGCCCGAGGAAGAGACGGAGCCTGGGACGGGGACGTGGATGAGGACAGGAGACAGAGGCAAACACGGAAAGAGACAAGACAGATACAGGTACACAGATGGAGACGAGGATGAGACATGGACGAGAGAGGAAGGTTGGAGACGGGGGGCAAGAGGAAGACTGGGACAGCGATGGAGACAAAGGTGAAACATGGACTTGAGAAGAGCAGGGGTGGGGATGGGGACAAGGCAGAGACAGAGAGGGGACAGAGAAAGGAAGGCAGGGGGCATGGAGACAGAAGGCAGAGGAATGAGACAGGGATTGTGATGGAGATCAGGAGAGAGATGAGACAAAACAGGGCAGTCATAGTAAGACAGACACAAATGGAGGGACAGTTTCAGAAAGACAAGGCCAGGGATCAACACAGAGGAGGAACCGAGGCGGAGAGGCGGAGGGAAAGAGCCTTGGGCGAGCTGAGACCCACCAGCTGTAGTGCCCAGAGTAAGGATTGTGGTGCAGGCGCCGCTTCCTCCACCTCCCGCCAGGCCAGCTCCAAATCCCAGCCCCTTCCCTGCTCCTCAAGTGACTGAGACAGTCCCCCACAGCCGCCACCATCTCTGCCCCGGCCAGACCCTCCAATGCCCCGCTGGACCCTCAGTCCCCCTGTAAGACGGGCTTAACCTGGGCAGCGTAGAGCCTCCCACTCTCATCCTTCCCAGCCACATCCCTGCCACATCCCTACCCCACACTCTTAGTGTCAAGGAAACAGCCGGTCCAGCCCCAGGCCCCTCACCAGGCCCTCCCCTCCCTACCTGCAAAGACTGACCACCAAACCATCTGCAGCTCAGGGGGAGGGTCGCAGGTACAAGGTCCCTCTGTCCTCCTGACTTGTACTGAAGGCCCCATGACCTTGTCCTGAACCTTTATGGCCAGATCAGCCTCTCCCCTTCCAGTTCCCCCATCTCAGTCCTCCTTTCCACTGCCATCAGATATGACCCTCTGGTTCCCTGCACCTTCATCACAAAGTGTGTGATGAATGTCAGGACAGGGAGTAACCCAGTGGCACCTTTTCTCTCCCTTAACCTCTCACCTCCCTTCTCCAGAGAATCTTTACTCCTCCAGGAAAACCACCTAGACTTACTCTGGACCTGGCCACAGACACCCTGGCCCTAGGCAGACCCAGCCACCGCTGTGGGACGGTGGGACACAGAAACCTTTCCAGGGGAACAGAATAGAGAACTCTTCTGCCCCAGCAGCTCACCTTAGGTAGATGGACAGGTGCCCCACTCAGCTTCCAGCCTCCTCTACCCAAATCTTGGCAGGTCTTGCAGATGGGGGAGTGGAGACCCAGCAAGCAGCCCGGGGAGGACGCACCCTTTTTACAAAGTCCTTGGGGATAAGGAAAGGGCTACACCTCTGCCCCAGTTTACTAGCTCAATGGGGAGCATGTGCACCCTCAGATCACCCACTTCTCTGGCCACCCATTCTTTGCTTCACACAAGGACATCTCCATGCCAGGGGGGTTCTTTGAAGGGTTTTCACTATTTTTTAGGTCTAAACTTCTAAAGCTGACAGTAAAACTGCTTTAAAAATTCTCCCCACTGATGTGTGAGGTTCACCTCTCTCCCTTGACACATCCTCGACAGCAGTGGTTCCCAACCTTTTTTTGGCCACGCCCCACCTAAGCATCTCTAAAATCCTGATGCCCTCCTCCCCCATAACATGTAATTCTTATTCAAAAAGTGAACTCCTATTCACGTGGAGGAAGCCTAAAAGGCCATTAACTTAATCTAAACATGCTTTCAAAGAACATGGCATCCATGAAAGAGAAAAATAAAAGAATGAAAGAACAGTTGAAGTACTGAGAAAGAAATCACTAAGAAATTGTTAAAAAATAAGAATAATATGAAGTGATTTGAAAAAATAGCAAATAAAGTTTCAAAACATGTAATAGAGGACTGAAATACATAAATATGTCACAATATATATTTATATACTGTATACGAGGCCCCAAGAACCATAAGAAATGCAAAAAACTCATCGGTAATTACTCATTCTCAAATTGCCCCCCTTAAAAATCAAATTGCCCCCCTGAGTGGCATGTGCCTCACCTTGGGAACCACTGTTCCACAGGAAGCCCAAAGGTTCTCAGAATTGGGAAATCAGATGGTGCCACCTCTCTCTTTAGACTTCCCATGGCTCTCCATTGCCCTCAGGATAAAATCCAAGCCCTCACTCTAAATAGTGCCTGGCACATAGTAAACGTATAGATAAATTAGCTACTATCACCACCACAACCCCTTTTCCTGTCACCAAGTGACTGGGCCCTGTGTGACTAGACCCAGGCCACACTGTGGTCAGGCTCCTCTACTCTGTTACACCTGATACCTAGATATGTCATCTGGACACAGAACCCTATCTTTGCATGGATGGCAGCACCAACTCTTCCCTGAAGATTTCAGAAGATATTAGGTCCTGCAGAGTTACCCAGCCTGGCCCTTTAATTAATTTTTGCAGATGAAGAGATTGAGGCCCAGAGAGGGGTCCTGTAGGAAGTGCGGAAGTAAAAACAGTGCGAGTGTGTCAGGGTAGAAAGACATCCCCTACTCCCACAGAGAGAGCAGCAATGCAAAAAGGAATGTGGGGAGGTTCCTTTTTTGTCTGCTCTTATCCCAACTTTGATACTTACTCTGTGAGCCTGGAGAGTGGGAGCATCATGAGAATGAATGAGGGAGGACCCATGCTCTGGAGAACTTGTTCTGCCTGCGGTCTTTTGGAGAACGATAGCCTGAGACCACCACCTTATTCCCACGTTTAAGAGCAGCCACTGAAGTCAGCCTCCCCTCAGAACTCTGAGCAAGGATCTCCTGGCCCCAGGGCATGGCCACCATGCTGGTTTATTAACCCCATGTACTCCTAGCCAGTCCTCTCCTATGAGAGGAGAGCATGGAGTAGTGGCTCCTCCCTGAAGTGCATCTTCTCACGCTCTGAAGCAGTGTCTTCAGTGTCATCATTCTACAACTATGATTGGAAGCCAAGCTTGATCAGACATCCATGTCTAACTTCTAATAAGGGATGGAGCTTATCTATCAGTGAAACATTAGCATTGTCTGGTTCTGCTTAAAGAGCCCAGAACTGCCAATCCTATTTATCTACCAACTTCATAAACAGAATACACCCCTCCCCTGCCCCTATTCTCAAATCCTTATTCTCTCCTGCTAGGACATTCTGGTCCAGGGAGGTTGGAGGCAAGCAAATTAACTATATATTCTCTCAACCTGTGTATCAGATCTTATAGTCTCTCTGTTATGGGAACAACAACTGTTGACCTTTCTTTTCTTCCCACTAATATGGCTACCCAGTCATCAAGTAATTTCCTTTCCTTTTTTTAAAAAAAAATATATTTTATTGATTTTTTACAGAGAGAAAGGAAGAGGGATAGAGAGTTAAAAACATCAATGGGAGAGAAACATTGATCAGCTGCCTCCTGCACACTCCCTACTGGGGATGTGCCCTCAACCAAGGTACATGCCCTTGACCGGAATTGGACCTGGGACCCTTCAGTCCGCAGGCCGACGCTCTATCCAAACCGGTTAGGGCTCCTTTCCCTTTTTTAAAAATCCTCACCTGAGGATATATTTAGAGGGAATGAGAGAGAGAGAGAGAGAGAGAGAGAGAGAGAGAGAGAGAGAGAGAGAGAGAGAGAGAGAGAGAGAGAGAAAACATTGATTGGTTGTCTCCCTTACTTGCGGATCTGGGGATCGAACTACAATCTAGGTATATGACCTAACCGGGGTCAAACTGGCAACCTTTTGGTGTAAGGGACACTGCAACCAACTGAATCATCCAGTCAGGCTAATTTCTATTTTTATTTTGAGCTTCTAGTTTTAGGCCTTTCCGGGGCTAAAAGTATTTATTCATTTGGATCCCTGAAGAATGAGGAAAGATCTTTATTGAGTTCTACAAATATTTTTTGAATATCTGATCTATGATGGAACTTCATGAGGCACTGGACACATGAGGATAAATTAGTCCTGCATGCTTTCTCTAAGGTTCTCCCAATCTGGGCACATGAGCACTTATCTATAGGGAGGTTCTGTCCAGCATGTTTTTGTTGTCTTCGAAAGAGAATGGCACATTGGGGGTGAAGTGAGTTGACTCCTTTACAAAACAAAGGGCGGGGCAGGGGGAGAGGTTTGATCCTACCACCCATGCCATACATTGACAAGCTTATTCAAGTTTTTGTGCATGGGAAGGGGCCTGCCTGAGGGCTGCCATAGTGGACATGTGTGGTGTGGCCAGCCCAGCACAGCTCTTCTTTTGGGAACGGCTTCCTCCATCCACGTGGCTACCCAGGGAACTATTCTTACATAATCCTATCCTCAGTTATAATTGGTTCAGGTGTGTGTACGTGTAGGTCAATAAAATCCTTCATATTTTTTTCTTATTTAAATTGAGAAACAAGTTATTTTCTTTAGAATGCGGAAAGCTATACATATAAAGTTCAGGAAATGTTTGTAGCCATGATCCCTGTCATCAAAAGAAGGAAGGTCATCTTCAATGAAGAAAGAATGAAATCCTGGCCGGTTTGCTCAGTGGATAGAGCTTCGTCCTGGGGATTGAGGGGTCAAGGGACTTGCCTCGGTTGCAGGCTCGATCCCTTCCTCAGTCGGGAAGCGTGCTGGGGGCAGCCAATCAGTCTCTCTCCAATCAATGTCTCTCTCACATCAATGTCTCTCTCTCTCTCTCCCCCCCCTCCCTTCCACTCTCTCTGAAAATCAATGGGAAAATATCCTCGTGTGAGGATGAACAACAACAACAAAAAATATATATATATATAAAAAAAGAAAGAATGAATAAGAAGTTGAAGCAAAGATGTAGAGACCCAAGCTAGAATTTAAAAGCCTAATTCTAGTTATTCCTGAGACATCCTTATTCAAATTAGTTGTTCAGCCCTTTGTTGGATTTTGTTATCCAGGACCACCTTCTTTTCCTTCTTCTCCTTCTCATTTTCCTCCTCATCCTCCTCATCCTCCTTTTTCTCCTTATTCTTTTAATTTTAGAGGATGTTTATTAAAGCTGGGGACAGTGAAACAAGGAAGGGCCTAGGATAGCAGGAGGACTAGGTGGGGAAATGAGCCTGGGCTGGGCTGCTTTGGCTCACTAAGAAGTCAGAGAAAAGGGGCCTTGGGGACAGGTTCAAAAGGTTTGCCCAAGAAGAGAATCCAAGATGGCGGCGTAGGTAAACACCTAAACTGCTGCCTCACACAACAATTTCAAAACTACAACTAAAAGACAAAACGTCTATCACCCAGAACCACGGGAACGCTGGCTGAGTGGAAGTTCTACAACTAGAAGGAAAGAGAAAAGAGCATTGAGACGTGCACGAGCGCTGAAAAGCTGAGGTACGGAGGCGCGTGATCCGGGCTGGTGGCAGGCATTGCTTTTTTTAACCCAAAGGGAGACAAGCCCCCGATTACTCTGAAATACAGTTTCTGGGGAGATGCGGGGGACCAAAACTCCTACAGGGAGAAGCTGGACTGTCTGCCAGTGAGGGTGGCTAGCTTGCAGAGCTGCGCGTAGGAATAATTGTTTACTGTACTGGGGCACGCGACTCGGGAATGCCATCGGGGACACAGAGCCGGCTAACTAGCAGCCATTGCTGTTTGCCATGCCCTAGCCTAGTGACACCCTGAGACCCCGCCCTGCACAACCTACAAACCCACCCAAGCTCCAAGCATCGGCTTTAGCATAAGAAAGGCCAGCCCTATCGCAGCTTAACTTAGCAAACTTGCAGCCCGGGTCAGACAGCTCCAAAACCTCCAAACCCCAAGCAAAGAGGAGAAAACTGTAGCTCTCGCTGTAGCTCCTGCTGGGTGGCCTCAGACAGTAGCTGACCTGCACCCCATTGGAGATCCAGAAGCCAGTGTACCTAGTGGTCAGTGTGAGACACCAGATTTCAACTCCTCACATCCATAAGTGACACATTCAAGAGGCAGACTCAGTGAGCACCAAAGCCCCACTGAAACAAGTCCTGCTCCATAAGCGTGTCTTCAGTGCAGCAGTTCTTCCATTATAGACACAGCGAGTGCTCACAGCTAATTGGCCTGGAGGTCAATTCCTCCCAGTGTACCAACAGCAATTAAGGCTTAACAACACCAAGACTTTGCACTCAGCCCACAAAGGGGTGTACCAAGAGCATCCACCTCATGTGATTGAGGAGGCTGAGCTACTGCCCCCTATAGATCACCTACCACACAAAGCTACTCCATCAACACAGGGAAGCAGCCAAAATGTGGAGACAAAGAAACATGTCACGAATGAAAGAAACGGAGGAAAGCAAATTACTGGATGACATAGAGTTCAGAACCACATTTATAAGGTTACTCAAGAATCTTCTTAAAACCGCTGAGAAACTTGATGAGACCTTTAAGGATCTTAATGAGAATGCCAAAAAAAATGGAAAAGGATCAGTCAGAAATGAAGCATATACTGTCTGAAATAAAGAATATACAGAAACTCAACTGTAGATCAATGTACCCCAAGAATCAAACCAAAGACCTGAAATATGTGGAAACAAAAAACATCCAACCAGGAAAACAAAAAGAAAAAAGAATCCAAAAATATGAAGATAGTGTAAGGAGCCTCTGGGACAACTTCAAGTGAACCAACATCCGAATTTTTGGGGTGCCAGAAGAAGAGAGAGAGCAAAATACTGAAAACCTATTAGAAATAATGACAGAAAATTTTCCCTACCTGATGAAAGAAATAGACTTACAAGTCCAGGAAGCGCACAGAACCCCAAACAAAAGGAATCCAAAGAGGACCACACCAAGACACATCATAATTAAAATGCCAAGGGCAAAAGACAAAGAGAGAATCTTGAAAGCAGCAAGAGAAAAACGGTTAGTTACCTACAAGGGAGTACCCATACAACTGTCAGCTGATTTCTCAGCAGAAACTATGCAGGCCAGAAGGGAGTGGCAAGAACTATTCAAAGTGATGAACAGCAAGAACCTACAACCAAGATTACTCTACCCAGCAAAGCTATCATTCAGAGTTGAAGGTCAGATAAAGAGCTTCACAGACAAGAAAAAGCTAAAGGAGTTCATCACCACCAAACCAGGATTATATGAAATGCTGAAGGGTATTCTTTAAGAAGAGGAAGAAGAAGAAAAAGGTAAAGATAAAAATTATGAACAACAAAATGACATCAAATACATACCTACCAACAAGTGAGTCTAAAAATTAAGTGAATGAAAAATCTGAAGAACAGAATGGACTGGTGAATATAATAGAATCAGGGACATAGAAAGGGAGTGGACTGACAATTCTCAGGGGGAAGTGGGTGTGAGTGGTGCGGGAAGAGATTGGACAAAAATCTTACTCCTATGGATGAAGACAGTGGCGGGGGGTAAGGGTATGGGGTGGGGTGGGGAATCAGGTGGAGGGGAGCTATGGGGGGAAAAAAAGAGGAACACCTGTAATAATCTGAACAATAAAGATTTATTTTTTTTTTTAAAAAAAAGGTTTGCCCAAAATGAACTGCCACTGCCCATTGCTGTCCTCCCTGGTTCCAATCCTTCTGGGGTCTCTTAGAGCCTGAGATGCATGCTGCCTGTGGGGAATGAAGAAGAGAAGGGGGAGGAGAAAGGTGTGGTCATGTCCCTGCCATTCTTCTTTATGTTTAATCTACTTCAAGTTGGATTTCTAGCCTTCCAAACAAAAAGATTTAACTAAAACTTTGATTTAAGGTACGTAGCAATGCAAATGACAGACCCTAAAATATGGAACTGGCCCTGTTGATATAGGGTGGGATGCAGTGAAAATCTCTCCATTGAGCCTGGAAAGAAATATCTTCGTTAGGTGATAATGAAGTAGCTGGGAATTCTACTGCATATTGTCTCTTAGAACTCGACCTCAACTTTCCCCCTTGCCCTGTGGTTGCAACTTCAGGGGATTAAATAGGAAAATGGTAAATATTGGCGTATTCTCAGGAAAGTGCTTCAAGGGGGGCACAAGCAGAGGAGGAGCAGATATAACTCTGGTAAGGAAACCTCTGACTATGGCCAGCAATCTGAGGTTGCAACAGGAGGATAATCATGTGCTTTGCAGATTGGCTATAGCCATGTTCTCTGCCACATCCTAGAGTGAATCCATTGATTAGGAAATCGTGAATGTCTGACAGGTGAAATGAAATTTGGGAAGATCTAGAGGAATTAGGGAAGTGTGATTCTTCTAGTCTTTCTTGGTACCCTGGCCTGACAACAGAAAAGAGTTGGCATTTATTATTCTTTTTTTGCATCTGGCATGAAACCACTTTCTAAGTTAGGGGAATTCCCTACCTGTTAGATTCCAGAAATTCACTTTCTGAATTTCCCTCACAACCAAAATTCAGACACTTGACCTAGTGTCAGCCAATCATGTACACTCACCGCAGTCTAAGCTAAGGAATCTAACTAAGGCAGTGAGGACTCAGGAACCACAAGAATTATCCCCAGGTCAACGAGGTTGCAGCAATATCAGTTCTAGGTGTAGCAGGGCCCCTACAGAGCTTGATCAAGGCAGCATCGTGGGTTGAGTGCCAACCATGTCAGTTGTGCAAGGGGTAGGTGTCCCTTGCAGAGACAACAATGCAGCTTAATTTAGGGCATTGTTCCTAGTTCTGTGGCTCTGTATCTGGTCCCCCAGTCATTCCAATAATTCCCCAAGGTATCTAATATATTTTATGAATTTAATAAAATTATTTTTCACTTAAATAAGATGGAATTGGTTTCTGTTTCTTATATCTAATGACTCTGATATAGAAATTGGTACTAGACTGACTGAGCACATCAGACTCTCAGAGAATTGGTTGGATTCTAGGAATAGTTGTGTGACCTGACTGGGATAAAAGGCAATGAAAATACAGAGATGGAGAGGCATTCAGTGGTAAGAAAAAAAAACAAAACAAAACAACCCAATCATCAGCCTGGCCAGTGTGGCTCAGTGGCTGAGTGTCGACCTATGAACCAGGAGGTCACGGTTCGATTCCCGGTCAGGGCACATGCCTGGGTTGCAGGCTCAATCCCCAGTAGGGGGCATGCAGGAAACAGCCAGTCAGTGATTCTCTGTCATCATTGTTGTTTCTATCTCCCTTTACCTCTCCCTTCCTCTTTGAAATCAATAAAAATATATTTTAAAAAACAACAACAACAAAACCAGTTCATCAATTTATTGTCAGTGGTCACCTGGAATGAAGTGTCCATTAAAAGCATAGTTTTGGGGGGCTACCAGAGATCAGTATAAAGGGAATGAGGACTGCAAGGATTGTGAGGAGGTGTGGAACACTTAAAGAGAATGAACACTTAAAACACTGAAGTGTACTCCCACGTGAGAGAACAGTGTTTAGAAGAGGGGCATGCTAGGATGGTAATAAATGAAGATTTGAATGACTGAGAGAGTCCTAAGCCCTCTATAAGTTAGAGTCAGTTTGGGTATACATAAGGGAAAATCCAAAATAACAATAATGTAACAAAATAAATCTCAAAGTTTCTGTGGGTCAGGAGAATCCGGGCATGGCTTACTTGAGTCTTTAATTAGGCTGCAATCAGGGTGCTACAACTGCAGCCTCCAAGTCTTAACCAAGGACAGATTGGTTCCATGCTAACTCACATGGTTCTTGCCAGGACTCAGTTCCTGCAGGGCTGTTGGACTGAAGGGCTCAGTCCTTACCAGGTGTTGGCCAGAGGTTGCCCTCAGTTTCTTGCCATATGGGCCTCTTCATCAAGGCAAGCATGTAAGATCCAGAGAGAATGCCAGCAAGATAGAAGTCAGTCTTTTTAATAACCTAATCCCAGGAATGACCTTCTATCACTTCTGCTATATTCTGTTGCTTAGAAATAAGTTACTAGAACCCGGTTGGCATGGCTCAGTGGTTGAGCATTGACCTATAAACGAGGAGGTCACTGTTCGATTCCCCGGCAGGGCATATGCCTGGGTTGCAGGCTCGATCCCCAATGTGGGGCGTGCAGGAGGCAGCTGATCAATGATTCTTCCTCATTATTGATGTTTCTCTCTCTCTCTCCCTTCCTCTCTGAAATCAATAAAAAAATATATATTAAAAAGAAAGAAAGAAAGAAAAAGAAGTTAGTAGGCCCTGCTCACACTCAAAGAGAGGGGAGGGATTACACAAGGGCATGAGCATCAGGAGGCAGGAATCACTGGGAGTCATGTCAGAGATATCTACCACAACCTGCAATTAGCAATCTCTGTCACAACCCCAACTTCCCCCCGAAAATAGCCAGCTATGACAGCACCCTCTCCCTGTCTAATGGGATTGTTTTCCTCTTATTTGAAGACCATGTAAAGGCTTTCCCATGAGGAATTATCTGGTAAGAGGAAGCCAAGTCTCCTCATGCCCCATCCCACTGAATTCATTGTCTCCACACTCATAACTAGAATCAGACTCTAACATTCCTCAGGGTCAAATAGGAGGTCAAATTCCAAAAAAGCTTTCCCACTAAAAGAATTAAAAGATTTTTCAATTTTATATTCATAAAATCTGGCAAATACATGTGGGAATGGATTCTGAGGGTGTTAGGCGAGGAAGGAGGAACATAATTTAAAATCAGGCCAACTGATCAGTATGAGTGCATGACCATAGAGCCTGGATTCCATGTGCCAATTCTAATAGCTAGGAGTTCTCATTCCTTTTTTTTTTTTTTTTAAAGATGAATTAATCTTTTCCTAGAGTCTAAAATAACATTATATTCACTTGATCACATATCCATTCACCTATTCATTCTTCTATCCATTTGTCAATCCATTGTATTTTTTGATGCATTCACAGCAAGTGGCAGACATCCGTACACTTGGCCTCAAGACCCATATCATTAAGCAGAGACAAATATTATTTGTTAATTTTTAAGCAAAATTTTCATATAGTAAAATGCATAAATCTTTTTTAAAATATATTTTTATTGATTTCAGAGAGGAAGGGAGAGGGAGAGATAGAAACAGCAATGATGAGAGAGAATCATTGATCAGCTGCCTCCTGCATGCTTCCCACTGAGGATCGAGCCCACAACCTGGGCATGTGCCCTTGACTGGAATAGAACCAGGACCCTTTAGTCTGCAGGCTGACGCTCTATCCATTGAGCCAAACCAGCTAGGGTGAAATGCATAAATCTTAAGTGTACCATTCAGTGAGTACACATGTGTAACCCAATCCCTTATCATCATCCCAGAAACTTCTTTCATGCCTCTCCCAAATCAATACCAACCCCCACTCCCTGAGAGGTAACCACTCTTTTGATTCTTTTCCACTATAGATTAATGTTGTCTGTTCTTGATTTCCTTTGGAAACTGTGTGAGCCTTCTTTTACTCAGCGTGTTTTTGAGATTCATCAATGTTGTATCAATAGTTCTTTCCTTTATATTGCTGAGTATATACCTGTATAGGCAGAATTGTAAGATGTCCCCCAAGATTCCTGCCTCCTGGTGTTTAAGCCCTGTACACTCTCCGGTCTTGTGACTAGGAGAGAATAGCACTACTGTGATTAGGTTATGTCTTACATTACAGATGGCTTTTCTTTCTTTTTCTTTTTTAAAATTCTCACCTGAGGATATTTTTCCATTGATTTTAGAGAGAGGGAAAGAGAGTACTATGGATGTGAGAGAAACACGTCAATTGGTTGCTTCCTGCACAAGCTCCAACCAGGGCCTGGGGCACCAGGGCCCACGCCTGGGAGGAGTCTGCAACCAAGGTACGTGCCCTTGACTGGAATTGAACCCTGGACCCTTTGGTCCATAGGCTGATGCTCTATCCACTGAGCCAGACCAGCTAGGGCTCACAGATGGCTTTTAAAAAGGGGAATTATTTGGGTGGATCTGACCTAATGACATGAACCCTTTACATTTGGGTCAAGAGGTCAGAAACAGTGAAGTCAGATTTGAAGCATGAGAGGCTCAACAGGAAGATTTTTCATTATTAGGTGGAGGGGCTACATGGCAAAGAATGCAGTGACCTCTAGGAGCTGAGAGTGACTTCCAGTTGATAGCCAGCAGGAAAACAGGACCTCAGTCCTACAACCACAAGGAATTGAATTCAGCTAAGTAACTGAATAAACTTGGGAGTCAATCTTCCTTAGGGTCCCCAGAAAGGAATGCAGCCTGGCTGACACTGAGATCTTGAGCAAATGAGAACTCAGTCATGTTCTGAGCATAGAACCATGCCAGACTCTGACTTACAGGATTGTGAGTAAATGAAATTTGTTTTAGGCTGTTAAGTTTGGGATTATTTTTTGCATGGCAATAGAACACTAATATAATACTGCAGTTTGTGTGGCCATTCTGCTGATGGATATATGTGTTACTTCTAGTTGTGGACTATTATGAATAATGCTGCTATGAACATTTACATACAAGTCTGTTTTGTGTGGATATATGTTTTCATTTCTCTTGGAAATGTTGGGTCATCGGGTAGATAGATGTATGTTTAGTTTTATCAGAAACTGCCAGGTCGTTTCCTAAGTGGTTGTGCCATTTTATACTCCCGCCAATAATGTATGTAAATTCTGGTTGCTCTGCATCCTCATCAGTGTGAAAAAGTTTAAACTTTATCCATCCTGGCGGGTGTATAGTTGATTTGTTTTCACTTGGTTGAGTGAAAATTGGTTCCATTGATGAAGTTAAATGAAATCGAGATGCCAAGGATCCTTTGGTATAATGTAGAAGAATCTAAACACGTAAGGAGAACGTTGCTTTATAAACCTTTCCTTCTAGGTTTCTAAGTGTGATTCATCCGCTCCCAACTCAAACCCCTGAGACTGTCCAGATGACTCTCTTCATCAAGGCATTGAGAAATATAATTGTGAGAGTGATGACATGTTTAGAAAGTGCTGTAATAACTGGTTTCTGGAGGCCAGGGATGTTGGGGGGAGATACTACAGACGGGACTAAACAATATGGGAAGTTCACTAACATCCTAACTGCCTTTGAATGAAGTGAAAGCAGGTTCACTTAAGGAAGGATAAATGTTTATATATTCCTTTCAACCTTCCCCAATGAGACCTGTAGTCATTTTCCAGGGCAATTATATGGGTTGAATTGTGTTTCCCAAAAAGATATGCTGAAGTCCTTGCCCCAGGTACCTGTGAAATAGAGACCTTATTTGGAAATAGGTTCTTTGCAGATTATACTGGATTAGTATGGGCCCAAACCCAATGACTGGAGTCCTTATAAGAAGAGGGAAATTTGGCCATGGACACACAGAGAAAACACCATGTGTGAGGATGGAGGCAGAGGTTGGAGTGATGCAACTGCAAGACAAGGAACGCCAAGGATTACTGGTAACCTCAGTGGGTCGAAGAGAGGCACGGCATAGAGGCTCCCTTAGAGTCTCCAGAAGAAACCAACCCTGCCAACACCTTGACTTTGGACTTGTTTTCTAGACCAGTGGTTCTCAGCCTTCCTAATGCCGCGACCCTTTAATACAGTTCCTCATGTTGTGGTGACCCCCAACCATAAAATTATTTTCGTTGCTACTTCATAACTGTGATTTTGCTACTGTTATGAATCGTAATGTAAATATCTGTGTTTTCCGATGGTCTTAGGCGACCCTGCTAGCGGTTCTCAACCTGTGCGACCCACAGGTTGAGAACTGCTGCTATAGAGTTAGCAGGGTCGCCATCGGAAAACACAGATATTTACATTACGATTCATAACAGTAGCAAAATCACAGTTATGAAGTAGCAACGAAAATAATTTTATGGTTGGGGGTCACCACAACATGAGGAACTGTATTAAAGGGTCGCAGCATTAGAAAGGTTGAGAACCACTGTTCTAGACTATGAGAATACATTTCTATTGTTTTAAGTCACCTAGTTTGTGGTACTTCGTTACGGCAGTCCTAATATAATAACTGTGCCCCTGGGGATTGTTGACACTGGCTCTAATGCTAAGTTGTAGTTGGTACAATGGAGGCTTATGGAGTCAAGTGATAATCTGACTTTTGATTCTAATTGACCTCACAGTACAGTCCCTAAACCCATTTCCCCATGATTTCTCCAGTTTTGGGTTATATAATTAGACTAGGAATATTCAGCAAGTGGCAGCATATGACTCTAATCCACAGAATGGGACTATTAATGGTTGAAAAGGCTTCATTACTAATAGAATTACAAACAAAACCAATGTATTGCTGGGGGAAATGCAAGACTAGCATAACCATCAAAGAGCTGAAAATTCAGAGGAGATGATACCTGTTACCGACTCAACTCATCTGTCTGCTCATGCAGAAGTCAGAAGGGCTGGAGAATGCCAGTGGATTATTGAAAGTTTAAGACAGGTGATGATTCCAATGATACTGCTCTTCTAGAGAGAGTAAAACAACAGTGTCTGCCACCTGTAGTAAAGTTATTAACTTCCAAATGTTTCTTCTTTGTTTCAATAAGTAAAGAAGGCTAGAGGTAGTCTTGTTTAACCTGGCAAGGGCAGAAGTACACCTTCATCATTTTGCTTCAGGACCATGTTAACTCTCTGCCTCTGTGCCACAATTTAGTCCACAGGGACTTTGATAATCTTAGCATCCCATAAGACATTAAACAGTTCCACTATAATTATGATAAAATTCTGATAAAACCTAAAAAGCAGGAAGTATCAGGTACCCTGAACATCTTAATCAGTTGGCCTGGTCCGTGTTTGGGATTTTAGTCATTCTGGTATGTGTGCAGCGGTATCTCGTTGTTTTAGTTCACAATTCCCTTATTACATATGATGTGGAGCATCTTTTCATATGCTTATTTTCCGTCTGTATATCTTCTTTGGTGAGGGGTCTGTTTAGATTTTTAGCCTATTTTAAAATCAGGTTTTCTTGTTGAGTTTTAAGGGTACTGCATGAAAAATTCTTTTTTTAAAATATTGATTTCAGAGAGGAAGGGAGAGGAAGAGAGATATAGAAACATCAATGATGAGCGGGAATCATTGATTGGCTGTCTCCTGCATGTCCCCTTCTGGGGACTGAGCCCACAATCCAGGAATGTGCCCTTGACTGGAATCGAACCTGGGACCCTTCAGTCTGCAGGCCAACACTCTATCCACTGAGCCAAATCGGTTAGGGCTGTGGCCAGGAAACTGCGGCTTGCGAGCCACATGCGGCTTTTTGGCCCCTTGAGTGTGGCTCTTCCACAAAATACCATGGCCTGGGAGAGTCTATTTTGAAGAAGTGGCATTAGAAGAAGTTTAAGTTTAAAAAATTTGGCTCTCAAAAGAAATTTCAATCGTTGTACTGTTGATAGTTGACTCTGTTGACTAATGAGTTTGCTGACCACTGGGCTAGGGTGAAAAGTTATTATTATATAGAATAGTTTATTCCCATTACAGTAACTTCTCATCCAGCTGGCTTTTCCTGGAAATTAAATATCCTATATAATAAAAGCCTAATATGCTAAGTGTCCAGTCACCTGTTCAACCAATTAAAGCATAATATGCTAATGATATGCTAATGTCACCCAACTGCTTGCTATGACATGCACTGACCAGCAGGGGGTAGATGTTCCGACCCGTAGGTTAGCTTGCTGCTGGGGTCCTGCCAATTGGGACTGAGCAAGATGGGCTGGACATGCCCTGGAGCCCTCCTGTGGTCCCTCCCTGGCTGGCCAACCTCCCGCGTCCCTCCCCAGGCCCAGCTTGGCCTGCGCCCTCCTGCAATCAGGGACCCCTTGGGGGATGTTGGAGAGCTGGTTTTGGTCTGATCCTGCAGGTTAGGCCACTGGTACATGAATTCGTGCACCGGGCCTCTAGTCAGGGATAAAAACCCAAATCATAAATTATGCCATAGGAAGTTTATTGAGTAATTTGCTCTTCTAGCAAATGCTTGGTAAACATCTATGTCTGAGTATCCCCAGTTAACCACAGTCTTGTAATTTTAACTGTCAAAATATGACTTTGTTGATACAGCTCTATTAGAATGTAATTTGTTTTTTTGTGTTTTTTTTTTAGAGCAGTGTTAGGTTCACAGCAAAATTGAGTGGAAAGTATAGAGCCACCATCATCATCCCACACCCTCCCTAATATCAACATCAGCATCGAAGCGGTACATTTATTTCAATTTGATGAGCCAATATTGACATCATTATCAACTTCAGTCCATAATTTACAGTAGGGTTCACTCCGCTCTATGTTGTACATTCCATGGATTTTGACAAATGTATGACACATGCCTACCATTATCTGTCGTACAGAATGGTTTCACTGCCCCCCAAATCCTCTGTGCTCCATCTATACATCTGCACCCCATCAAGCTCCTGGCAACTGCTGTTATTATTTTACTGTCTTCATAGTTTTGCCTTTTCCAGAATCATATACTAGTAGTTGGAATCCTATAGTATGTAGCCTTTTCAGATTGGCTTCTTTCACTTAGTAATAGGGATTTACAGTCTCTCCATGTCTTTTCACAGCTTGATAGTGCGTTTCTTTTTAAGCACTACATACTATTCCATTGCCTGGATGCACCACCATTTGCTTCTTGAAAAGTGTCTAGGTTGTTTCCAGGTTTTGGCAATTATGAATAAAGCTGCTCTATAAATATTTGTATGCAGGTTTTTGTGTGAATGTGAATTTTTAACATATTTGGGTAAATGCCAAGGAGCATGCTTGCAGGATCAGATGGTAAATGTTTAGTGTTCTAAGAGACTGTCAACTGTTTTCCAAAGTGGCTGTATTATCTTGCATTCCCACCAGCAACAAATGAAGAGTTCCTGTTGTTCCACATCCTCGTCAGCATTTGTGTTTTCCGTGTTTTGGAGTTTGGCCTTTGCAGTAGGTGTGCAGTGGTATCTCACTGTTGTTTTAGTTTGCAATTCCCTAATCACATATGATATTAAAAGCATCTTTTCATATGCTTATTACCATCTGTATCTCTTCTTTGAAGAGGTATCTGTTCAAATCTTTTGCCCATTTTGTATCTGGCTGTTCATTTTCTTATCGTTGAGTTTTAAGAGTTCTTTGTATATTTTGGATACCAGCCCTTTATCAGACATGTGTTTTACAAATACTTTCTTCCAGTCTTGGATTGTCTTTTCATTCTTTTAACATTATCTTCAATACATTAAAAAAGAAACTACGTTCTAAAGGATTTTTGAGATATAAAAATGTGTACAATTCAATGGTTGCACAGTTGTATAACCATTACCACTCTGTACTTCCAGAACATTTTCATTATTCCACAAAGAACCTCCCGACCCATTATTAGTCGTCCCCACTTCATTCTTCCCCCAGTCCGTGGCAACCACTAATCTTCTCTCTTCCTCTGTGGATTTGCTAATCTGGACATTTTCATGCAAATGAAATCACAATATGTGCTCTTTTGTAGTTGGCTTCTTTCACTCAGCATGTTTTCAGGGTTCATTCATGTTGTTCATGAATCACTATTCTTTTTATGGCTGACTAATATTCCATTGTATGGATATACCATATTTATTTATTCCTCAGTCTGATGAACATTTGGGTTGTTTCCACTTTTTTTTAAAAAACCATTTGTGTAGCAAGTTTTTGTGTGGATGTATGTTTTCATGTCTCTCAGGTATATACTTAGGAGTGCAATTATATGTCCATTGCTGAGACATAAGGAAACTGTTTAATCTTTTGAGGAACTGCTAGACTCTTTTCCAAAGTGGTCGCATCACTTTACATTCCCACATTCACCAACACTTAATGTCTTTTTTAAAAAAATTGATTTTGAGAGAGAGGAAAAGAAACATCAATGTCAGAGAAACATTGATTGGCTGTCTCCTGCATGCCCCCTACTGGGATTCAAACCTTGAAATTCAGGCATGTGCCCTGACAAGGAATCAAACCAGCAACCGTTTGGTGCATGGGACAATGTCCAATCAACTGAGCTACACTGGCCAGGGCTTACTGTCTATCTTTTTTATTATAGCCATTCTATTGGGTGTGTAGTGATATCTCATTGTGATTTGATTTGTATTTCCCTGCTAATTGATGGCCTATTGGCTATTTGTATATCTTCTTTGGAGAAATGTTTATTCAGAGATTTTCCCCTTTTTAAAATTTGGTTGTCTTTTTATTGTCAACTTGTAAGATTCTTTACTCTGGATACTAGACTGGCCAGAGGAATATGGGGGTTTTGGAGGAAGTGCACTTACTGTTGTTAAAATTTAGGATATGACCATGACAGAGGTGACTAAAGTGGGCAGGGACAGAGAAATAGGAAAGCAGGGTGTTGGATAAATTATTTGTGGCAAGTTGAAGCCACAGGAATGATGATGTGTTAGGGAAGAGAAAGTGATATGAGAACTAAAATCTTTCTTGAATGAGGGATAGTCACTGAGAGATAGAGCACCAAAAGAGCGGATGAGTTAAACTGCCGACTTTTTTTAAAAGTGGAAAATAAGAGAATCAGAGAGAAGCAGTGGGGGACTCTCTCCTGGATCTGACAATAAAAGCAGCACCCACCTAAGACTCTTTGATTGCATTATGCACAATGGTTTGGGGTGACATCTAATATAAAACAGAATAGTTCCAGGTATAAACTCCCTTCCTGCCTCAAATATGAAAATATTGAATATGTAACCAAGAAAAAAAAAGTTTGACACAGCTTGGCATGAAACAAAAATATGGGAAATCCCAAGGTGCCAGACATGAATGGGAACCCAAAAGTTAGGGTGTGTATTGATGGCAGCTAAATGTACTTATCTCTAGTTTGCATACTGTCAAGATGAGATTATAGTTACTGACAGTAATACCTTGTATCTGCTGAGTCTATATCCAGAAAACAACAGCTCCATATGGGTTTATCTTGATATTGTACTGTAACACGACTTTAATTTTATTAAATTAAAAATGCTGTTGAGTCTAATTGGGTTTGCATTGAATTATATATTAACTTAAAGATTGACATTGTAATGATATTGTCATCTTTTCCAAGAACCTGGTATGTCTTTTCATTCTTCAGATCTTGTTTTATGCCCTTCAATATGATTTTCTTTGTTAAATTTATTAAGTATTACATAATGTTGGATAACACATTAATAGGATTCAAAATTGAATAGTGTAAAAAATGAACTCAATGAATTTTCCCTTTCATTGCTATCCTCTCTCTACCCAACTTCCCTCTCTTCCAGAGGTACTTTATGTATATGTGAGTAAATATATATACCTACTAGAGGCCCAGTGCACGAATTTGTGCACAGGTGGGGTCCAGCCAGCCTGGCCCCAATCAGGATGGATCAGGGCCCGGCCATTTGAGAGGAGGAGACAGCAGGAGGTTGGCCAGCTGGCCTGCCCTGATCGGGGAGATCAGGGCCAGGCTGGGAGGGCCGATCAGGGGTCAGCAGCCAGGGGAGGGGCCATGGGAGGTTGGCCAGCCAGCCCCACCCCCGATTGGTGTGTGTGGGGCCAATAAGGGGTGGGGCTGGGTGGGAGGAGGGGCTGCAGGAGGTTGGCCAGTTGGCCCCACCCCCTATTGGGATGGGGGAGCAATCAGAGGCAGGACCAACCAGAGGCTGGGCCTGCAGGCCAATTGGGGTTGTGGGGGTCCACCAGGGTTGGGGCCGGCCAAGGGGAGGGGCTGCAGGAGGTTGGCTGGCCAGCCTGCCCCCTATTGGGGTGAGGGGGTGGTCAGGGGTGGGGCTGGCTGGAGAGAGTGGCTGCAGCCCGATAGAGGGGGGGCAGGCTGATTGAGGGTGGGGTCAGCTGGGGGGAAGGGCTATGGGGGTTTGGCTGGCGCCCCACCCTTGATTGGGGTGGGAGAGGCCAATCAGGGGCCAGTTGGCTGGGGGGAGGGGGAAACCTGGGCTGCTGGAGGTTGGCCGGCCAGCCCCACCCCCTGATCAGGCTGGTTTGATGGCCACAGTGGGTGTCATAGTGACTCGTTGGCCTGGTCGTTACGGCGTTCTGGTCGTTGGCTTTTTATCTATATATAGACTTGTTGCAATTATGAATGGAATACTTGCCTTTGTACTGTTTCTGGCTAATTATTGCTAGGATAGAAAAAAGCTACTGATTTTTAATAGTTATCTTTTATTTAGATACTTACCAAATTTCCTTAGTAATGCTAATAAGTTTTACTGTAGTCTTTTAGATTTCCTAAATATATTTTCCAATATTTATACCAATTGGATTTCTTAGCTAATTGCTTTACCTGAATTTCCAAAGTAATGTTGAATCTTGTCTTATTTCAGACTTTAACAGAAATAGCTTTAGTATTTGTAATTAAAGATGATGTTTGCTATTGTTTTTTAAAAAAATATTTTTATTGATTTCAGAGAGGAAGGGAGAGGGGGATAGAAACCTCAATGATGAGCTATAGTTGGATTGTTTCAGTGGATAGAAAACTGAAGGACCCTGGGTCAACGGCATGTACCTTAGTTTGCCTCCTGTGCGTACTTCTGGTCAGGGCACGCGCAGGCGGCAATCTGATGTATCTCTCTCACATTGATGTTTCTCTCTCTCTGTCTCGCCTGATCCCTTCCACTCTCTCTAAAAATCAATGGAAAAATATCCTCAGGTGAGGATTAAAAAAAATTAAAAAAGAAAAATCTTTGGAGCATTTTTTCACGTTTTCCCATGGTTTGAAGCAGTTTACATATTAATTAAAAACTACAACATATCTAGATTTTTTTTTGCTGTTCACTTTGTGATAATTGACCTGTATATTTGTGATCTATGCACTTTTCCATATATATCAATAAAAAAGTTTAAAATAAGAAGGCAAAAAGGATAAAATTTTAAACACCTTCCCGATTTCTTCTTTGGTAATTAATTTGTCCATTCAAACAATACCTTGGGTCAGTGTTTGCTAGAAAATTATGTTTGCCTGTTTTTAAATTTGTTGCCATAGAACAGTTCTACAATTATTTAAAATTCTTCCATATATCCATATATATATGGTTATGTCTGATTTCTCATCCTAATCCTGTTTTATTCTTTTGTTCTTTTCCCATTTATTAGGTTAAGACAGTTTTATCTATTTTATTGGTGTTTTCAAAGAATCATTTTTCTATTTATCTTTTATTATTACTTTTAGTTTCCTACTTCATTAACTTCAGGTTTTTTGCTTTTTTAAAAAATATCTTTTATTGATTTTTTTTTTTACAGAGAGGAAGGGAGAGGGACAGAGTTAGAAACATCAATCAGCTGCCTCCTGCACACCTCCTACTGGGAATGTGCTCACAACCAAGGAACATGCCCTTGACTGGAATCGAACCTGGGACCCTTCAGTCCACAGGCCAATGCTCTATCCACTGAGCCAAACCGGTTAGGGCTAACTTCAGTTTTTATCTTTATTAATCTATTTCCTATATTATTGTGGTTTAAATGTGTTTTTTTTTCTCTAAATTTCTAAAACCATCACTACACAGCTTTGAGCTTTTCTTTTTTGAGCAATAAAGGTGCTGGTGTTACATTTTTATTGCCCAGTCCCGTGTTATGCATTTCAGGATATTCAATAAGGTATCTGGGTCTTAATTTGCCCCATTTGCTCCAGGCAAGTCCTACTGCCTGGCCACAAGCACATGACAAATAAATGTATGCTCAGTGAACAAATAACACTGTTTTGTCCTGGGACCTACTGTGAAGACCTGTGCCTGCCACAGGGCCCACCATTCACTCAAATACCTGGAGCATCCATCATGTGCTGGCACTGTGCCAGGTGCTACGAATAGGACAGTGAGCTGAACAACTGGTGTCTGCCCTCTTGGACCTCACATTCTGGTGACAAAGAGACATAAAACAAGTGAGCTGAATACTGACTGCCTAGGATGCCAAGAAAGTAGAAGATAGGGTCCAACATCACCAAGAAGGTCTAACTAAGAATCCATAGAAGAAGTAATACTTAAGTTCCTCAGAAACTGAGGGTCTACTCTGTCCCAGACCTTCTTTTCAGAAAGGTGGCCATTGGGTTTTCTTGTATAAAAGTTACTTGGATTTGCTCTAGCCAGTTTGACTCAGTGGATAGAGCACTGGCCTGTGGACTGAAGGGTCCCAGGTTCAATTCTGGTCAAGGGCATGTACCTCACTTGGTTGCAGGCTCTATCCCTAGTAGGGGCCATGCAGGAGGCAGCTAATCGGTGATGTTCCTCTCTCATTGATGTTTCCATCTCTCTATCCTTCTCCCTTCCTTTCTCTCTAAAAATAAAAAACATTTTAAAAGTTACCTGGTTTTGAGTTATATGCCTGCTGCTCATGGCCATAGTTCATTGAACCAAGGGACTGACGCCAGGCAAAATAATTTTATCTAACACAAAACAGAATGAAAAAAGAAACAGAGATAGCAGGAGAGGAAAAGCCGAATAAGAATAGTAAAGTCATAATAATGGCAGTCACAAACTATGTGATATTGGATTGGAACTGTAGGTAACAATATGAATTCATGTTTCTTTAATAATATACAGATACAGAGACACAGCAATAAATTCAGATGTGTGTGATGCATGTGTTAACATACATACATATATTTCATAGTTCTGTGTGCTGAAAGGGCCTAGAAGCAATGATACTCTAGTAGCAATGAATACACCTAATGCCCAGATCTTGATTTCTAAGTATCATTCTTGAATCAAAGGAACCAGGTGCTGCTTGGAGAAATGGCTGATGTCAGAGCTGGGACAAGAAAAATATGAGTGAACTTGAAATATCTTGTGGTGCCAGAAAGTAAGGAAGTGCTAAAAAAAAAAAATGATGGGGGCAATGCTGAAAAAACACAGGATCCAACTTTACAGAGTTCCCAATGGCCAAATCTAGGCCTAAAAGAACAACAAAAGAAACTGTTTGTATTAGATTATAAACCATAGGAAAAAACAAATATCTATGTTTATACTGTTATAAAGAAACTAAAGGCCCGATGCACGAAAATTCGTGCAAGAGTAGGCCTTCCTTCCCCCAGCTGCTGGTACTGTCTTCCCTCCGGCACCCAGGACCCGGGCTGGCTTCCCTCAGGCTACCTGCAAGCACCCAGGATCTGGGCTGGCTTCCCTCCAGCCCCAGCTTCGTCAGGAAGGACGTCCAGAATGACATCCGGCCGAATTAGCATATTACCTTTTTATTATTATAGATTATTGAATAAATAAAGGGGAGGAAAGAGATAGCTCTTCCTTACAGTAGAATGCCAATTAATAAATATAGGTAGAATAAGGAAACAGAAAGTCATCATTAGGCAAATAGAACATTAATACTTGCTGTAAGCAAGAACCATCAATGGGCCTGGATGGCTTGGCCAAATGTCGACCTATGAACCAGGAGGGTTCAGCATGGTCAGGGTACATGCTTGGGTTGCGGGCTCAATGCCCAGTGTAGGGAGTGCAGAAGGCAGCCGATCAATGATTCTCTCTCATGATTGATGCTTCTATCTCTCTCTCCCTCTCCCTTCCTCTCTGAAATCAATAAAAATATATTTTAAAAATAAGAACCATCAATAGATGCTAAAATCAGCGGGCAAAATTCTAAGGGTAAATAAGGCATTTGCATGGCTTCAAAGTATCCCCTCACAAGACTCTTCCTAATTTCAAAGGAGAATCTGTAATTTTATACTGGAGAAATTTGATGAATACTACCTCAGCCACGTGATTAAAGTTAACTATCCCCTTGCTGAAAGGCACTGACTGAGAAGGGCACAGTCCTTCCTGGGGTCCTCGTCTTGCCAAAAATGTAGATCTTTAATCTAGTCATGTGAAAACAGTAGGTAAACCCAAATTGAGGGACATTCCTCAAAATAACTGACCTGGACATTTCAGAAGTGTCAAGGTCATGAAAGTCAAAGAAAGACAGAGGAACTATCACAGGTTGAAAGAGATGAAGGAAACATGACAACAAAATGCAAGGCAGGACCCTGAACCTGCCTTAGATCCTGAACCTGAAAAAGAACATCAGTAGCAGAATTGGAAAAATTTGAATGTCCACAGATTAGTTAGTAGAACTGTACCAATGTTAATTTCCTGATTTTAATAATTATACCATGGTTTTATAAGATGTTAATATTAGGAAAAGCTAGGTGAAGGTTATACACGAATTCTATTATTTTTGCAACTTTCCGTAAGTCTAAAAATATTTTAAGGGGGGAAAAAAGAACAGCAGTCACTGAGGTAGGGAGCAGCAGACATAGCTCCTTGAAGGGCTAGATAATGATGGTTAGAGCCCACGTCCTGGCTTATACCCACCATATTGTTATGACATTCTTCCATCACCCAAAGGACTTTGATTCCTGCCCCCATTTTCTGCTTCCTGAAAGAAATGCGCTAACACCAAAGGAGGGTTCCAAAACGGCTCTGCAGGGAGAGGGTGATCATCAATGGGGACTATGCAGATGATGCCCAAGGACACAGTAGGCCTTGCTGTGCCCAGCTAAGCTGAGGCTGAAACAAAGGGGATGGTGTGCAGACCTTCTGCTTAGTGACTAACATGCAGACTGCATGGGGGAGCTGTTTATTCCAGGCTAACTTAGCTGCATCAGCAGTGTAAACAGGCTGAGGCAGACCCCATGATCTCTAGATTTTCCCCAACAGCTCCCTAGGGTCTATGTTGTTAGTCTCCTGAAGGTCATCTCAGAGGGTTGAGCTCACTTGGGTCATTTGGTATTCGAGTCCCAGAGTAGGCCAGGTGGTGACTCAGTCAGCCTTCCTCCTAGAAGTGCTCTACATTGGCTAGTTCCAAGGCTGGAGAAACTTGGTCTGGCCTGACCCCAGAACACAGAGTGAGAAGGAACAGTAGTTATGATATGGCAGTGGAAGGGGAAGGGTTCTATGGGTCCCTTTCCCTTGGAATTTTAGGGCATGGAAAAGAGGTAGTTACAGCCTAAATGGCAGAACCTCTGTGCCTGGGCCTCTGTACTCTTTCTCCACTCTCTGTGGAGACATTCTGAGGGCCAGCAGAGGGTGGCAGGTCATAGTCTGGCCCCTGTCTTCTTCCAGCCAGATCTGTTCTTAGCTGCCATACTTCTGAGCTTCCAGAGAACATGATCAAGTTCCAGAGACTATGGGGCATGGAGATCATGCTGAAGGACAGAGATAAGGGACCTCCTCCCCTCTCTGCTTGAAGGGGATGCAGGGGCAGCTCCTCCTGGAGACTGTTAGCAAGCTTTGGACCCACAACAAAGAGAGAGGGGAAGGGTCTTGCAGGGGCTGTGAGGAGGTAAGAGGCTGGGGGGAGAGGAGCAAGAGGTATGAGGGGAAGGTAGGTCAGTTGCCATGGCACAGCTGAGGGGCCTTTATTGGACGTTGAGGGCACTAGGCAGGTAGGTAGATGCTAGAGGGTGTGGCACACCTTCTCAGGGTGTAGTGGTGCCCGGATGTCCAGTTTGTGGGTCTTGCTGTCTTTATCGATGATCTCCAACCGTAACGTGGGTGAACGCTTCTCAGTCTGGGGTGAGGGCAGATCAGGGCTCTTGAGTAGCTGCTTGTCTGAGTCCTCCACAGTGATGCGTAGAGTACATCCCCCTGGCAGCAGGTCCTGTTCATAGGCGGCTGCCAACTGGTTCACCACACGGCGTTCTACCTGCAGGTCGCAGATGAAGTGGTCGTCACTGCTGAGGCCTGTGCCGGCCTGTGGCCTGAAGGTCAGGCTCTATCGCCTACTATTGTGCCTTTGCTTGGCATGAAGGCCAGCCTCTATCACTTATTGCTAGGGCAAGCACTTATGCTGAGCTTCAGTTTTCTCATCTGCAAAGGTCTAACAACACACAGCTCGCAGGATTGTGCTAAAAACTCAATGTCAGTTTTTAAGGTTTCCAATACAGTTCCCCATCCTGGTAGGGGTTACCCTCCAAAACAGGGTTTGATTTGATCATCCTGTGTTTTTTTATTCTATAAGGGCATCTGTTCTGGGTAGGGACAATTCTAGGTTGGGAGCCCAGGGACTGGGTCTAGGGGTACCAGGGAGGGAAGTGTGGAGGGACCTATGCTCACCTCATGCTTGATGGAGCGGGCGCCATAGTGCACATTGTAGCCATCAACCAATACGTCTGCCACCTCTCGGTCCCAGAGCAGTGTGATATTGTGCCTTTGCTTGGCCTGAGAAAGGTCAGACAGGAGTATGTCTGCATGTGGCCTAGGGCTTTCCACCTCTCATCACTCATGCCTGAGGCCTGGGCCTGTGAGAGACTATGTGCCCTAGGGCCACTGGCCCCGTGTCACTGTGCTCCACATTTTGGGAGGTGATGTGCCCAGTGGGAAAATATCCCATCCCCACCCATGGGCAGTCCCCACTCTTACTCTCTTGGCCCAGAAGTTCAGTTCCTTGTTGACTAGCTGGATGAGCTCCGAGTGGCAGAAAGGGAGGAAGTAGACGATCTCATTGATACGTCCCAAAAACTCATCCCTCCGGAAATGAGCCTGCAAAGCCAGATAAGGGGTGAGCTCAGTGACTGAGATGGGGGTAAAGGCAATTACTGGACCCCAGTGGAGAAGATATGGGGGCTTCCATAGCTTTAGGCTAAGGGGATTCCCCTACCCAAGGTTTCAGTGGGAAGGACAAAGACCTCTTACTTTCAGGATGGGCCGAATCACATTCTCTTTGAAATTCTTTGATATGGTGATCTTGTCACTAATTTGGACATCCCCTGTAGAAACAGAATCATAAACTGACTACTCCCCACATCAAGGTTTGGACATCCCCTGTAGAAACAGAATCATAAACTGACTACTCCCCACATCAAGGTTTGGGAGATGTGTCAGCCCCTTGACCCCATCCATGAAAAGAGCCCCGGTCCTGTCCCTGATGAGCTGTGTAATCCTGGTCAATGTCTCAGGCTCTTTGGGCCTTAGCCTGGTCTTCTTACTTGAACAGTGAGAGGACTGGTCTGGGTACTTTCTGAGGCCCTTCCAGCTCTTATGTACTACAAAGCCTGGGGTTCTTACAGTGGAAGATGTGTGAGAAAGGGAGGAAGAAGAGAGTCAAAACCAAGATTTGAGTTTTGAGTTGGAAGGAGGGTTCAATTCCAAATGGAAAGGTGACAGATATGGCCTTGTGTCTGGTACACTCCTCCTTTCCAGCACTCTCCAGCCTATCTACCCAGGAAGGCTCCTCGGCTGAAAAAGTCTGTGTCCATCTCCATAGTTTCTGACCTGCTGTTCCCTCATTGCACCAAAGCATCTGTTAAGTAAGGGTCCCTTCAGTTCCCCAAGACCCTGGCCTCTTCTTGGTCCTTCACCTGGGGTGCTCCATCCATTCCTCTGTCGGGGACGCTCTTGTCACCTGAGACCTGGGGCTTTATAGAGGAAGTAAGGGCACTGTCTCTCTGTCTCCCTCCACTATCTGGTATGGTGCTTCAAATCTACCAAGACCCTCACCAAGGCCTAGGACCCCAATGCCATCTTAGCCCCAAGAGATGTGCTGGTGATCTGGGCATTTGCCCAGTTGTCTAGACAGCCCAGGTTATGTGCCATACCAAGATTCTCAGCAATACGGTTATGGCTCATCTCCAAAGCTTCCTGCCTCAGCTGCAGTGCATGCTGTGCGATCTCGTCACTGGCCACGTTGGAGGTCATAATGAAGATGGCGTCCTTGCAGTCGATGGTTTTCCCTTTTCCATCTGTCAGCCGACCCTGGGAATGAACAGTGACTGCACAGTTAGGGAAGTACAAGACCAAGCACCTCTTCCAGGAGGTCTCTCCAGAACCCATGTCTCCCCTACCCCTAGCAGAGTCAGCTGCTTGCTCCCTGGGTTCTCTGTGCACTGTCCTTACCCTCGGTTGCAGTGCTCACTGCCCTGAGCTGCAACCGCTTCACATACTGAGCACATGCAGCGAGAATGCATTTGTTGTATCAATAGTCAGGGTGCCTAATTATCCCTGGCACCCAGAAGCCAGCTTGATTTTTACATGCACCCATCCAACACACTTTTCTGGAAGCCCACTCTAGTCCAGGCTCTGTGTTGGGGCACTGGGTACCCACTGAGACCTTGATATGCTCCCAATCTAGAGGAGTGACACTTAGGAAACCAGCAATGACAAGTCAATGCATTAGGTATTATCATAGGGGAAGCCCAAGTTGCTGTAGTTCAGAGGAGGGTACTTCACTGGGCCACTGTGAAGATGAGATATGGTCATACTGAAGAATATTCCTCAGTTAGCCAAGCTGTGTAAATTTATTTTTTACTTTACCCAAATCTGTCTTTATTAAAACTGTGCAAGTGTTGTGAACTGTTATTACTGTAGCAAACACATATATATTTATTGGATCAAAATTAATAGAAACAGAGAGGGTTAGAAAATAATGTTCTTCCTTTAACCAACTTGGGAAGTTTCCTTAGAATCTTTAATTCTTTCTAGAAGTGACATAAAAGAGAGCATGTGTACTGGAGACAGATGCACCAAGGAAAGAGAAAAGGAACAATAGCAGAGGAAGAGAAAGAATAATAATAAAAGTATAGGCCATTTAGTTCAAGGGCAAGGAGCTCCATCCACTCAGCAAACCTCACATCTATCACCGTACAGCAGCACTTTGCAGCATTTAGAAAAAAAGCAATGATCAGGGCCTCACTGAGAGGCACTGATGGAGCAACAACAGTGGACACCGATGGGCATTTCCACCATAGGGACCTGCTTAATGTTTTCTGTGTACTATTACACTCCACTCATCGTAAGCTCCAAGAAGGTAGAGGCTGGATTTTGTTCTCACTGGGTCCTAGAACAGTGTTTGGTGCATAGTAAGTGTTCAGTGCCTGTGTGTTGAATGCCTAAATCCTCACAACCCCTACAGAGAAACTGAGGCTCAGAGAGGTTAGGTAACTCATTCAAGGTCTCATAGCTAGTAAACTCTACAGCTGAGGCTCAAATTGTCTGATCACAGAGACATGCCCTTCCTTCTGCACCAGGCTACTGAGGTCATACCAGTGGTGCTGGATAAATGAGGCTCCATGAAATGTTCTTTCCCTAAGTAAAATTTCCTCAGAATTCTGCCAAATATAGTTTGCATCCTTTGATCCTTGCTGGAGAGAAACAACTGGGATTTCCTCTGGGTTACAGACAAAGCATAGCTCTTACCAGGACAGATAAACATGACTCTGAGGGATAGATAGGTCTGTGGGCTCCTGCCTCAGCAGCTGGAAACCAATCCTCAAGCATTTTCCTTTCCCTGTTGTCCTGACTCAAAGTCAGCCCTTGCTTCCAAAACCAAAGCAATGGTGCCCTAGCCAGTTTGGCTTAATGGATAGAGCGTCAGCATGTGGACTGAAAGGTCCCAGGTTTGATGCTTGGGTTTTGGGCTCAATCCCCAGTAGGGGGTGTGCAAGAAGCAGTCGATCAATGATTTTCTATCATCACTGATGTTTCTATATCTCTTTCCCTCTCCCTTCCTCTCTGAAATCACTAAAAAAAAAAAGAAAATAATAAAAATATTAAAAAACAAAAACCCCAAAGCAATGGTCCTCATAGGCAATATGGGAAGGAATGTGCATTGCCTGAGCACCTATTGCATGCTGGCCATGGTATTGGGTGCTTTTCAGCTTCACTTTACACTAGCCCTTGGAACAGGCCTCTCAGAAAGTGTTATTTCCAAGGGGGTCTATTCAAAAGGGGCCTCGTGATCTAAGTCCCTGCTCACTCTCTCGTCCCTACCTTTGGATGGGACAAGGGGAAGGCAAGGGCATAAATGAATCTTCTTGAGCTTTTGCCATTAGTTTTCTTGCTTATAGGTTAAAATATGAGAGAATCCACTCCTTAGTAGGGACCAGGTCTGCATGAGTGTGTGACACGCCCAGGTGCATGCATTTGATACTATGTGTTCGCAGAGCTCATTCCTGAGGACTGAGTGCACACACTGCTGCACTGGCCAGAGCAATAACCAGTGGCAATTTCATTCTGAGAGATCAAAGCTGTGCTCATAACTGGGCCTGAGGATGGGTCCCAGGTGGATCAGGGGAGCAGGTGCAGTGTATGACTGACCCAAGGGTGACTTCATGTCTCTGTCCTCAGAGTCTTTGGCAATAAAGATGTGTCCCAAAGAGGGACTGTCCCACCTTCCAGCAATGCTCACCCCAGGACTCCATGGGCTGTTCTCACACTGGTTGTATCTTTGAAGGGAGGAGCAGAGGGTGGGCTTTTTGTGGGCCAGTCTCTTCCTGGGACTGTGGCCCTGTGCCATAGGTTTTGGGGTCACCTGGGATGTGACCAGCATTAGTCCTGCTTGGTGCTTAGAAGAGAACATTAAGTTCTACTTTTCTGGGCCCAGGCTTGCGAGAACTGGCTGGGTAGGAATGGTGGGGGGCGGGGGGCACTTGCCTCATGCCCCCAGACTGGATTAAGTGACCTTACAACTCACAGCACTTGCTTCTCATAGTGCAGCACTCACCATAGTTCCCTGAACTGCTTTTTGTTGCCTGTCTTTCCCACTCATTCATGAACACCGAGGCAGGGACTGTATTTGGTCTATGTCTTCTGCCCCATAATGAACCACAGTCTCTTGCTTTGCTCTATCAATTCCCCCTTTGGCTCTTTCCTGCTAGGTGGCAGGCTCTGTGTTAGCCCTCTCCTCTTCTCTGCATACTATCTTCTCCCCAGTTGAGAGATCTCATCCCTTCCCTTAGTTTCATTACCCTCTCTATGCTGGACCATTCCTGAATCCCTATGTCTAGTCCATACCTCTCCTATGCTCCAGACCAGCAGTCGCCAATCGGTGGTCCGCGGACCACTGGTGGTCCATGAGGTCTGAAAGGTTGGCGACCGCTGCTCCAGACATCTCCAACTGATGAATGACCACTTAGACAACTCCATCTGGTTGTTCCTCAGGCACTGCCTTTTAAGTTTCCAACCTCAGCTCCCCACCTTCCTCTCTGATTTGCAGCTCATTCTCCTGCATTTCCTGCCTCAGCTGATAGTAGCAGTAGCAGTCCAGTCAACCAGGCCAGAAATCCTGCCACTCATCTCCTTGGCTCCTCCTTCTCTCTTCCCTTCCAATCACTGAGCCCTGCACAGTGACCTCCTGGTAATTCTCCCCATCACAGGGTCTTGCTTTAGATAGGCCTCCCAGCTCTGAACTCTGCAATAGTCTCCTCGCTGCCCCTTCTTCCTTCTTTCCTCTCACGGCTACGAATAAGAACTTTATAAAGTGAAAACCTGACCATGTTTCTCTCGTTTAAAGTCTTTAAAAGCTCCCTTTGATCCACCAAATAAATTTATATTCCTTTGCCTGGCATTTTAACTGGCCCCAGTCTATCTAACCCACCTCATCTCCACCATTTTGTTCTCACTTTCCTCTGCAGTCAAGCAGTATTGAACAGCTGTCGGTCCCTGGGTATAACAGGCTGCCTCATGTCCGCTGCTGGCCCTTCTCACCTCTGTTCATCTGGCGAACACTTATTCATCCTTAGAAGGTTTGCTGAATTACGTTAGTCACACAGCATTTCCCGTGATGCTGTGGGCTCTGGCAATGGTTGGAGTAGGACAAGGTCCCTGTCTTCAAGGGGCACAATACATAAATCTGGCTAAGGAAACTTGGATGGCAGCTTTGGTCAATGGAACCAAGGGCATAAATATCAGAAACTGCAGTGGGTTAGTAGAGGCTGCAGAAAGGAATTATCAACTCCCAAAAGGCAGTTGTGGAGTGACAGCAGGAGAGGGGTGGACAGGGCTTCCATGTGGGGCCAAGTGTATTTCAGTCAGCAGTTGCCTTCTGTCCTTCTGGGCCGAGGAGGCCATCAGAGTTACCTCTCCAGGGATGTCAGAGGCCAAACCGGCTGCTGGATTCTCCCTTCCTGTGAATGCTTCACTGATGATCTACCTCTTTCTTATGGCCCCAGCGGCATGGAAGTTATTACTTGAGCTGCAGGCTCTGGAACTGAACTACTTGGGTTTGAACCTGGATTCTCTCTTTCCAGGCCATGGGTGAATTACTTATCTCACTTTACTTCAGTTTCCCCATTTGTTACATGGAGGCAGTAATAATATCTATCTTCCTAAGGTTGTTGGGAGGATTAAAGGAATTGATACATGTAAATTTTTATAACAGTGCCTGGCATACAAAGTACAAAAATATCAACTATTATCACATGTCCTTTCCACCTGTCTACCAGGCAGGGAGCCTCTGGAGGGCAGGTTTGGTGTATAGCTGAATATCTGAATCCCATCAAGAGTCTGGAACAGGACTTGGCTGGTTTAGCTCAATGGATAGAGCGTTGGCCTGTGGACTGAATGGTCCCAGGTTCAATTCTGGCCAAGGGCACATGCCTGGGTTGCGGGCTTGATCCCTGGTAGGGGGCGTGCAGGAGGCAGCCAATCTATGATTCTCATCATTGATGTTTCTATCTCTTTCTCCCTCTCCCTTTCTCTCTAAAATCAATAAGATATATTAAAAAAAAAAGTCTAGAACAGAGCAGAAGGTTTTAGAGCACAGGTATAACTGAATATGAGACATATGAAGGACTGATCTTCATTCAACAGCAGAAGTCTGGGTAGAGGGAGTAGCTGAGAAGCTAGGAAGACGTCAACAAAATTCAGCAGGGGCAAGGATGCTAGGCCAGGTGGGGAAGGTGGTGGGAACATTTGAATGTGGGTCTTCTTGGCTTGGTACCTGGTCTATTTGGTCCAAGGGGAGTTTCTTCATGTACCTCATCTAGTGCACTTGTGATATGGGAAGCAAAACTCCTTCCTGTTTCCCTAGGGCTGGAGGGGCTAAGTAGAAAAGGTGGGCTGGACTCCATGTGGCAACGTGCTGGCTAATACAGCTTCTGTGAGGGAGAAGAGAAGGCTCATCCTGGGTCTGCAGTCCCTGGAAAGGGTGGAGGTCATCCCCTTCAGATAAGCTCTCCCTCAAGGTGAGGAGCGGTACAGAGGGGAGAACTGGAGCTCTGGGGTCAGATGTATTTGTAGCCCAATCCTGGATCCTCCACACAGTAGCTCTGTGGCCTTGGGCAAGTCATTTATAACTGCTGAACCTCTATTTCTTCATCTGTAAAAACGGGAGATTGTTTCTACTTTGCATGGCTATTGTGATGATTAGGGATACCATCTGTAAAGTCTTTAGCACAGCCTGGTATATAGAATGTGCTGAATAAAAGGGCTTCTTCTCCTCAGTTAGAATTTACTCCACGTGTATGTGTGCATGTGTATGTGTGGTGGGAGGGGGATGCTGTCTCATTTGAGATGAGCCTGGAGCTCCTCAGAAAAGGTCCATGAGCCAGAAAGGTTCTTGAGCTTACTTTGGATTCAGACTTCCTGTATGTCACATGAGGTCCCTGATGCCTGAAGATGAAACAGAGTTGGAACTACAAGTTCAGGTCTTTCTCTTCTGGCACCTCTGCCCCACTCTGTCTTTCTGGAAGGTAGTCTGGGAAGTGACAAAATTTCTACTCTTGGGCAGTGCTGGCCTTCCCTTGATGCCCAGCCTGGGCCTTGGTCCACAGAGGGGTTGAAACCACATCTGCTAAGTGCCCAAATGTACACATGGGGGAGCAGCAAGTTGAGGAATGCTTTGACAGGCCTCTGGGCCCTTGGTTCCTACTGCTCACAAACCCTCTTACCTATGGGTATGTGGCAGAATCCTATCATTAGCTATGTGGCCTTAAGTACGCTGCCTCCCCTTTTTGAGCTTTAGTTTTTCCTGTGTAACACAGGGTGATCCCTGCTATCTGAGCACATGGGACTTAGCCAGCAAGCATTTTCAGAGGGCCCCAGACAACTCAGTCTCCATTCTGGCCCATTTCACCTCATCAAACAGCTGCAGCATGATGGTAAGCACATCTGGATGGGCTTTGTCCACCTCGTCAAAGAGCACCACAGCATTGGGGCATTGTTTCAGCTTCTTGGTCAGTTGGCCACCCTCCTCGTGGCCGATGTAGCCTGGTGGGGACCCAATAAACTTGGCCACCTAGGGGAAGGAAAGAAACATTTTACAAAGGCCTTTCCATGCTTTGAGTTTCCAATTTGGGGCAAAGCACAAGAAGATGGCTTTACATACAATGTTAAGACTACTTATCTCAACAAAGAGTGTCAGGCTGAATCCTAGGGTGGCAGGAATCCTGCTATGATGGGAGAACAGATAGATCTTTTCTATGCTTATTCTTCAGAGCAAATCTTATGCAAACAGGTCAGTGACCCTGCTGCATACATATGTCCCCTAAGGACAAATCCCAAGGCTGCTGCAATTATCTCAGGCCCAAATGACAAGCCACATAAAAATTCTCAGCCCTCCAAACCACACTTCACCGAGGACTCTCACTTACCTCATGCCGCTCCTGGAACTCAGACATGTCCAGCCTGATGAAGCCCTGTGTGGAAATAAACATGAGTCCAATCAGCAAGAAGGCAAATACCCACAAGCTTTCAGACCACACCAATTCAGGATCTTCCATCCCATTCTTCTATGTTCTTTCTGGCTCCTTGCCTTTTTCTGTCCACTCAGTCCCTACATGATTCCATTCCCTACCTTAACGAACCAAGTCATGTCCCTGTCCTTCTAATCTGGCTCAGAATGTCTATTTTCTCAGGCAGGCCTCTACTGGTCTGATTACCACATCATGCACCCAACCTCCTGTTCTCCCATCCATTCCACATTTCCTGAGGGCATCCGTGTGTGCTGGGCACTGGAGCTACAACAGTGAACAAGACTTGGTCTCTGTCCTTGAGGGGCACCCGTTGAGTAGGGTGGGCAGACATGGACAAAGTCAGTCACAATCAGCGTGGATCGTGATTGACACGGAGGGGAGCAACACATACCCAGACAGCTGCATGGTGCCCTCACATTTGCAAGTCATTGTGGGCACATGCCCTTTTAGTTTCCTCTTCTTTTAAACAGTAAACCTTTTTATTTATTTGCATTTCTTCATTTCATCTAAAGTCACCCATAACATAGCTTGCAGCCTTTCTCTCATCACTGCTGGGCCTAGGGGTGATTTCCAAGGAAGTGGTCCCCTGGGATGAGGCCTGACCATGATTAGCCCCGGAAGAGAACACTGGGTAGTGTGGCATTTGTGAGTCAACACAGGCAGAGGACACACTCCTTTTCATGAAGAATTTAGGGAGTTATAAAGGCATTCATGGGTGTCGTCTCTTTACCCATCCAGGGTTCCCACACTCTCCTCAGGCTCCTCTCTTGATGGCACGTGCTCCTGTCTGAGAGAGCACTCACACTAACCTCATGTCTCTTGAGAGCTGGGGATGACGGGTGCCAAGGCTCTGGGAGGGTGGTAGCTATATTTGAAATGCAGGCCTATTCTAGCTCGGTCTTTGGTCTGAAATTCACTCAGCGATATACTTCTAGTTTTTTCTCTGTCCTGTCACTCTGTACCCAGGGTACGGGGTGGCAGAAAGAGCCCCAGAGGACTGCTTCTAGTCTCAGTTCTGCCACAATCTGTGTGGCCTTAGGTACGATGCCTCCCCTTTTTGAGCTGTAGTTTTTCCTGTGTAACACAGGCCATTTCCTCTCCTAGTCTCACCAGGGGCCTCAGGAGAGGACCTAACCCAAGGGTGGGAAAGGCCTGGGAGATTTATTAAAATCATGTGGGGGTGATCCCTGCTATCTGAGCACATGGGGCTTAGCCAGCAAGCATTTTCAGAGGGCCCCAGACAGCTCAGCCAAGAGAAACAGGCTTCAGGAAGGGTGGGAGGATGGACATGGGAAAGCTGGGAGTGCTGCCCAGATGGAGCAATGGGCTGGAAGCCATGACATGGGTATCTGATAACAACTCACAGTTACTTACTATGGGTACTTACTACGTGCCTGGCAAGTTATAAAGGGCTCATAACATTTTCGAGTCTATGAGGTAAGCACTATTATCATCCCCATCTTACAGATGACAAAGCTGAGTCACAGATTAAAGTAACTTGCCCAAGGTTACTCAAGCTTGACAATTTGGCTCCAAGTCTACACTCTTAGCCATTTATTCTACTGCCTCATATTTCCAGCTCTGTCAATCAGTTGGACTATTGGCAGTGTTCATCTGAAGGGTTCTGAGTTTTGTGCCTAGATATCAATGTTCCAGGATACTGGGAGTATAGACTAGGGCTTACTTATATCAAGTGATCTGGATTCTCACCCTAGTTGTTCTACTAAATTGTTAAGAAAATTTGAACAAGCCTCAGGGCTTGATTTTCTTGACTGGAATAATTTTGGTTTCATATGAGCTTAGCTTAGGGTTATCTAGAAGTGAGGCAAGGATAATGATAGTAATATCCAACATGTATTGATTGCTTACCAGGTGCTATCATTTTATTTCATTTCATTAACATTCATAATAATCCAGTGAGATAGGCACCATTTTTAAACCCATTTTGCAAATGAGAAAACTGATGTAAAATGAGATTCCGGCCAACTCCACAGAGTAGTTTAAAGTTGGGATTTGAATACGGGCAGGTGGACTCAGATTCGTGTTCTGATCTCTTTGTCATTCTGCCCTATAACTGCAAGTCTTTATGGCTCCTACACTCTATTTCAGGATGAGATCATGGAAAAACATTAAGGTTTTTTTCTCAAGGATTATTAACTCTAATAATGGGAGTTAATAAAGCCACTCAATTTGGGAGGAATAGTAGAGGCTAATTAAAAAATAAGCTCATGGATCTGATAAAAAATTATTAAAATGTGCAAACAATGCCTTGGAGGCAGCCAGGTCTAGAGCTATGAGTGACTTTTTACAAATGAGGCAACTAAGGATCCGAAAGCCTGAACTTGAATTCAAGTCACTGACTCCCAAACCAGTGCTCATTTTATTTTGTTAGGCCAATTTAACACTGGGCCCTATACGTGACACTTCCTACACACCACTCGTTGGATTCTGGAGGTATTAGATAGCTTACGGTCCAGGGCTCTTGGATTTTGAAGGTCTCAAATATGCCTATTACATAGCCATAGAATGTCTATGTTAAATGTAGATTCTGTAATCACGGGTTCTGCAGAAGCACTACCTATGATTTAAAAATAAAACACATGAATATGATAGGATTCTCATGCCTCTCATCTCCCTATGCATCATAGGAACAAAATGACATGTTTGTAATTTAGCCTCCTATTACACGTGAGAACAATGATATTGAGAGAAGAGTTGAGAGATTAGCTCTGGCCAGTGTTGCTCAGTGGTTAAAGCATTAGCCCATGTACCAAAGGGTAGCAGGTTTGATTCCCAGTCAAGGGCACATACCTGGATTACAGGTTCAATCCCTGGCCCCAATCGGGGCACGTGCAGGAGACAGCCAATAGATCTGTCTTTCTCACACTGATGTCCACCCCTCCTTCCACTCTCTCTAAAAACACCATAGGGGCCAGGCTGGTGTGGCTCAGTAGTTGGGCGTTGTTGACCTATGAACCGGGAGGTAGCAGTTCAATTCCCAGTCAGGCCACATGCCGAATTGCGAGCTTGATCCCTAGTGGGGGTGTTCAGGAGGGAACCAATCAATGATTCTCTCTCATCATTGATGTTTCTCTCTCTCTCCCTCTCTTTCCTCTCTGAAATTAAAAAATATATATATATTAAAAAATCACAGGGAAAAATATCTTCAGATGAGGATTAACAAACAAACATACAAACAAACCAACAAACAAACAAAGAGTTGAGAGACTGGATTCTGATTTTACTTCTTCCTTTAACAACTGACCTTGGACAGACCCCTTAATGCCATAGGTCAGTTTTTGCATCTGAAAAGTGGGTCTGATTTAGCATCTGTGCTGTTTTCCTCATAAGATCAAATAAGATAGTCAATGGGGTACTGATGTGTAAAATATGAGGTGATGAATAAATACAAGATAAGCGAACAGGCACTTACTATGTGCTAGACCCTGAGCTCATTTGATGCTCTGACAACCTCAGACAAAGTACTAGACAGTCTCACTCTGAGACAAGAGAGCTGAATTGTACAGGGATAAAGTAACCTGATAAAGTAGAATTGGAACCTGTGCCAAGAAATGACTGGCTCCAGAACCTGGACCACCCAGCCCACTGCCTCCAATGGGTGATGGCATTACTTCCTTCTCCTAGGTGAGGCAAGCATTGAAAGGTGCCATCAGAACACCCTGCAGTGTTGTAAATATGCCTCCAACTGAAGAGATGCTCCAACTGAAAAAGGACTTGCATCATCAGTCTTTTCACAAGCCCCCTTGCCTTTCTACACTAGCAAGTCAGCAGATACTTTCCTTCTACTTCCACTGTGTATGAAGACACATTAAGACAGCTTGGATAAGAAGATTATAATTTGTAATTAAATATTAACCTTTCTGACAGTATTAAAATTAAAACACTCAGAATTCTTCATCCCTAATCAGGTGGTTCCTGCCTGTAACTGCATCTTCCCTAATAGTTTTGCTAGTTTATGGCCCTTTCCAGAGTGCTAATTGTTTCAATTGCTGCCAACCTGATAAATTGTCTTAAAAATGCTATTTCAGTTGGAGCATATTAGCATGTCATGTGCTGCGTCTTGCCTGCCTGCCTGTCAAGTGGGTCCGCTCTGGGTTTGGCTGAGGCAAAGCATAGCTACTAGCAGAGCCAGGGAGGCTTAGAAGGCTTCAGCCAATTATTAGGCAGACGGAGGCCATGAATGCAGCTCAGGACACAGCCTGAGCTACCTTGTTTCTGTGGCTGCCAGACCCTCAGGAAGGTGGTGAAGGGGCAGGTAGGCCAGAAGGACAGGAGGTGCCCAGGGCTCTGCTGCTGGGGTAGTTTGGCTGGCAAGGTCTGAGCAATTCTTATCACCTCAGCTGAGGAGGCATTTCACAGAAATGAGGCAAGGGCACTTAGGGTCGTGGGCACCCACCACTGGCGGGCAGGGGGACCTTAGCCTCCACACTGGGAAGCCTGGTAGAAAGAAGGTTTGGCCTTCGTTGAAATGTTCCTGCAGTCTCCAAGAATCGCTCTCTGACATTTCTCTATGCATGAAAGCACTGCCTGTCAGCATAGAAAGTCAAACTGAGCAGGCCTTGGAAAGCCAGAGTCTGAACAAATAAGGGATGGGGCGGTCCTCTCCTATGGAGAATCCAGGGCTCCGAGTCATGGGGGAAAGGGGACTGTGACAACCCCACAGCTTAGACATCAGAAATCTGATTTGTCCTGGCCAGTGTGGCTCAGTTGGCTGGGCATCATCCCATGCATCGAAAAATTGCTGGTTCCATTCCTGGTCAAGGTACATGCTGGGGTTGCAGGCTTAATCCCCAGTAGGGGGAGTGCAGGAGGCAGCCGATCAATGTTCTGCTTTCACATTGATGTTTCTCTCTCTCCCCCCCTTCCTCTCTGTAAAAATCAATAAAATATCTTTAAAAAAATTCTTAAAAAAAGAAATCCTGTCTAAAAGCTCATGTGGGATGGAGAGAAGCAGTAAGACACCCCTTGTTCCTACTTGTTTTCTCCTACAGGCCCCAGGACTCCCTCTGGCATGGCCTTGATGCACAGTAATGGTATGTTTCTACAGCTGTTTCCTTCTCCAGACCGAGTTCCTCAGGGCAGGGAAAATGTCTAAATAAACACTTTTTTTTTAGGAAGTAGTATAATACCTGGCACAGAGTAGATGCTTGAAAATATTGTATGGATGAATCTCACTGGGTTCTCCCATGTGTCCCAAGAGTCAGGGCAGGGCAAGGAGTAATCATTTTATTTCACAGATGAAGAAACTGAGGTACAAAGAAGTTGGATCACTTGCCCAAATTCCTGGAGCAATTGGTGGCTGAGTTGGGGCCAGAGGTGAGGCCTGCTTCACGTTCCAGAGCCCCCCTTTTTTTAAATCCTCACCTGAGAATATGCTTATTAATTTCAGAGAGAGGAGGAGGGAGAGGGAGAGGAAGAGGGAGAGAAGGAAAGAAGGAGAGGAGAGAACCATATATGGGAAGACACTTTGACCAACTGAGCCACACAGGCCAGGAACAGAGCCTATCTTTGATTGGCTATTGCCAGATTCAGGGAGTCTGGGGTTTTTTGGGCTAGCAGGAGTGGCAAGGTCTCCATGGCCTGAAGATCAGGCCTAGGTCCCATCCCTTACCTTTTTGGCATCTTTGTGCATGTATTTGGCTGTCTGCTTGGCCAGCTCTGTTTTTCCTAATAAGAAAGAAGGGAGAGGAATTGGGTTAGGACCAGATAACTATCTCCTGGAATGAAATAATATTAGGAAAGTATGGACACTGAAAATAATATGTTTTATCGATGGAAACGTTGAGTCTTGGAGAGGGTCAGTGACTCTTCCAAAGTCACCAAGGGAATTAAAGGTGAATGAAGCTGGGACCAGAATCAAAGTCTGAACTGCACCTTGATTTTTCAGTAGATGGGGATTGAGGCTTTTTCTCTATAGCAACATCCTAAGAGTGGGAGGTAGACTCTTATAATTCAGAGCCAACTTGTCCTTTGAAACTCAGCACATACCTTGCTCCTCCAGGAACACCCTGCCTCCTGGCTCACTGCACTGCATGTTCTCTAGACACCCATGATTTTGCCATCCAACAGGCCTGGAGCCACAGACTAACTAGAGGTAGGGAGGGCACCTTTCCTTGGCTTCATAGACTTTGTGATATAAAGAAAGAATGACACTACCAAAGTGGTGGCTCTGAAGGGCCATTTGGTAGGATGGTCAAGCCTTTGGAAGTCCCTTTCTAGATAGAAAGTCAAGTTCTACAGTATCATGGTGAGGTGGTGGTAACCTTTTTGGAGCCTATAGCTGAGGGAGAGGTAAGCCCACAAAAATGCTGAGGGAAAGAGGCAGCAACAAAATGCATGAAATTCCCCATCAAGTCAATGCAGAAGGTGGTGGAGCTGGGGAGTCTGTGAGGGAAGAGAGTGAGGGGTGAGAATGCCTTAGCTAACTGGCTAGAAAAATACCCAACCCATTTTACTATAGCCAATTTTGCTATGCACCTAGCACTGTATTGGTCTTCAGGGACTTTCTTTAGCTTCCTAGCAGGTTATATCTCAGGTTATATTGAATAAGATTGATGTACTGGGCAGTGGAGCTGGTTTAATTGTACCCAAAGGCCAGCCTCAGGGGATGCAGAGTGGTTGGAGCAGGGCTACCAAGAGCCTGGCCCTCCAGGTGAATTAGACCCTGCACCCTAGCTTCTAGAGGGAGGGGCATCCTTCTAGCTATTCCTGCTGTGACAGATGACCCTCTTGCTGGCTCTGTAATTTGGAGGCAGTTGTACGGGGAGCTGGAGATGAACTAGAGGTGGGTGGCCTAACCCTGGCCCACAGCATCTTAGGCTCCCCCAGCTCCTCTTCCCCCTAGCTGATCTGTTCCCATTACCTATTCCAGATGATCCCAAGAAGAGGAAGACCAGAGGGTGTTCTTCGTCATACCAGCCATTCTCCTTCCTCCGGATCGCTAGGGCCAACACACAAGACAGGGGACGGGGAAGGAGGCAGATAAATCAATGACACAAAAGGCAGGATAATTATCACTAAGTATACAATATGTTTTACTGCTCTGCGCCCACTCAAAGTCCTCACTACCATTAGTGCTGCCTAATCTGATTAGCTGGCAAGGCCCCTAGAGATACCTAATCAGGTTAGCATGGATTTGGAAAGCTGCCCAGAGCAGATTTCGGATAAAGTTTTCCAGGATGAGCACTCAGCGTTGCCAGGGAAACTGAAAGGCGGGTGAATGGAGGTGAAGGGGGCTGGGGGTTGGTGAAGGAGAATTTGAGAGGAACTTTAGCTCTCAGCTGGTTACCCATCTACTTAACCACTGGTGGGAGACTCAGCCTGCCTCCAACGCAAATAGGAGAGGCAGAAGCCCACAGCAGGCCCCTGGGGATATGGGGTGTGAGCTCTGGACTCTTTCTCATTTGGGAAAACCAAGGTCTGGCCTGCTGTCTGGAAATACAGTCAAATGCACTTTCTGGAAGCCAGTTAAGTAGTGGAGCTCAGGGCATGAAAGGGTGAGCCATTTGGTTAACATCTCCACTAACCATGGCCTCCAGGGGTTTGGGGTGGGACAGAGATGGGGGGAATGGGATAGATCTGTACTAGGTTCCCTAGGGGAGCAGCTTTGCTAGAACCAGACCTGAACTCTCCTCTCCAGGAGGAAGTATATAATGAAGGGCTATGCATTTAAGGTAAGGAAATTACATGCTCAAGTACAGAGTGGGAGAATCAGACTTGGAAGCATCCTCAAGTATAAAAGCAGGAGGCAGAACTATCAGAAGATGAACCATTATTGAACATACTATCTACTAGGCATAGTTGGAAAAATCACCAACATTTTATTACTCAAAACCTACATAAAGAATTTCCAAGAGGAAATTCTCAGCTCCATTATTCTGAACAGGAAACTGAGGCAGGAGAGAAAGAGATTTGCCTATGTTACACAACTAGATTACTAGTTGACTGGCAGAGATGGAAGACTTGCTTCTTTCTCTAAACTGTTCCTTTTGCGTCACGTAGAGCTGCTTAAAAAAGCAAGCATCACTTTGGGTTACATTAATGGTTACATGGCAGTCAGAGCGCTATGCAATGTCAAGGTCAGTTTGCAGATGGAACAGCATGTATGGTCTGGTTCCCGGAGAGTCAGGGGGAGAGTAGCAAAGGGATATATGTCAGAGGACAAGGCCGAGAAACTAAGTCAACTGAAAAAAGAGTTGATGGCCTTAGGGATATGTCTGCCAGTCTTGAGGTGTAAAGATCCTAAATACTATACTGTGTGGTACGATCCATAAGTTTGGGTTTCAAAGAAGAGGCTGCAGAAGCCAAGGAAGGCTTTTGGAAGAAGTGGGACTGATGATGTACCATGGAGGCTGGGTAGGATCTGGAGAGCAAAGGTGGCCAGCATGACAGAAGTGGAGAGACAGGAACACACATGAGCAGCGGTGGGTGAGATCAGATTACAAAGGTCTCAAATAGTAGGAGCTCAGGTCCATGATGTGGTCTTTCTTTCTTTTATGCTGTGATCTTTCTCAGGTCAATCTCTAATGCTGCTACTTCAAATACTTGGTAGTTCTGGCCTCAGCAGAAATAGGGGGAAACTGTGTGACTCATGGACATCAGACTAGCCACTTTGCCTGCCTGGGAGATGCTAAAAAATGCTAAGGGGCCTGAGAAAATGCCACCCAACCTCTCCCCTGGGCTAGGTCCAAGGCATCACTAAACTAACTGGCCCAGTGTTCTGTAAGGCCCGGCTCTTCAGGGACCCCAGAGGCCTCACAGGTACCTGAAGTCTGAGGATGAAGGGGAGAAGTCCAAGCCTGGCTGAGAGAGAGTCCCCAAGTATCCTGAATAAAACAAGAACCCAGGGGTGGGGATATTTGGAGAGGCAGAGATATTATAAAATGGCAAGGCTAGACTTTTGCAAACACTAGGTGTGGATGTCTGTTGGGGTGGTGGTGAAAGGGATCATCTGAAAGGAGTTAAATTCTTCCCCAAAATGGCTGAGTTGAGAATCTAGGTTGAAAAGAAGCTGAGCATAAACGGGGTTCAGGCTTCATGGGGTATCTGGAGAGTAAGAAGTGTCCAGGTATGACTTAGGTGGCCTGGGGTGGGGGCAGGGGCTCCCCAGGTATCATGCACTTGAGGTTCTGATCTGGATTTCTCTTTCAGGGAAGCTGTCCAGCCCACTGAGAGCTGCACACTACAGGGCGATGCAGTTCTAACACACTGAGGAGAATGTGGAATTGGATTGTGCCTGCGGCCTTCTTTTCTCTTTCTTTTCTAATAATGCACCTGAGAGAAAGCTCTTTATAATGCCAGGCAGACCCCTGCACAGCTGTCACTGGTCAATTCTTCCAGACCCAGGGCATGAGTCTGGGGTGGGCTTGATCTGGGCCCCCTGTGAAACAGGCGAAATGCCAACCATTAAACAATTACAACTCTGGATATTTCTAATAATATCTGAACAGAAAAACGGCCAAGCAGATGGTGTCCGACAGAATGAAAAATGGAAGCAGCTAGGAAGGACTGAGGAAGGTGGGCACCAGGAGGTGTGGGAGGTAGGGTGGCTGGGAGCCTGGAGGGTCCTGTCAGGGCAGGACAGAGGCTGGGACAGACAGAGACCTGAACAGGCCCATGTAGGTACTGGTACTCTCACTGTGAACCATTGAAGGCAGAATCTCACTCTGCTAACACTTCACAATCTTTAAAGAACTTCTGTAGACATAACTTCATTTGAGCCTCCTTGTGAACCGATGAGGCAGAGAACTCTATAGATGAGGAAATATGTACAAAGACGTTATGTAACCTGCTCAAGGTTACACAGGTAAATAAATGAAGATGCTGGGTTTACCCCCAGCTCTGGCTGTCTTTTGAGTTGAGGGAAAGGAGTTGGCTTGCTTCAGCCACAGCATCTCCTCATACCTTTGCCTCATCTGGAAAACTGTCTGGCTCGAGCAGCCATTCAACAAGGGTTTCATGAGCCCCTGTTTCCTGACCTCTGCTCTTGGGCATGAGATGATGCCAGGGTCCCCTTTATTGGCTGGTCTCATCCCTACAAGCAGGACCAGTGCCAGTGCCTCCTTGCTAGGTTCTTCCTACCAGGTTACCTGCTCCTGGCCATGTCCACCACTATTGGACCATCTTAAAACTTACCTGCAACAATTCTTTTTGATGAACTCCACCAACCCACTCCTGGGGTCTGTATTCTCTTATCTGTGTTCATCTAAGGGGTGGTAGGTGGAGAAGGTAGGAGTTACAGGAACTAGTTTGGAACCTTGACTTTGCCACTTACTAGCTGATTGACTTTGAGTAAAACACTTATTCCCTTAGAGCCTCATTTTTTAAAATCTATAAAATGGGAATACAACACATGCTGAGTCAACCCCACACGAGATTAAATGAGTTAATGATTATGAAAGCATTCTGTAAGTTGCAAGAAGTGGAATAAGAGTAAAAATAATGGTAGTCATAGCGCAGCAGCGGAAGTAGCCACTACAGCTTTGGTTATTTCATAGATATCTCTTTCCTCCTAAGAATAAGGAGAAGCAGGTATTATCTCCATTTTGCAGAAGAGGAGAATGGGCTCAGAGATGGGCAGTGTAAGGGGTTTCATCACCTGTGCCTTCGTATCCAGGGATGGTGTGTGCTCCAATCTCACTATGCATTCCGTGGGAGCAGGTACCAGGAGTCATATTTCCAAAGGGATGTTTGGGAATAGCCTAACAGTGGCGTAATGCTTGAGGACTAAACAAATTAATCCTTGCTCTTTCTGGAACCACAAGAGGGAAAGAACAGGTACTTTACGCCCATTTTACAGAGAAGAGTGAGGCCTGGATCTAAGAGTCTCCTATGGCTCCAAGTAGTTATTACTACCCTTGGGTGAAAAGGCTCTGTTCTCTTCTTAACCCCTCTTCTGGGAGCTTATCCATTTGTTCAGAAAATAAACTCCACGATGGGTGCTGGGGCACCTACACAAAAACCTAAAATAAGGTCTGTGTCTTTTTTTTGTTTTGTAAATCCTCAACTGAGGATAGCCCCTTGCCCCCCGATTGATTTTTAGAGAGAGAGAAAGGAAGGGGGAGAGAGACACACACATGGATGTGAGAGAGACACATCGATTGGTTGCCTCCTGCATGTGCTCGAAGAGGGCTGAGGATTGAATTTACAACCCAGGTAGGTGCCCTTGACTGGGAATCAAACTCACGACCCTTCAGTGAGTAGCTGACACTCTAATCACTGAGAAACACTGGCCAGGGCAAGGTCTGTATTGTTTTTTTTTTAGATACACATATTTTATTGATTTTTTACAGAGAGGAAGGGAGAGGGAGTTAGAAACATCGATGAGAGAGAAACATCGATCAGCTGTCTCCTGCACACTCCCTACTGGGGATGTGCCCACAACCAAGGTACATGCCCTTGACCAGAACTGAACTTGGGACCCTTCAGTCCGCAGGTCAATGCTCTATCCACTGAGCCAAACTGGTTAGGGTAAGGTCTGTATCTTTTAAATGAACGTGGCTATGAAAACTGTGGGCTCACTGAGAGGAGTGTGGGAAGAGCCATTTGTGCCTGAAGGATGAGGGGGAGATAGCTAGGCAGTCTGGGTATGATGGGACATCCCAGAAAGACTGTGTGTGTACAAAACCAAAGCGAGGGGAAAAGAGCTACCTCCTCCCTCGAACCCAGCCTTTGCCTCCATCAGCTCAAGTTTCTGGGACAATCTGGGCAGGCTGACTCATCCTTCCTGGTAAGTGCTAGTGATCTATATACTATGGGAGATTTAAAAAAATTAACTGGGAACATGTTTGTTCCATGCTTGTGGCATCTCCTAGGGCAGTGGTCGGCAAACTCATTAGTCAACAGAGCCAAATATCAACAGTACAACGATTGAAATTTCTTTTGAGAGCCAAAATTTTTAAACTTAAACTTCTTCTAACGCCACTTCTTCAAAATAGACTCGCCCAGGCCGTGGTATTTTGTGGAAGAGCCACACTCAGGGGGCCAAAGAGCCACATGTGGCTCACGAGCCGCAGTTTGCCGACCATGGTCCTAGGGGAACCAGTCCCTTCAGAGGGACTCCCTTGGTTGGGAGTCACCTAAATGTCCATTAGCAATTTCTTGTCTACAGCTCGCAGGTTCAAGGAGCACAGCACGTATCTGCTGACTGAGTGGATAGGGGAGCCTCCAGTGTGAAGGATGATGACAGAATAGTCTTTAAAGTTTGGCTTAGTGGATAGAGCATTGGTCTACGGACTGAAGGGTCCTGGGTTCAATTCCAGTCAAGGGCACATGCTCGGATTGTGGGCTCAATCCCCAGGAGCGCATGTGCAGGAAGCAGCCAATCAGTGATTCTCTCTTATCACTGATGCTTCTATCTCTCCCTCTCCTTTCCTCTCTGAAATCAATAAAAATATTTAAAAAAATGTAAAGAACAGCTTTTGCTGAGCCCACCCACTGTGTGTGTGTGTATATGTGTGTGTACTTCAGGTAGGCACTACTAGAGGGAAGAGCGACACTCTTTCAGAAAGAGACTGAGATGAGAATCAGTGTTGAGACTAGGCAGGGTATCAAAAGGGCTAAGACTTCCTTCACTGGAGTCCAACAATGTTTTACACATCTGTGTGCCCAATCCTGGGGAAACAGCTGAATGAGAGGTAGTTGCTGACCTCTGGAAGGAGAAAGACATACAAAATGATACCCTGTGGTAAGTGCAGTAGTAAATGGTGTCCATAGGAAGCCTAGAGAAAGGGCCCTGCATCCAGATGAAGGGCTAAGGAAGGGTTCCTGGGGAAGGCCCGGGCCCTGAGTGTCTCAGCAGACCAGTGGAGGGCAGGGCCACCCAGGCAAGCACAGCAGGGACACAGGAGAGATAGTTGACGTGGTGAGGTGTGGAGGTGGAACTATAAGCAGCTTCTAAATTAATCACTACCACCCCACAACTCAGAAATGACCTGGATAGTTCTCAATTCAGAAACAGGAATCCAAGGGAGGGCCCAGGAAGGTACAGGGCTTGGACAGATTACATTTTGGATTAGTCAAAGAGGGAAGTGAAGCATGAGATAGAAGGGTGCACCCACTGTATGCCAAGTGGCTGATGCTGAGATTCTGAGTTCGGGCCCAGCCTCAGCACAGAAGAGCAGTTGGATAGCAGTGCTTCCCTGAGGGAGTTCAAGGGCTTCAGAGTCAACTGTGACCAAGTGCAATAGGTATTGGGAACAGGCACCTGGAAAGAGGGAGCCACAGGGAAGCTTCCAGGTGTGCAGGCTGATTTGCTGCCCAGAGAAGGCTGTTCAGAGCAAGTTTGGGGAATAACATGTCCACCGGCGGGGTTGAAGGTCAAGTAGTATAGGTGTTGTAATGAACTATTTCACCACCATCACATTCCCAGTATGCTTGTGAACTACTAGAGAGAAGGTGTACAGCTTCACCTTTCTCAAAGCACATCACAGAGATGGACAAGGGGCCATATCAAATTAATTAATTCAACAAACTGCACTAAGCATCTACTTTGAACAGAGTGCTGTGCCAGAAATTGTGAAAACAAACAATTCAGTCATGGTCTCTGCCTTCAGAAGTCTACAGTCTATTATTGCTCCTGAACTGAGTCAAGCTAAGTAAAAACCAGCCAGAGTGTGGGAGACAGGCAGGGCTGGGGTGGGGAAAGAACCAGAAGAAAAGGAATTCCACACAGATGGCAGCATCAACAAATGAAGAAAGATCAACAAACATACAGAGGAAAGCAGAAGCAGCTGGGGTGGCTGGTGGCATCACTGGTGGATGCAGGGCAAAGTAGGGCAGCAGCAGGGGTGGGCCCTGTGTGCTGGGCTAAGGCAATAAGGGCCACTCAAGGGTTTTAAACAGGGGGGCTTGTTACAAAGCTCACTCTAGTTGGGAAGAAGCGATTATACCGAAAGAAAAGGAAGCAGAGGCCAGCAAGGCAGCTACTGTGTGGTTCAAATGTTGAGCTGGATCAGTGGTATTAAGAACAGAGGAGAGAGGCCAGATTTGAGATGCATGTAAGGGGCAGAATGATAGAACTTGATATTTGATGAGGGAGGTAGGGGCCAATAAAACATCTAAGTTTTTATTTAGGCGGTGCTTTTACTAAGACAGGAACACAGGAGGTGGGCAGGCTGGAGAGGGGAGTGGAGTCTAGCGCTGAGTGTGCTGGAAAGACAGCTAGTTGCCTTTCTGAAGAGGACGGTGGGAAACAGAGGCTCTTGAACTCCCAGGAGGTCTGCCTGACAGGGCATTCCCACCTACCCCATGACCAGGAACAGCTCTGGATTCTGGAAGGAAAGCCTTGCTTTCAATGCCATGCCTCTGGCTTATGGTATGTAGGTTGGCCCTGTTTTGGCTCCAGTGACCCTAGAAGACCAGAGAGGCCATAGGGGCCTGGGCTGTGGGGCTGGTGCGTTATCTCCACCATTTGTAAGGTGGTAACTGCGCGCCAGCCTTGCTAGAAAAGCCCTGCAGCTGGGGATCACACTGATAAATTCACTGTATTACTTTGCACAAATCAATATCCAAGCACTTACCAGGGGTTGATGTGACCAAAATTGGTTTCAGCCAATTCGAGAGGGTAATAAATGGCCATTTATCAAATCAATTCATTCTGCGGCACTTCTCTGGCTGCCCATCCTCATGGTACCCCTGGGTGCCAGGGTCCACCCAGCTAGTCCCTAGCACACATGACACTAGCCTAGAAGACCCAGGGAGGCCTGGCCTACCCTCTACATCTGCCTCCCATTCTGCACCTCCTTCATTCTTGAGGTCCCGAGGCACTGGCTATTGCCTGCCTACCACAAACCCTGACCCAGAGAGTGCCTCAGGCTCTACCTGGGTAGGTAGCTGGACATTATTTGGCCATTATCAGTGTGATCCCCAGCCTCAGGGCTTCTAGCAAGGTGGGCACATAGTTACTGCCTTACAAATGGAGTTGATGACTTATCAGCCCCAGAGACTAGGCTCCAATAGCCTCTAGTCTTTTCTGGAGTCAGTAGGACCATTACAGGGTCAACTTACACACCACAGGACAAGAAGCAGGGCCTTCCTGATTTGGGGCAGATTTTAGGTGACAGAATGGAGCTTTGGATAGAAGAAAGAACTCAGGGCAGACATTCTGACAGCCCTTGGGAGGGGGGAAGCTGAATCATCTACTCTTGCTTGGGTGCACTCAAGGGGAGGCAGATGGGTGGGCAGCAGAGGCCTGGGGCTGGGAACTAAGGGTCAGTCCCAGTTTGAAGGAAACAGCTGTGGGCCTGACCTACAGAGCACAGTGCCCATCCCTAGACGGTCAACATCTTAAGGACAGGGACTAGGTTCTATTCAGTGTTGCCTGGCACACATTGGAAAGAGCATGTGCTTTAGAATCAGGCTGTCTGGATCTGCTCCCCAGGACACAGGCGAGGAAATTGATGCTCAGAGAAGCTAAGTGACTGGCCTGAGTGACACAGCTGGTAACTGCTGACCTGCTATTCAAGCCCACGTTGGTTGAAGTCTTCCTATCTCAATGTCCTTCTCCTCTCCCCCCAACTCTTACTTCTGGGAGCTTCATATCTCATGGGCATGAGAAGCTGGTGAGAAGCAAGAGGTCAGAGGAGCAGGCAGCATGCTGGGAAAGTGCCGAGTCAGAAGCAGAGGGAAAATACTATGATGGCAGCTGCAGTTCTGGCCCTAATGCACAGGAGACTCCAGCAGGATATGCTCCCTTAGATCTCTGCCTAGGTAATCTATTTCTCCTTAGGCTATTCCTTCTCTCTCCAAACCCTGAGAGCTCCCAGCGTCTCCCGTCCTGCCACTTCAGACATGATGTTGGCAAAGAAGTGGGAGGTTGCCACCTCTAAGGTGGTGCCTGAAGGTGGAGGGCAGCTTGGTGAGGTTTGGGCCTGAGCAGTGGGGCCTTACATATTTAAAAACTCTTTCCCTGGCTCTTGTGTGTGCCAACAGGCAGCCTTCTGACCTCTAGTTGTGAGGCAGCTCTGATCACTGGGACACTTTTTTAAAAAAAAGGCAACTTTATTATTTTTTAAAATTTTAAAATGTTTTTATTGATTTCAGAGAGAAAGAGAGAGGGAGAGAGAGATAGAAACATCAATGATGAGAGAGAATCATTGATTGGCTGCCTCCTGCAGGCCCCCTACTGGGGAATCGAGCCACAACCTGGGCATGTGCCCTGACTAGGAATCGAACCTTGGACCTCTTGGTTCATGGGTTGACGCTTAACCACTGAGCAACCCCGGCCAGGCACTAGACACTTTTATCTGCTGATCAGGTCGGGCCCCTGACGAGGGCTCAGGCAACCACATGAGTCCCACTGGTATATGTGAGAATGATGAAGATCAGGCTGGGCTGTGTGTCACAGGGACAACCACTTTCACTTTCAATTACTCCTCTAATTGGTTTCCTAGCACTGAAAATGCCACCCCAGAATATCCCAGAGGGGCACCACAAGTTCAGCCTGATGTCTCCTTTCTCAGTGAGCGGAACCTGGTACTTTCTTTGGCAGTTGCTGGACTGCATCTGCTGCCACCAAATACTTGGAGAGAAGAGGCAGCAACATGTGAGTGGGACTGACCAAGACACTGCAGGGCAGTTTTTTTAAACTTGAGCTGAGCCCTAACTGATTTGGCTCAGTGGATAGAGCGTCAGCCTGCGGATTGAAGGGTCCCAGGTTTGATTTCGGTCAAGGGCATGTACCTTGGTTGCGGGCACATCCCTGGTGGGGGGCGTGCAGGAGGCAGCTGATCGATGTTTCTCTCTCATCGACGTTTCTAACTCTCTATCTCTCTCCCGTCCTCTCTGTAAAAAAATCAATAAAATATATTTAAAAAAATAAATAAATAAACTTGAGCTGAGCATCAGAATGACCAGCAGGGACTGTTACAACATGGGTTGCTGTGTTCTATGCCATTTCTGATTCTATAGGCCTGGGGTGAGGTCTAAGATCTGCATTTCTAACAAGTTCCCAGAGGATGTTGATGATACTGATTTAGAGACCATGCTTTGAGAGCCCCTGCCTTTGGGGATGTCCCCTTTTCTAAGCTGCGCTTGGTTCCGCCGCCCTTGCTGCCTTTGAGATCACCTCAGGGAGTCATGTATCTGGGTCAGAAAACAATGGGGAGGCCATCATCTTTAGCAGACCCTAGTCCTATATTTCTTTCCAGTGGGGTCGGCAAGGGCAGGAGGGCTATTAGATTAGGGGTTATATCAGTGAGTAGTCTGGCTCCCCGGGGTCAAAGTAGGGACATAAGAGCTTCTGAGGTGAACAAGAAAGCACTCAAGACTTGTTCAGAATGTCTTATCTAAAACTGAGGCAGTGGCAAAAGACAAAAGTTCTAGTTCTGGCTCAGCTGCTACATTACTAGAGATGAACAAGCTCCCATTACTCTCTAGGTCTGTTTCCTCACCTGAAAAATGGGGACATGGGGAACAGTGGACCAGATGAAGGTCAGAGTTAAATTATAAACACAGGAAAAGCAGCCTTGAGCAATTATTGAAGTGCTCTGTGTCTCAGCTTCCTCATCTGTAAAATGGGGATTTAATGGTACCAACCTCACAGGAAGGGAGGATTAAATGACAGAACACATGCAAAGAGCTTATTACAATGCCTGGCACATAGAAAGTATGTCAAAAAATGTTAAGTTGTAATATGCAATATGGTTATGGTGACAGCAGGATGTGCACTTCATTGCTAGCATCTTCCATACTCACCTGCACCCACTGTGGCAATGGCATTCTCCTGGCCAATGATGTGCTCCTTTAGCCGCTGCTCCAGTGGAAATCGGCGCCGCTCCTCAGCTTCACGCTTCCGCTGCTTCTCCTGGTACTGTGGGGAGAGAGCAAAGGTGCTCAGGAGTCTGGGCCCAGCAGCATCCTAGTTTTATTCTATCCCTGACCTAGGGGATAAAACACAGACCTGGCTCCCCAGGGGTCAGGATTCACAGCTTTGGCTCATGACCCCTAGAAGCCCAGTCCTCCCTCAGTCCTCTCGTTCTACCCCTCACCCCATCTCCTTACCTCAGGTGGCCACTGCCCGGAGTGCTGGCCAACCCTGCTAGTAAAATAAGCACTACTACTAAATTAACCCTTGATTCTGAAGTCTGACAGAAGACCTGGGTTTGAATCCCAGATTTATCACTTACAAAATGTGCTTATCACCTCAGTTTTATCTATCAATGAGGGATTAAATATGATGATATATAATGTGCCTAGCACCATGGCTAGCATGTAGTAAGTGCCCAGCAAATATTCTTTCCACTTATTCTCTTGAAAACCTTTTTGGTTTTCAAATCCGAGCTATGAACACCTTCCACTTCAATGATACTGCATTTCAATTAAACACAATTATTCAGCAATTGCTATGTGCTGGGCCCCATGATGGAAAGGTGGGTTGGGGAGAAGGAAGAGAACTGTGCTCTCTGCCTCCTGGGAGGTTCTAGTGATGCTGAATATTTGGCATGTGCTGGCCATGGGCGTGGTCCATTTCAGTAAAGGCAGAAGCTCCTGAGCTTGGTCACACTTCGAGGAAGAAGAGGAGAGCAAGGCCTTGCCTTCAAGGAACTCAAAGCTGGGCCGGGGAGGTGACGCAGGGTCTGTGCACAAATATTTCTCAGGCAGAACCATCCAATTTCCTCACAGTTCTAAAGCATGCATGCCCATTCCTAGCCCTATGCCTATCACTATCACCTCCTCCACCACCACCCCCAAAAAACAAACAAAAAAACCCACCCTCCAACTACTTGAAAACAAGTTTGTTGTACGAGCCTGTATTCTAAAATTAGTGATGAGCTCCCTGAGGGCAGGCACTATTTTTCACTCACTATTTCTAGCAGAAGTCCTGGCACAGTAGAGGCACCTAGTTAATGACTACAAAAATGAATTTGATGACAAATATAAAGAGGAACTAACAGCTAGACTGGGTGGTGTAGGAGTACAGAAAAAGAAGTGAAGGATACACAAAGTGTGGGACATTTTTTGGATGGAGGCTTCCTGGGAGACGGGAAGCTTGCAGAAGCTGGAGTAATGGGCTAGGTCAGTGGTCGGCAAACTCATTAGTCAACAGAGCCAAATATCAACAGTACAACGACTGAAATTTCTTTTGAGAGCCAAAATTTTTAAACTTAAACTTCTTCTAACGCTACTTCTTCAAAACAGACTTGTCCAGGCCGTGGTATTTTAGGGAAGACTACACTCAAGGGGCCGAAGAGCCGCATGTGGCTTGCGAGCTGCAGTTTGCCAACCACGGGGCTAGGTGAAAGTTGTGGGACTCTATGGAGAACAGGGGGGAAGGGTGAGTGCATGGGTACCATGAGAAAGCACTTATGGAAGCTGGGGGACAGGGGAAGAAAGCAGGTCTTGGAGTAGAGAATTCAGGAGGCTCTCTTTCCCTCAGACCTCTACAACACTGACAGATTTCTAGAAAGCATGCTGCCAAGGTAAGGCCCTGTCACAAAAGTTGTGGTTGCAGATTGCTCTTGCGGGCAGAGTGGATGAAAAATACCTGCTGCTTGGGCAGTGTTTTCCTGTTACGGTAGTGACCTTGACAGAAGTTAAAAAAAATAAATAGCAAACAATCCAATTTTGGTTGTTGCTATCAGTCTGTAACTGAAAGCTCCCATCAGTCCTGGGTTTCATGTGGAGCAATAATTCGGCGCCGATCCCAGTGGAGCGACGCTTGCCGGTTGGAATCCAGAGTGTCACTGTGCAGCTCCCTCAGGCGCCACATACATCACCTGGCTCTGACGACTCCAGTCATATATCTGCCTCCTCCTCCTCCCTGCCCATCCAGTCCCTTTCAGCACGCGGTCCACGAGGCTAGAAGGCTCTGATGGTGAGATATACACAGGCCGGCTGGTATAGCCCCGGCTAGTGCACTGGCCAGCTTACAATCCATCAGGCAGACCATGGAAGGAGCTCGAAGTGATGGAAACCAGCCTCCACTAGTTTGTTGGGTCTGTTTCCTCACTTCCCCTCAATGATGGGTATCCCCACCTCTAGGCCTTTTGCTCACACTGCTCCCTCACCACAGAAGTCTCTCCATTCCCACCCACCTCCAAGTGCCTTGGTGATCTCAGCTTCAATACTGTATTATCTAAGAACACTCTTGTAAGGCTTCCTGCCTGCCACAGGCCCCGTGGAGCACTTATATGACTGCCTGTTTCCTCTCTCTTTTCTAATCCATAAAGTTCTTAGTAACAAAGACTAAGTTGTATTCTTCTCTATAGCTCCAGCACTTAGCACAGGGCCGGGCTCACAGGAAGAGTCAATACATGTTGCCAACTGAATGAGATAACTACCATTTGTGGACTAGCTGCTATGCGCCAGGCATTGTACTCAGCATTTTATACATAGCATCATATATTTTTGTTTCCTTTATTTTATTTTTTAAAAAATTTATCTTTATTGTTGAAAGTATTACATATATGCCTTTTCCCCCCATTGATCCCCGCCACCCCACAATCACCCCTCCCAGGCCTTCACCACACTATTGTCTGTGTCCTTGGGGTATGCATATATACCCATATAAGTTCCTCGGTTAATCTCTCCCTCCCTATCCCCACCCTCACCTTCCTTCTGAGATTTGTCAGCCTGTTCCTTGCTTCTATGTCTCTAGATCAATTTTGTTTATCAGTTTATTTTATTCATTAGATTCCATATGAGTGAGATCATGCGATACTTATCTTTCTCTGACTGGTTTATTTTGTTTAGTGTAATACTCTTCAGGTCCCTCCAGGCTGTCTCAAAGGGTAAAAGATCCTTTTTTTACAGCTGCATAGTACTCCCTGGTGTAAATACCATAGTTTTTTTATCCACTCATCTACTGATGGGCACTTGGGCTGAGATTTACAATCTTAGCTATTGTAAATTGTGTAGCTATGAACATAGGGGTGCATATATTCTTTCTTCTTTTAAAAAAATATTTTTTTATTGATTTCAGAGAGGAAGGGAGAGGGAGAGAGAGATAGAAACATCAATGATGAGAGAGAATCATTGATCGGCTGCCTCTTGCACACCCCCTACTGGGGATTGAGCATGCAACCCAGGCATGTGCCCTGACTGGACTCGAACATTCAGTCCACAGGTCAATTCTCTATCCACTGAGCCAAATTAGCCAGGGCTCTTCTTCTTCTTTTGTTAATTCTCATCCGAGGATAGTTTTCCATTGATTTTAGAGAGTGGAAGGGGGATCGGGGGAGGGGGGGAGAGAAACATTAGTGTGAGAGAGACACATTGATTCATTGCTTCCTACATGTACCCTGACTGGGGATGAAGCCTGCAACCGAGGTAAGTGCCCTTGACAGGAATTGAACCTGGGACCTTTCAGCAGGCCATATGTAACCCAGTGCCATTTATTATTTATTTATTTATTTATTTATTTATTTATTTATTTATTTATGATAACTGATTATGTAACCCAGTGCCATTTATTTATTTATTGGAACTCTTTATTTACTGAAACTCTTTAAAATAATGTAATCTGCGTGGAGTTCCATACATAAAGAGAAGAGTTGCTCTGGCTCAAGTAGAAGCCAGGAGCTAAGTCCACTTGGATGCCCCCACTGCCCTGGAAGTGGCTCCCGACTCCTTCCCCTAGGAACCCAGCAGGGCAAAGTCCCAACACAAACAGGATTCCGAGTACACCTACTATGGCTCATCTCTGCCTGTCAGTTTTCCTTATGTGGTACAGAATTCCGCCATTGATCTGTGGGACCTCAAAGAACCTATCTTTTTCCTTTGCTGCATGCCAAGCCTAACATGACTTTGTTACCACTTTGCTGATTTGGGTACAATGTTCATAGCCTCTTTGTCTTCTCCAGGGAAACATTTCTACTTCCTGTAACTCTTCTTCAGAGTCATGATTTTACGCTACCTTAGAATTCCTGCTATTTTCTTGGGCAAGAAGAAAGGGTCCTTAACTTCTATGGGGGTCAGGGAGGGGAAAGAGTTAACCTATGGCCTAAATCTAAGCATGTCCCGATTCTCTACCAGCCTGGAACCCTAAATATCTATTCAGAAAAACTTTTGAAAATGCCGAATTTTGGGTAAAAATGTACAGGATACTGAGATTAAACCAGACAGGTTACAGATTCATTCTCTTTTCCTAATGCTTAGCACAGACTTTGTATACAAAAATGTACTGAATGAATGACTTTTTAACTATATGAGCCCAGGCTTGTGAAAAGCAAGCCAGTGGAAGAACCTAGAAAAGGAAAATACTTGGTCTGCATATACTCTTCTTGGGAAAGAGGAGAGAGGAGAATGGGAGAAGGCACTTGGGAAGGGTTCCATAAATAGGGACTACTATTGTTCTTGGCTTTTTGAAGAAATGGGGAGGAAGACTATAGGGACTAAGGTCAAAGCCATGCTTTGACAGGGCTCCACTAGAGAAGATAAGTAGGTGACCCAGACTACAGAAGCAGAGGGTACTGGGCTGAGAGGCACTAGGAAGAAGCCACCCAGGAGCTCAGGAGTGGGGGAGTGATCATCTTCTTAATAAAAGCCATATGCAATTAGCTTCAGAAGCCCTCACCTGGAGCCAGCAGCAACCAGCTCCCTATGCTGCATCTTGGCTGGATATTCGCTGCCACTGGTTTCCATCACTCTTGATTTAACATGGCACCCCTCCTGGCTGTGAGTGCATTTACAGGAAAGGGCTGGGAGGCCGAGGCAAAGCCTAGTTGGGCTCGCTCAGACGTGGGGAGTGTTACAGGGAGAGGGGGTAGGTCAGGCACTATTACTGTTGGACATCCCTTAGAGAAAAGGTCTGATAATGAACCTGGCAGTGTGTACACTGAGAGGGTAGCTGGGGCGGTGGTGGCAGGCATTAATGAGACTCTGGGCAAGAATGGGATATGTATGGTGGAGGGAAGAGAAGAGAGGCCAAGCTGCAGTTTGCTGCTCATAGGAGTTCAGGGCCACAGAACACACTGGCTGCTCAGAGACTCAGCTATGCCCTATCCTCCTGGCTCCTTGACTCCAACACCAGCTCACATCATAGTTATGCCCTGAAGCTGGGGATCACAGAGAGAGCTGGGTGGGGAGGTCAACAAAAGAGACCAAGGGGCAACAGATGAGACTAGGGAGGGGGATGATGGAAAGAACCCTGAATGGGGGGAATGATGACAAGGGGAGCTCAGGGGATCCAACAAAAGAGTCTAGGTGATGCATAGCAGATGGAAGGAGACTGGGGAATGAAAGTTTCTTGAACTGGCTCATAAAGGACATATTCCTGTAGAGCAGTGGTTCTCAACCTTTCTAATGCCACGACCCTTTAATACAGTTCCTCATGTTGTGGTGACCCCCAACCATAAAATTATTTTCATTGCTACTTCATAAATGTAATTTTGCTACTGTTATGAATCGTAATGTAAATATCTGTGTTTTCCAATGGTCTTAGGTGACCCTGATAGCGGTTCTCAACCTGTGGGTCGTGACCCACAGATTGAGAACTGCTGCTGTAGAGAAAATGAGTTGTGTTCTTCTCAGTGCATCAAATCAGGAGGCACCTGTTGCTCTGTATCCTATAACTGGGGACGTTACTTTGATCACTTGGTTAAGGTGGTCGGTGCCAGGTTTCTCCTCTATCATCTTCCCCCTTTGTAATTAATAAGTATCTTGTGGGGTAAAAATCTGAGGCAATGTGGACCTAACCAGTTTGGCTCAGTGGATAGAGCGTCGGCCTGTGGACTGAAGGGTCCCAGGTTTGATTCCGGTCAAGGCCGTGTACCTTGGTTGCGGGCACATCCCCAGCAGGAGGTGTGCAGGAGGCAGCTGATCGATGTTTCTCTCTCATCGATGTTTCTAACTCTCTATCCCTCTCCCTTCCTCTCTGTAAAAAATCAATAAAATATATTTTTAAAAAATCTGAGGCAATGTAAATATTTTGTTATTCTTCAAACTTCATTCATTAGTTTTAGCATCCATTGGTGATCTTGCCTAACTTGGGACCAGCTGTTCTAATCCTTGCAGCCCTATGAAGTTCAGAGTATCTCAGCTCTCAAAAAACAGAGATAAAGTAAATTAAAGCAAGGTTCCACTGGTAGCAAATAATAGAGACAGAACACTAACTGTTGTAGCCTGACTCCAGCTCCTGCACTTTCATCCTGGAGATAAGACCTATTCTCTGCTTTCAGGGAGTTCAGAGTCTATTCAGGAAAATGAGACTTAAAACACAAATTTCATATGTCTACTTTTAATACAGGGCTTCCTAATGAATTTATTGAAAACCAACACCAGACGGTGTTCTTGCCCAAAATGCATAATCTGAGTTGAATTATAAGGAAACCTGAGACAAACCCTAATTGAGGGACAGCCTACAAAATAACCAGTTTGTACTTGTTAGAATATTAAGGTAATGAAAGACTGAGGAACCGTTCCAGATCAAAGAAGACTAAAGAGACATGACAACTGAATCCAACTTGGGACCCAGAATTTTCTTTACCTATGTTTTTATTGATTTTGGAGACAGAAATATCAATGAGAGAGAAACATCAATCGGCTGCTTCCTGTATGTCCCCTACTGGGGAATGAACCTGCAACCCAGGCATGTGTCCAGATCAGGAATTGAACTGGTGACCTTTTGGTTCATGGGTCAATGCTCAATCACTGAGCCACACCAGCTAGGCGAATTTTCTTTTCTCATAAAGAGAATTATTGGAACAACTGGAAAAATCTGAATAATATATGTAGATTAGTTAGGATCAATATAATGCTCTGATTTTGAGGTTTGTACTGAGGTTATGTAAGAAAATGTACTTGTTTTTTGGAAAATTCATATAAGTATTTAAGGATAAAGGGGCATAAAATGTATTATTTACTCTCAAATGATTCAGAAAAGATATATAGCTCTCTCTATATATTTATGCATATTTAAGTAATAAAGCAAGTGTGATAAATGTTAATTATTGGTAATCTGCATGAAGTGTTATAGTAAATCATTGTACTCTTTTTTGAAATCATGTAAAAATAAAAGAAAAAAAACCCAGGATAATTATACCCTTGGGGGATGGGGAGTACTGAAAGGGAGTAGAAAGTGAGCTTCTGTGTGCTTATAATAGTTTATTTCTTGACTATTACACTAATATTATGTGTACCTTATACAAGTATATTTCAATAAAAAGTTTTTAAGAAGTTACAAACAAAGAAAGGACAAAGCAAAAACCTGTCCCCATAAAGCAAAGAGGGCTGTCTGGTCCATAGTAAACCTGTAATGAAGGTCAGATAGTGTTTTCATCCCCACAGGACCAAGCACAGGGCCAGGCACCAGCACTCAAAATAAGATACGTCGCAGGGAGCAGGCTGGGAAAGGAAGGGAAGAAATCCCTTTTCACCCTAAACTAGGAGAAACATAACCCCCCTACCCTCCTGCATACCTCACCCCTTCCCTCCTGGAAAGCTTTTTTCAGCTCTGATGGGAGCACCCAGGCTCGAAGCCCAAGGGAGCACTGCATCCCAAGCTACCCCTGAAGCAAATGAAAAAATATAGACATTGGAAATGTGCTTGTGCTTCTGTCACTGGGATATGCAAATAAAATATATATGATAGGTCTATCTGCCTAATATTCCTGCCAATTCATTCTCTGGGTGTGATTAAAATGAGCAATAAATTCCTCGTGAGTCTCGGTGGAGTGAGGATCTGGGAGTAAAGATGCGGGCTGGCACCAGCACGTCCCCCTCAGCTGAATATTCATCATGGAATAGCTCCCCATATTTTTGTTTTATCTGCCATCATGTGCACAGAGATATATTTCTACCTCTCCTTCGTCACTTAGTTAAGACATGAAAATGGTCTAAGCTTTAAGTATTAAACTCTCCATCTAGTGCAGGGGTGGGGAACCTTTATTCTGCCAAGGACTATCTGGATATTTATAACATAATCTGCGAGCCATACAAAATTATTAACTTAAAAATTAGCCTGCTATATTTGGTCAAACATTTAACTTACCCCTACAGACTAAATGATTTTGCAGGCTGGATGTTCCCGACCCCTGATCTAGTGAGATCACAGGTTACCTTCTCTAGGAAGCCTGACCTGCTCGTTCTGCCTGGAGGAGACCCATGCTTTCTTGGAGCCCCACAAAATCTGTGTAGACCCCTCCCCTAAGGCAAAAGTCAGTCTGTGGGTATGAGAGCTGGGCGTACTTGCATCTCCCCATCCTCCTCTCTCACATGGCCCCCTCAGAGGACAGGAGCTGGGCTTCATCTACCTCTGGATCTTCTTGGAGGTCCCAAGGAGGCCAAGAGAACGGAGTAAACTAACAGTGAGGAGTAACTCATTTGGGCCAATTAAAGTAACAGAAATTTTAGATAAGCAACACCTTTTGAAAGGCAGAATAAAAAAAAATTAGGCTAATGGATAATTTTAAAATAGGAAAAACATCAAGAGATAACTTTAAGTGAAAAAAGCAGATCCCAAATGAGGAACTAGATCATAATTCAAACACCTTGAGAGTCAAGTAGAAAATATAAATGTTTGACAGAAAAGCCCATACAATAGGTAATGGGAAGGCCTGTGGCTAGAGAGTCCACACTCCAACCTCTGAAGCATTACATTCACATTTAAAAAAATTCTAGCTGGCAAAATAAAATATGGCTGCCACTTTGAGATCTCTGGTATATACAAAAAGTCCACCTATATAAATATATATAGGTATGGTCCAGAAAAGGTAAATATAGTATCATAAGAGGAAATATCTTATTTATATCTCAATAGTTATTTTTAACAACTTGATTTTCTGTAAATCACCTGCTTGCTTTCTTTCAGCTTCACTTTCCCATCTGTAAAATGGAATACTAAGAGCTGCTTCATATGTTTGTTATAGGGTTAGGAAAAAAATATATTAGAGCACGTGGCATAGTGCCTGGATACATTAGATAAAGGGTACCTACTATTATTATAAATAATTAAAAAATATTAATAGTGGTTACAAATAGGTAGAAGGACTAGAATGCTTTTAATTGAAATTTAGCTAGTTGACATCTCTTCCTTGGTCTCCCAGGTAGGATTAGAGGCCACCTCTGTTTTCAGTGGTGTCATGGTTCGCTTGCCTGTCTCCTTATCAGACTGTGAGCTCCTTCAGTGTTTCACCATCTGTCTTCTTCCCACATAGCCCAGAGCTTGGCACACAGATGTCATTTATAAATATGTACTGAATTATTTAATTCTCTTATTTTACCTTTCTAATTTTCTATGATGGGACAGATAGCTTTTATAATTACACATTTTCTGTAAGGAGCACATATTTGACTACACAGTGATAGGTGAAGGTGGAAGAGGCTGAGCTGGGTAGCAAAGGATACTGGATGGATAGAAGAGGAGTAAGATAAGGTCACAGTGGTGGTAATTCATGTTTAGACAAAGGCCCAGGAGATGCGGTCTTAGGCTGGAGCCTCAGCACCCTCCAGGCCTGAGTCATTATGTTACAAATATAGGGCCTCAGGAGCAGATGCTGCTCTCTTACTGGCAGAGGGAGACAGAACCCAAGTCTAAAGCAGTGCTCTTCCCCAGAAACTGCCTCATAATTTTGAAAAGGTAGTTTCTGCAGCTTGGAGGAAAAAAAACAGAGCAGAAAGAATGGGTGACCACATAGATGCTAAGCAACTGAGAGAAAGACAATGATGCTGACATCCAGGGAGAGCTGAGGGGTAGTTCAGCTAAGTTAGGATCTGATGGGAGAGCAGAGCAATCAGGTGGAAATGTTGAGCGGACAGCTGGACATTCCAGATGTAGGAAGTCCAGACCGGATGAAGGGATCAAGTACAGAGAGGTGACAAAAAACAGTCTTCCAGTTGAGAGGCTGCAGAAGCTGAGGGCTGACTCTAAGTGGTTGTCTAGCCTCTACTGGCAGCCTCTTGAACTGTACAACAGCTCTGTTAGGGAGCTCCTCTTTGCAGCTGCCACCCATTAAGCTTGCTCTGTCCTAGCTTTGCCACTGAATGAATCTCCACCCCTTCCACCCACAGCCGTTCGTGCAATCTCTCTTCAGGGCCAGATGACTCTATTGCCTTCAGCCTTTTTTAGGGCAGTTCCTCTCGCCCCCTTACTGCCCTCCTTGCAGAGACTCTAAGAACTCAGTCTACTCAAAAGGTAGTATCTACCAAGTTGCTTTCTGTGGTCCAGAAGGGTCTGATTGGCAGAGGAACGCAAGTGCCATTTGTTAACTGCCTTGTGGCCAACATCAAGCCATTTCTGGGGCAGCCAAATTCTGTTAAGAGTCCCTCAGCAGCTCTAACCCCTCCACATATGCTGGCACCAAGAAGCCTATACTCTTGCCTTACATGACCAGACCAGAGCCTGACCTATATCACATCACCTGAAAAAATAATTTGTATTCTTAGCCAAGTGCAGTGCTTGCTCTCAGGAGACAATAATTAGGCCTGAACGGGGACATTATGACTGGGATGCAGTCCCCAAGGTTATCTGAAACATGCTTAGGGATTTCCTTAAGGCACACGGGAAAGCTGACCTGACTTCAAGGGCTGCTCCTAGGGGTGGGAAATCTGAACAAAGGGAGGGAAGCGTTTGCTCTATGGAATTTTTGCTCTTTGCTGGTCCCAAGTGCCCCTTGGAATGTGCTGTGAAAGCCAGTCCACCTTCCTAACTCCTCCCCTTCTCTGGAGGGAACATTGCAAGATGGTTACTAAGGACTCCAAGGAGACAAGCTGTGGTTAATGCTGGTTACCAAGTATTTCCAGTTCTCCCCCTTCTAAGCACATGGGAAGTTCACTGTTTCCTCCTTGTTTCCTTATGATTGGGCAGGAACATGGGATTAGTATGTCCAGTGAGTTGTGAGTGGAAGTAGAGGGTCCTGCTTCCAGAATGTGCATTTAACTGCAGTGCAAGATCTTCCAGAAAATCCTTTTCCCATGCACTCAGCATCGTTCCACAGGATGACTGCTCTGCACTCTGGTCCCTGAGTGCCTGTAATGAGCAGAGCACACACATCCTCATTCCCCCTCCCCACGACCCACAATGAACATGCAGTGTGAGGCAAAAATAAATCTTTTTTGTAGACAGCTGAAATTTGGGGTTGTTACAACAGCATAACATGTTTATCCTGACCGGCACAGAGACAATCATATATTGAATGGAACTTTAGAAACAATTTAGTCCAATGTTTTCATTCACAGAAATAAATCAAGCTTCAGTGAGGGAAAGTGCTAGCCCAAGGTCACCCAGTCAGTAAGTGATGGAGCTGGGATCATAGCCTACATCCTATCTGTCTCAGTGCAGTGACCTAAGTGTTTTTTCTCAAGACAGAGTATTTGCCACTAGGTGGGACATGCTACACTGAATCATCTCAGGGCACTTCAGCCACTTTGCCAACAAGAGACTCCATGATGCTGGAAAGAGCATAAGACAGAGTCAGGAACCAGGTCTTCCAGTTCCAGTCCTGTCACTAAACTTACTTTGTCCAAGTCTATTAGTTTCAGTTTTGATGCTAACTTACTCTGGGACCAAAGGCAAGCCACACATCACACCCCTGGGCTCCAATTTATCTGTAAGTAAAATGACTCATTTGATTTCAGAGATTTAAAATGTTTGCCCCACAGCAGAGCCTCCAAGGAGGCTGCTCAGGAGGGGATGAACAGGCCAGGAAAGGAATAGGTCTGCTTCTCCTTAAACCAGAACAGCTCTATTTTCCTCTGACTTATTTGGTTTGGCTTTGGTATGATTTCCCATCACTGGACTTGATGATTTCTGAGGTCCCTGCCAACTCTGAGATTTGTGATTCCAGTTCTTGGATTGTGCCAAGTAGTTCCTGAGCTACAGTTCGGTGGCTGGGAGGAGTCTTCAGGGAGTTCAAAAGTTTGGGTGAGGGGATGAAATTAAGATGAAGGATTAGGGGGAGGTCTCAGACTGTCTACGGTTCTCTAGAGTGTGTGTGAAGAGGAGGGGTCAGAGAATGGTTCTAGAGGCGTGGTGATAGGAAAGATCGCCTGATGAGGCTATAGAATACATGAGGCCTGGGCTGAAGAGTTTGTCTCACTAGCTCCCCACCTGTGAAGAGGAGCTAGGAAGTCCAGCATCCCCAAAATTAAATTTGATGGTTAATCCTCAGAAGCAAAAAGTGGCTCAGGCAAAAAGTGGTTCATGACAGGAACAGTTTCCTATTCTTGATGAGACTAGTGGTTGGATTTGTTTTCAACAGACAATAATCACCAGGGGAAGTGTGAAGCCTGACCTAATTTAATGAGTGAAAGATTAAATGCCTCACAGAGTGCCCTCAGGCCTTCTCCTTTCTCTGAGACTTACCTTGGCCTCAGAAGTCCTTAGAAGCTTCATCACTTCCCCTTCTCGGGCATAGTCCAACGGTGTGTGTCCCATTTCATTCCTCTGTAGGGGATTGGCTCCTGGCAGGAGGAGAAAGAGGTCGTCAGGGGCGGTCAGAGGCTCTGTGAGCAAGGCTCTGTGAGCAATCAGGGGAACTGGACCTGATTTTATTGTCAGGAATGCCTGTGGAAATGTAGAGCAACAAAAACTTAAGAGGCAGTAGAATGGTGGGAAGAACATGTCAAGCTACTCTGAGAGGAGAGTTCTTAGCCCTCTCTGACACAGAGATCAGAGTATCGGGGCTCCCACATGTACAGAAACATACTACACATACTACCACACATACAGATGTGTTACATGCACACAGGTGTGCTGTGCACATACAAATACACCAGCTGAATATGCCAACAAATGTACCAAACATATAGATTACTTTAACCCAATGGCCTTAGTCATTAAAATACTCCCATTATGTTCTAGCTGGGTAGCTCAGTTGGTTAGAACATTGTCCTGATAGACCAAGGTTGTGGGTTAGATCTCTGGTCAGGATACATACAAGAAGCAACCAATGAATGCATAAATAAGTGAAACAAAACAATGTTTCTCTCTAAAAATCAATAAATAAAATACTCCTGTTATCCAACTCATTTGTATACAGATGAATATTCATTCACAAAAATTATATAAAAGGGTTCCTTTCTAAAGCACAGAATGTCCCAAATAACAATGAAAAGGCTCCCGTCTTTCTGCTCTCTGCTCCCCCTTTTTAAAAAACGTTTTACTTTTTAAGTTGTACTTATTTCATATTTTATTGATTTTTAGAGAGAGGGAGAGGGATAAAGAGATAGAAACCTTGATGAGATGCCCAAGCCGGTTTGGCTCAGAAAATAGAGCATCAGGCTGCAGACTGAAGGGTCCCAGGTTCGATTCTGGTCAAGGGCACATACCTAGATTGCAGGCTCGATCCCTGCCCCTCCTGGTCAGGATGCATGCGGGAGGCAGACAATTGATGTCTCTTCCCACATCCCTCCCACTCTCTCTAAAAATCAATGGGAAAATCCTTGGGTGAGGATTAAAAAAAAACAACAAACTTCGTTGAGATGAGAGAGAAACATCAACGATCCCCACTGGGGATGGAGCCTGAAACCCGGGCCTGTGCCCTGACTGGAAATCGAACCAATGACATCTTGGTTCCTGGGTCAATGCTCAACAGGTGAGCCACACCAGCTGGTGGGCCCCTCTCTCTCTTAATGCTCTTTTTTCTCTGGCATTTTCTGCCTGCCAGAGTCAGCAGAGTCCTCTGGAAGGGCGTGGCCATCCCCAGCAACCTGGCTGTGCCAGCCTAGGTTCAGTTCGAGGCTCTTACCAATACTGGTTGTTGTTGAGTATATGCTTATAGGCAAGCTTCCCTCCAATTATTAGTTCCTATGATTTGAAGACAAAGAACTTTAAGTATGACAAAAAGAAGCAGCTTGCCTGGGGTCATACATCTACCTTCCCCCTCTTTTAAGTGCCAGCAGCTGTCGAGCCTGTATACAGTTTACTGTGTGCAAGGCTTGGCAGTTATGGAGGAAAGGCTACTCCACCCCCAGGCTGTCAGAATCTCTTCCAAAGCCCAGGTCTGAGCACCTTACTCTCCTCTTCAAAAACTGTCCATTCCATTCAATTTTAGCAAACTTTAAATGAGTGGGGCTTGGGGACACAGAAGAATCACTGGTCCTGCTCCAAAGTCACTCCTCTCAAGGCAGGAAGAGAGAAACATGAGAGGAAAGCTGTGCCTTGAACATAGCAGATGGTCAAGAACTATGTGTTAAATAGAACATTCCTTGATCTTTCTTGCTAGGGAAGTAGTGTCTAAGAAGTAAAGAAAGGTTAAGACACAGTCTCTGCCATAAGAATGTAACTGGCTTGCTGGGGACACTAAATACACAGGTAAGGATGTCATTGTGTTCCACCACTGTTTGTTAAAAATCAGCATTTCTCAATCCCAGACTGTGGAAAGATTTATATCATAACTAGAGGCCCGGTGCACGAAATTCGTGTATGGGGTGGGAAGGGTCCCTCAGCCTGGCCTGCACCCTCTCCAATCCGGAACTGCTGGCTCCTAACTGCTTGCCTGCCTGCCTGCCTGCCTTATCGCCCCTAACTGCCTCTGCCTGCTGGCCTGATTGCCCCTGACTGCTGCTGGCCTGATTGCCCCTAAGTGCCTCTGCCTCAGCCCCCACTACCATGGCTTTGTCTGGAAGACATCCAGTTGATCCGGTCTAATTAGCATATTTTCCTTTTATTAGTATAGATATAAACCCATTCCTATAGAAGCTCTCTGCTTCTTAAAAACTTATGTACTTATTAGCAAAAGCAAACATCTTCAGTGGCTTTTCACTGCTTACAGGATAAAGTACAGCCTTCCTAGTAAGGAGGGTGTTTTTGGCAGCTTCAAGGGGAGCTCTGTCACTAGATAAGGGCTGGAATGGAGGGGTGATGAGAGAGAGACAGAGAAGGGAAAGACAAGAGGAACAAAGAGAAGAGAAATGGAAGAGGGGGAAAAAATGGGAAAGAGAAGGGGAGAGGGAAAAGAAAGACAAGGTGAGAGAGAGAGTGGGAGAACTGAGGGTGAGATTAACCGCTTCAAACAAGTGCTGTCAGTGATCTATATTTGCTTACAGAATGAAAAATGTGTGCCATAAACATTGGCTACTGAGTAATTTCTAGTAGGAGCTGTGTCACTTCTCATAAAGAATGGGATGGGGACAGGTAGGACATCCCTGCACCTGAGCCAACCAGCACAGAGATGCCTTTTAAAGCAGTTGCTGGGCCTGTCTCTAGACCAGGAAGCTCTCAGTCAGGCTCCACCCCAGCCACTTCTGAGAGGGGAAGCCAGTAGAGTTCCCCCAAGGTTCTGGAGCCTCAAGGTAGCACATCTGCTCCCACTTTAGGAAGGCTGAGGCAGGGGCACCATGGGTAATGTCCATCTAATATTAACCCCCAGCCCCCACACTCTTGCTCTGATGTTCTGACTTGACTAATTGCTGTAATAATTGATAGAACCTGACTTCTACAACTGATCGATTTCACCTTCACGACCAACGGCCACAAACCATTACACTCCAATAAATAACCATGTTGGGCCTCACCCACCTGCCCTCTCCAGGGGCATCAGGATGGCCCGTGCCCTGGCCTGACCTCGCCTTGCCTCCCACCCAGGGCCTCTCCAGGCTGAGCAGCTGGTCTAGAGGGTCAGGCCTCTGGGAGCAAGTGAGAGGACTGGATGGAGGTGGGGAGTGCTAATCGCAGGCCATCCGTCACCTCCCACTGGCTGTCTGGGGTTGGGGCCAACACCTGGAGCACCCCAGGCAGTGTAGTGCAGGACCCCTCCCCTCCTCTCCCTGCTCCAGATTAGTGTGTCCCAGCTTATAATATTTGATAAATAGCAGACTGGCTTCTTGGCAGCACTGCTGCGGCTGCGCTGCCCGCTACAGCTGTAGAAGGTCACTCATTGGGGAAATATGTTTCTGTCAGTGGTATTGAAAAAAGTTTAGTGAAGTGACAGGCCTCAATTTTTCAAATTTTATTAACTCCATCCTCTTAACCATTTGTCTTGAATTCCTTCAGATTCTGGGGGATCTGTCAATAGGGCTTGAGCCAGGAAGGTAGGGTGTGGTGTGGGTGCTCATGGGTCCTGGCTGGTAGGGTGACTGGTTTGGGTCTCATCACCCAGGGCAGGTTAAGGCAATGGAAATTGTGTTGGTGAGAGAGAAGGCGTGGCCCACTGGGGCCCAGGAAGCCCAGTGCTCTTGTCCAGCATAGCACCTGCCTTTGATTTGACACAATCACAGACTTCCCAAGAGAAAAAAGACATTAATAGTGAGCTTTCCCAGCTTCCTAAGAAGTGACTCCCCTCTACTACATCCAGAACAGGTGGTCACCTGGCTTCCCTGAACGTGCCCAGAACCAAGTCCCAAGCTCATGGCCCTTCAAGAACTTTACCCACTAAGCTAAGAGTATATCCTTTTCATATGAGCCCCAACCTCTCTTTCCAACCCCATTCCCACCCTGGTCTTCCTGTAAATACCTGTTCATTTTTTAAGACCCAGTTAGGTTTCTCCTCCAGGAAAGTTTCCTTGTCTTCCTACCACCCCATCCTTTGTGCTTCCACGGGCCCTTTTGCTTCTATCTTACTGCACTAATCATGCTGTGTTAAAATTGTCTGTCTGCAACCAAGACTTGGAGCCCTTAGAAGCTAGGGACCATGTCTGATCCCCTGCTTATCCTTCCTACCGAGCACTTAACAGGATTCAGTAACATTTACCAAACCAATGGGCTTTTTGTAGGTGTTATCTTCTGAGCCCCCACACAACATGGCTGTTCTTTCTGCCCCAGAAGAGCCTTCTGACTGCAAGTATGTGACCATGCCAAAATCCCTAGTCTCTTTACTGGTCCTAGATCCCTCGCTGCCTGGGTGGCAGATTAGGTCAGGTTAGACTCTAACATTCTTGATGCTCTGTGGATGGGAAGTGGTTGGAGAGAGATGCCCACTTGCCCTTCCTGGCAAGAGTGATGAAATTTGGGGGGGAGGGAGGAAGGGAAAGGTTTCACATCTTCTCATTGCTAAGCTGGGGGCCGAGAGGGGGAGGAGGCCTGCTATTCCCTCCTCCCTTGACACTACCCTGTCCAGGCCCTCTGTCTACCTCTGTGAATATCAAAGATGACAATCTGTATAACAGGCTTTAAAAAACACACAACAGAAACTGCCTTATACAAATATCTTAGGCCATTATTATCAATAATATTGAATGCTCACCCCCCCACAGCTTTGTCAGATCCTCCCACCCCACAGTCCTAATGCAGTTTCCATGACTCACCCTGCCCCTACATGCAGCTGGCTCCCAGCCCTATAAAAGAGCACTGGGCAGGGAGCTGGTGGGGTTAAGGGTCACTACTCCCTGGCTGTGTGATCTAGGGTACTTGCTTCTCTTCTCTGGTGGTAATGATTGCTGCCCTGCCCATCTCTAGGGGTTTTCTTTGGACCAAAGAAGATAAAAAGCACAAAAATGATTGACAAAAAGGATTGTATAGGCTGTATAATGTCCTTTGAAATCATCCCCTCTCCCTTTCTATTTTGACTGCTAGCTCCTTTTCCACCTTCATCCTGATTTTCACTACTTCAACAGTCTGCTTACTATCTCCAATTAGATGTTTTTATTGAATATAAGGGAAATCTTTCCTATGATTAGAGGTACAGAGCCAGCTATTCTTTTTGGTTGTGAACTCTCATCAAGGAAGCAGTCAGAGTCAATAACCCACCACATCAGAGAAGCCATGCACCTGCCCTGTCCCCACACTGTTGTTTGGGCTACCCCTCCTGCCTGGAACCTTATCCCGTCTCCTGATTATATATTCTTCAAGGGTCTCTCTCTGAGAAGCCTCCTCAACACCTTCAGCTCTCAGTGTTCTCCATTTGTCCCTGGGCTCCTGTTGTCCTTCCTGTTACTTCCCTTTCCTGGGAATTCATCCCAGTTCACAATCTTTATGTTAGCTCCTCAGGTCAGAGATGGACCAATTTCCCTCTGTATTTCCAGAGTCTGAAGGTGAGAGAGAAGAGCTCTGACCACAATGCTGCAAGAAGCATAGCAGAAGTGGGAATTGAGCCCGGTGTCCTGATGGTTTATCCTGAACTTTTATTATAGACCACACCACTGAGCATTCTTAGCATATGTACACACATGTACATGTGCACCTGTACCAAGTCAAGCCTCATAGTAACCAATAACCTTCACTGGGCACTTTATGTGCCTTACCCTGTGCCAACTACTTCCATGCATTTAATTCTTAATTTGGTGAACAAAGCAGGGGAAGTATTATTTTTTCCACTTTACAGATGATTTAACTGAGTCTGGTGAAAAGAAATGGGCTAACATTTGCTGGGTATAAGGCTTTTATACACAGTGTCTGAATTATTCATCAAACAAAGACTCTGAGAAAATAGAGGCTCAGAGACCTAAAATAATTTGCCCACGATCACACAGCAAATAAGTAGCAAAGCTGAGATTTAAAGCAGAACTTTATTATACTATTCTTTTTGTAAATGTTTGGAATTTTACATAATAAAAAGTTGTTTGCTTTTTAAAAAGAAGCGAGGTCTGGCTTTCCACTACGTAATGCTATCTTTCAAAGGCTTACTGACTCAAAAAGAGGGGAAAATAATCTTTATCTTCCAGGGTGCTCAGATGCTCCAAAGCCAAGATAGGGGGGTTTCTAGAGGTAAGTTTGGGATAGACAGTAGAAAGGGTACAAAATAGAACCCCTTTTCCTCCCATCAGAAATTCCCTATCTGGGGCCAGGTGAATTGTGACCCACATATACTGAACTCTCAGAAAGTCATCCAAAGTTCTAACTCTCCAAAGGACATAGTAGGGTAGGATCAATTGCCTTCAGGTAGGTGGATTTCTAAAGTTCATGAAACAGAGAGCTACTGCCTCCTGGCTGGATCCAGTCATTCCATAAAAACCCACTGCAGCTGGGCCAGGAGCTGGACACACTGTGGAATCAGACTGGTTCTTGCCCTTGAGTGGAGCCCAGACTGGTGGGAAACAGACAGGGATAAACAATGACAATACAGTGTGATGTAGGGGGACAAGAAGATAAGGATGATGACCCACCACCACCATAAGAGAGCCACACATTGTGTAGCTGAGGAGATGGGAAATCAAAGCATTACCTGGAGAAGAAAAGAAGCAAGCACTAAGATAAAAAGACTGAGGAAAGGAAGGTTAAAGACCAAGGTCACAGAGACTGTGGAAGAGCATAAACTAGAACCCAGGCCTTCCAGTCCAGGGCTCTTCCCATCCACCTGCACTGTCCTGGGCCACCCTTCCGAGCTTTCAGTTCCAGTGCTGACCTGAAGGACTGGGCTACACTGTGCTATTACTGTTCTCTTCAGTAGTGCCAAACTCCCCTTTGCCCACCACTCAGATCCTACATTCTGTAAAGCCCAGCTCCAATTTCCATACCTTTAAGTTTTCCTAGACCACACCTGTCTATATGGATCAATTCCTCCTTTGAACCACAAAGCTCAACTACACAAAGCACATATCTGATCACACACTTTTCATACAAATGTGTCTTATCTCCAGAATCAGAGTGTTACTAAAGATGCTTTGTTGTGAATGCCTAGAAAAGGAAATGGTGATGATGACTAGGCATCTAGATGGTTTCATGGAAACCAAGTCATGCCAGACTAAACTCATTCCCTTTGTTTATCAAGATTACCTAGCTCAATCAGGTGCAGTTAGGGCAAATGTGGACTTCATCAGATATTTGATGGGATGTCTCAGGACAACCCTGAAAACACAATGGAGAAATGTGAGCTGGATGCTAGGACAGTGTAAAGGGTTAGTAAGTGACTAGTGGACTAAGCAGACCTGGGGCCAGGGTAGGGAGCAGGTGGAGGGAACAGCAAGGGGAGTAGCAGCAGTGGCAGTGGGGTGTAGTGACTGACAGACCAGAGGTTATCTGGAGTTTCCAGTGGCAACAAATACGCTTGGTCCTGTTCAGCTTGTTTATCCCTAACACAGATTTTCACAGTGATGTTCTGTTCATCAGATCTGCAGATATCAGATTAAGATGGGAAAGATACCAAGTACAACTGTTGGAAGATTGACATTAAAAGCTGAAACCAATGAGATGAAAATTAATAGAGATAAATGGGTTTTGGAAGAGAGACAAAGTGAAGGTTGTTTTGGGAAGTGTGATCAGATAGAAAAGAGTTTAGAGCCATGTGAGAACAATGGCTTAAGGAAGTGGAGCTGCAGGCTGGAGAAAAGATAGCTCAGGAGAACATGACTGCATTTTCAGGTACTCGAAAGGCCAATGGAATGTGGAATAGGGATTAGATTCATTCTACATTACGCTCAATGATAAAATTAAGACCCTTGGAGGCAGATTTTGGCTGAATATAAGAAATTTCTAACCATGAGAACATCCAAAGATAGCAGCTAAGCAACCTCAGGAACAAATGAATTCCCCAGCACAGAGTGGATGATCACTTGGTAGGTCTGCTACTTACACATCAGTTTACAGAGGTTTTCCAAGATTGTTAATCTGTGTTTGTTTATTCATTCAAAGATACCTTTTGAGATCTCGCTATGCATCTGGTACCGTGCTAGGTGCTAGGGATTCAAAAGCAAATAAGAAGACACTGTTCCTGCTCTCAAGGAGCTCCTGATTCTGCTGGGAGGAGATGGAAAAGTTTATTTCAAGGCCTGTACCTTGATTACAGGCCTCAGCACATAGAAGGTTGTCTTCAGTTTAGGTTAAAGCATTCCTGTGGAAATTCAAACACATATTTGACTACTAAAGGCCATAAGGAGTTAAATCAAAGCCAAATTACTTGTTTAAACCAACTACTGGTTGTGGGGATAGAAGTATATACTGAAACACAGTTTGTGATTTTTTTTGTGCATGATATTTTGCTCTGTCTGAATTTGGTCTTTGGCTGGGACTTGTAAGACAATCTGTAGGTACATAAACAAGTGGCTGTGGTGTCAGGGTGAAGTGATTTAGCCAGCAGGGCTACCCAACTCTCCATTTCTTACCCACCCTATGGGGACTGCTTCAGCACAGACATAAACATGCTCCTGCCGTTACCTTATTGCACTCGTCACATGGGGAGGCTAGAAGGCTTGATTCAGGGATATGATTGGATTTTAAATCCCAGTCTCACAGGATTTTAATTACTGGTCTGGGGCAGCAGGGATAGGCGCTGGCTGCCTTTGGATGGAGGAGGTCGATACGCCACTCCACAACATATTGAGCCACAATGCCTGCAGACTCTATTGCTCTATTTAATCATCTTTTGCAAAATTTACAGTGGAACAGGAGAGATCAATACGGAATTTATCACATTCTCTTGTAAATATGAGCCAGGAAAGAGTTCCAGGCAGTTTGCTACTGAGTGGGAGGGAACATGTCTGTGTACAGCTGGGCATTAGGAGATGAGACAAAATCCATTTTTCTTGGCATAAGCTACAGATGCTCAGCCAGTTCCCCTTAAGCCTAAAGTCAAGTTCAATGGAAGAACACGGATTCACTCATTCATTCATTCAATCAACCAACTAACATTCTGGAGCACCTGTTTTATGCTAGATCCTGTGTAGGCTCTGGGGATACCAACTGGAATTCTGCTCTTAAATTCTGCTCAAAGTCACAGATATACCATGATAGCTCCACTACTTACCAGTTGTGGAACTTGGGCAAGTTACATAATAGCCTAGTGTGCATTTGTTTATAGGTAAAAACAGCATCAAACTCAGAGTCATTTTAAGTATTAAAAGACACAAAAGCTTTAGTGCAGAGCTTGATACATATAGTAAGAACTCAATAAATGATAGCTATTGTTATTTTTACTATATTTGCCATTATTAAGCATTCCTTCCTACAGTGTCTCATCAATGGTATATGTGTAAAAATGAGGTACTGAGCAGAGAGCCTGCCACCCCATCTAGCAGACAGAAAGGAGACTGGGGTGGCCTTCCCAAGTTAGAGACCTGGCTAGGGCTACTGGCAACAGAATCAGAGAAGCAGGGGGGTAGAGGGTGTGTAAGGAGGAGATAAACGCTAAACTCTGTTTTTTCAAAGCTTCAGTTGTAATCTTTAAAACAATAAAAAAGTCTCCCAAAATTGCTGTGGGGAGCAGAGAAGTGATTCTTTTAAAAAATATTTTTATTGATTTCAGAGAGAGGAAGGGAGAGGGAGAGACAGATTGAAACATCAATGATGAAAGAGAATCATTGGTTGGCTGCTTCCTGTACGCCCCCTACTGGGGATTGAGCCTATCACCTGGGCATGTGCCCTTGACTGGAATTGAACCCAGGACCTTTCAGTCTGCAGGCCGACACTCTATCCATTGAACCAAATCGGATAGGGCACAAGTGATTCTTTATGTGGGCAAACCAGGGAAAGTTACACAAAAGATACATATTAGTAAATGAGTTGGCGAAGTAAAAGTTTGATAGGTGGAGAAGTGGGGAAAGGGCATGTCAGATAGAGAAAAGTGAACAAGCAAAGGTTTGGAGGCAGGAAAACCTCCAAATTAGGGAGTGGCTAAAACCTCCAAAGCAGCTGAGTGGGCCTGTGGCACTTCTTGTCTCCCCAGGCCCACTTGTAGAAAGGAAGGTGAAAGATTCATGGCGAGATGCAGAGACTTGCATGCTGGGTTAGACAACTGGGCTAATCTCACAGGTACTGGGAACTGCTGAGGGTTTTCAAACAAGGGAGACAGGGTTTTGCAGGCTAGACGCTGGTTTGAAGGAGAGCCTGGAGATAGGGAGACCAACTAGAAGGCTGTTAACACTAGTCCAGATGAGATGATAAAGTCCGAATTTGGTCCCCTCTGTAGCGGGGACAGAGGAAAGAGGTTGGACTTGGGAGAAAAGTCTAAGAAAGATGGGCTTAATGGAAAGCGAAGGCAAAATCAACTGACTTACTTATAATACACTAGAGGCCAGGTGTATGAAATTTGTGCATTGGAGGGGGGTGTCCCTCAGCCTGGCCTGCGCCCTCTCGCAGTCCAGGAGCCCTTGGGGGATGTTTGACTGATAGCTTAGGCCCACTCCCTGTGGACATCCTTAGTGCTGCAGGCAGGAGAGGCTCCTGCTACTGCCGCTGTGCTCTCTAGCCGTGAGCCTGGCTTCTGACTGAGCGGTGCTCCAGGGGGAGCACTCTGACCACCAGGGGGCAGCTCCTGCATTGAGCGTCTGCCCCCTGGTGGTCAGTGCGCATCATCACAACCGGTCGTTCAATTGATTTACATATTAGCCTTTTATTATATAGGATTCTTGCTTGGGTGACTGTAGATGATGGTGCCATTCACTAAACAGAAAATATGGAAGAAAGACTGAGGAGGGCTGGGTTTGGATACACTGAATATGAGATGTCTACAGAATATTAAGCACCAGCAGAGTACTGGAAACATGAAAAAGACCAGTTTGTTCTAAGACAAATATGCAGGCCAGTCTGGATAGAAAAGAATTGGGGAATAAATATTCAAAGATACTTCACATACAGAATTAGGTGGGGAAAAGGGCATAAGCAAAAATTCCTGCCAAGGATTTCTGTTCAATGCAAACCTAAGGTAGGGCCTTCTAGATGAGGGATAATACTCTAAATAGTAAGTGACATAGGCATTGTGAGTATGAGGATTATCAGCTCAGTTTCATTTTGGGCAAGTTTCCTGGAAGTCATGGGCTTTCAGAAGGCCAGCCCCATTTCTCCCTCTCCCCACAATCCAGGACAGACTATCCCCAGAGATGGCAGCAGGCTCTGTAACCAGAAAGCAACCAGAACAATTGTTAGAAGCAAGGGAAAGGCTCTGAATAAAGCAGAGTTCAAAGTGGACTATAATAAGCGCCTGGGTCCCTGGGCTTCAGTATCCCCCACCCCCTCCTGCAAATGACAGCTGAGACCAAGGCAGCAGAGCCTGGGGTCTGGGCTGAATTTAGCAGTCATAATTATACTGCTGACGTCTGGGGCAGAGCCACAGGCTCTGCAGAAGGCGACAGCTTTTGTTCATGCACTAAAAACACAGCATCTTCAAACATGCTAATCTCATGTCTGCTTCCATCTAACAACATTGAAGGGAGGCTGAGGAAAGGGCACACAATGCCCACACATCTGGCTAATTCAGTTACAAGCCCAATCAATCTTGATGGGTTGTCTATAAAACACCAGCCACCCCAAAGGACTGAGCTGACCAGATGTTTAAGCTTCTGTTGACCAATCCTAGCCTAATGTCCATAGCACGGAAGAAGACTTATCAAGAGATGGCTTATGCTTCCACTTACATGTCTATTCCCAAAGTTACATAAAGCCTTCTGCTTGGATGAGAAGAAGAGTAAAGCAGTGGTTGAGCCAGGCTCATTGGAATACTCACATATACAGACTTTCACTTGGACCTTAAGGAGTACAGCAGGTCTTATTTACAGTTGGCTTTGAGAACACTTACAGAAACAGAAACCAACAAAATATTTTTGCTAATTGCACTTCCTAGTATAGAGAGAATCAGGAGTATCTTTAACTATGATATCAAATGCCACAGGTGACAGTTCTGGGCACAGGAACTGTTCATCTGCTGATGTCTTCATTTCAATCCCCATCAAGGTTGAAGGAACTGTTCCCCTCCCTCATAAGACTGTTGCTTTTTATTTATTTATTTTTTAATAAATCTTTATTGTTCAGATTATTACAGGTGTTCCTCTATTTTTTCCCCCATAGCTCCCCTCCACCTGATTCCCCACCCCACCCCATGCCCTTACCCCCGCCACTGTCTTCATCCATAGGAGTAAGATCTTTGTCCAATCTCTTCCCGCAGCCCTCACACCCGCTTCCCCTGAGAATTGTCAGTTCACTCCCTTTCTATGTCCCTGATTCTATTATATTCACCAGTCCATTCTGTTCTTCAGATTTCTCATTCACTTGATTTTTAGATTCACTTGTTGGTAGGTATGTATTTGATGTCATTTTGTTGTTCATAATTTTTATCTTTACCTTTTTCTTCTTCTTCCTCTCCTTAAAGAATACCCTTCAGCATTTCATATAATCCTGGTTTGGTGGTGATGAACTCCTTTAGCTTTTTCTTGTCTGTGAAGCTCTTTATCTGACCCTCAACTCTGAATGATAGGTTTGCTGGGTAGAGTAATCTTGGCTGTAGGTTCTTGCTGTTCATCACTTTGAATATTTCTTGCCACTCCCTTCTGGCCTGCATAGTTTCTATTGAGAAATCAGCTGACAGTCGTATGGGTACTCCCTTGTAGGTAATTGTTTTTCTCTTGCTGCTTTTAATATTCTCTTTGTCTTTTGCCCTTGGCATTTTAATTATGATGTGTCTTGGTGTGGTCCTCTTTGGATTCCTCTTGTATGGGGTTCTGTGCGCTTCCTGGACTTGTACATCTATTTCTTTCACCAGGCAGGGAAAGTTTTCTGTCATTATTTCTTCTAATAGGTTTTTAATATTTCGCTCTCTCCCTTCTTCTGGCACCCCAAAAATTCGGATGTTGGTTCGCTTAAAGTTGTCCCAAAGGCTCCTTACACTATCTTCATATTTTTGGATTCTTTTTTCTTTTTGTTTTTCTGGTTGGATGTTTTTTGTTTCCACATATTTCAGATCTTTGGTTTGATTCTTGGGGTACGTTGATCTACAGTTGAGTTTCTGTATATTCTTTATTTCAGACAGTGTATGCTTCATTTCTGACTGATCCTTTTCCATTTTTTTTGGCATTCTCATTAAGCTCCTTGAAGGTCTCATCAAGTTTCTCAGCGGTTTTAAGAAGATTCTTGAGTAACCTTATAAATGTGGTTCTGAACTCTATGTCATCCAGTAGTTTGCTTTCTTCCGTTTCTTTCATTCGTGACATGTTTCTTTGTCTCCTCATTTTGGCTGCTTCCCTGTGTTGATGGAGTAGCTTTGTGTGGTAGGTGACCTATAGGGGGCAGTAGCTCAGCCTCCCCAATCACCTGATGTGGACACTCTTGGTACACCCCTCTGTGGGCTGAGTGCAAAGACTTGGTGCAGTTAAAGCCTTAATTGCTGTTGGTATACTGGGAGGAATTGACCTCCAGGCCAATTAGCTGTGAGCACTCACTGTGTCTATAATGGAAGAACTGCTGCGCTGAAGACACACTTATGGGGCAGGACTTGTTTCAGTGGGGCTTTGGTGCTCACTGAGTCTGCCTTTGAATGTGTCACTTATGGATGTGAGGAGTTGAAATCTGGTGTCTCACTCTGACCACTAGGTACACTGGCTTCTGGATCTCTAATGGGGTGCAGGCCAGCTACTGTCTGAGGCCATCCAGCAGGAGCTACAGTGAGAGCTACAGTTTTCTCCTCTTTGCTTGGGGTTTGGAGGTTTTGGAGCTGTCTGACCCGGGCTGCAAGTTTGCTAGGTTAAGCTGCGATAGGGCGGGGCTTTCTCATGCTAAAGCCGATGCTTGGAGCTTGGGTGTGTTTGTAGGTTGTGCAGGGCGGGGTCTCAGGGTGTCACTAGGCTAGGGCGTGGCAAACAGCAATGGCTGCTAGTTAGCCGGCTCTGTGTCCCCAAGGGCGTCCCGGAGTCCCGTGCCCCAGTGCTGTAAACAATTATTCCTGCGCGCAGCTCTGCAAGTAAGCCACCCTCACTGGCAGACAGTCCAGCTTTTCCCCGTAGGAGTTTGGGTCCCCCGCGTCTCCCCAGAAACTGGATTTCAGAGTAGTCGGGGGCTTGTCTCCCTTTGGGTTGAAAAAAGCAACGCCCGCCGCCAGCCCAGATCACGCGCCTCTGTACCTCAGCTTTTCAGCGCTCGTGCACGTCTCGATGCTCTTTTCTCTTTCCTTCTAGTTGTAGAACTTCCACTCAGCCAGCTTTCCCGTGGTTCTGGGTGATAGACGTTTTGTCTTTTAGTTGAATTTTTGAAATTGTTGCGCGAGGCAGCAGTTTAGTTGTTTACCTACGCCGCCATCTTGGATTCTCGTTCAAGACTGTTGCTTTTTAAAAAACAACACCAGAGGCCACTGCCAAGAAGGACTCCTTCAATCAATGCTTTTTCCTTTATGCCCAACCACAGCCACCAGTCACCAAAAATAAAAGTGGAAGAGTAGTGGGAGATTATGAGAAAGGAGAGGACAGGGAATAGACTTGTAGTCTATACCAAGAGGACTATTTTTCACCCAGAGCTTCTTGCTGGTGTTAATGATTCCATTTTTTCAAGAATGTTTTTACCTAAATAATTCAAAGGACTTTACCATGTTTGTCTCAGAGTTGTGGCTATATCATAAACCAGATAAACAAACCTGGGTAAAAGAAACCTCCAATTTTTTTAGACATAGGTGAGAGAAAAGCACAAGTTAAGAATGAGGTCTTTGTTGTGATATCCTGTGCCCAGAACAGTATCTGTCACTCATAGGAGTTTACTAAATATTTGCTGGTTGAATAATTACACCCTAGTTGTGATGCAGCTGGGCTGTGTTCTGTCAATTTGTTTGTCAGGAGAGGCCTCCTATTGTCCCTGGCAATACTACTGGACAAAATCACTCAGAGCTCAGGAGAATCTTCTTTGAGCCTGAATGAGCAGGGAGGAAGTGGTGTTTGGTGAGAAGGGTATGGACCTCATTACCACACCCAGCAACCTCTTCTTCCTTTTCCTCATGGCTGCAGTAATCAGTGCTGCTGACCAATCCTGCCTCCTATTAATTCTTTTCTAGCTTGGTTTCCATTATATACACTACCTGTGACTTTGTCTCCTTTGCGGGTTCCTATTCATTCTCTGTCCCAATTTATGGGTGATACCCACGACTGAGTCCTCAGGCCCATCCCTCTCTGTATGTGTTCTCCTTTAAAAAACAGTTCAAATTTGCTAACTGTGAATTAGGATTATATGGGAAGTGTTAAAACTACATCAATCCAAAGTGGGAGAAAAATATCTGCAATATATATCACAGATGGAGGGCTAATATCCTTCACATGTGAAAAACTTTAAAAAAATCAAGAGAAAAACAAAGACCAAAAGTCCTAGAAAAATGGGCAAAAAACATGACCACAAAAGGAGATATAAAATGGCTCTTAAATATATGAAATGATGTTCAATTTCACTCATAATAAGAGAATCAAACTACATTAAGATACTACATCTCACCTATAAGATTACAAAAATCCAAAAGCTTGACAATACAATCTACTGAAGAGGCTGTGAGAAAACAGGCACTTTCATACATTGCTAGTGGGAATGCAAAAGGGAACAATTTCTATGGAGGAGAAATTCACAATATCTAACTAAAGGACATATGCATTTCCCTCTGACCTTTACATTGAAGACACATGTCCAACAATCCCAAAATATACATATAAGAGGTTATTTATTCATTGTATCACAATTCGTAACTGCAAAATATTGGAAACCTATATGTTCAAGCATAGAACACATAGCACATACACAAAATGGAGTACTATGCATCTGTGAACAAGAATAAGAAAGATCTGTGAACTGATGTTGAGTGATTTCCAAAAAACATGGTTAAATAAAAAAAGTAAACTGCAAAATAGCATACATAGTAGGCTACCTTTTGTGTAGGAAGGGAAAACAAGAAAACATACATTTGCTTATACAAAGAAATATAGGAGGATAAACCAGAAAACAATAAAACTGGTTATCACAAGGGGTCAGGGCTCACTGAGGGGAGCAGAAAAAAGTTGAAAGGAATATAAGAGGAAGTCTTACTTCTCTGAGTATACCTTTTGTCGTTTTTAGTAAAAATTAATGTTCTACATATTCAAACAACAAAATTAAAACAAGGATAGACAGGGGAGAGAAACTCTAAAACTGAAAGCAAATTAAAAAATTTAACCCAAGTGTATTTCAAATGAATAACATAAACACAACCAAGGAGGGGGAAAACCACCTAAGTAACTTATGAACATAGTATTTGAGTATATATAACCTTCGATAAAGTAAAGATGAGGACTGCAAACAAATTCTGACCTAAATTATTTATTTTTTAAATATATCTTTATTGATTCCAGAGAGGAAGGGAGAGGGAGAGAGAGACAGAAACATCAATGATGAGAATCACTGATTGGCTGTCTCCTGTACGCCCCCTACTGGGGATTGAGACTGCAACTTGGGCATGTGCTCTTGACCAGAATCGAACCTGGGACCTTTCAGTCTGCAGGCCAACACTCTATCTACTGATCCAAACCAGCCAGGATGAGCTGAACTCTTTTTATAAGGTTTGTTTTCTATGGGTGAAGCAAGTGTGAAGTTTTTTTAGATGTATTATAAAATGAAGCAAATGGGTAAATGAATCAGTTGCTGTATGCAGTCAGCATTCTCACTATGGAAGAAGGGAAATAATATGGAATGTAATAATATGGAATGTGTGAAGACAAGCAAGAACCTGTTAGGGATGGACTGGAGTGGGAGGTATTCATGTTCAGAATTTCTAAAATACTTATGTGCATATGCATATGTGTGTATATGTTTATCCAGGTATGTGTACCTTGTGATGGATGTGTATACATATGTACATATGCCGTATATATTTTTTGGCTCTGTCAACAGAAGGGGTAATGACCATACTTGGTACTCAGGTTTCAGGGTAATACAACTGCCCACTAAAATGTTTTAGGAGTCCTCAGAGAAATGACTGATTCCAGGGGAGCAGCAAGGTGGATATGACTGAAACATTTTGTTATGCTGAAAAATATGGAAATGCTAAAAAAAATGATAGGGAAGGGTATGCTTCACTGGTCAAATATGAGACAATTTTAGCACCACCATAACAAGGCACAGTAATGAATTATAGAACATTAAAGCAAGAGTATTCACGAGCACATTTTGACATTAAATAGATAAATAGAGAAGACAAGTTCTTGCTAACTGTAGATGCCAGGTGTTAACTGATCATTGTGAAGTGAGTGCTGGGGTTTGGAAAGTTATAAAATATCTATCTTCCAACCATTATATAAAGATTGGTTCAGGAAAGAACCATTAATGGATGCTGGGTTCAGGGGGGCATTTTAATGAGGAGCAGGATATTTGCATGGCTTTAAGAGTATCTCCCCACAGACTATTCATTAATTTCAAGGAAAAAAGTAATAATACATTGGAGAAACTAGACAATATTTGGGTTAGAGATAGAGGGTGGGAATAAGACCTTTCACCCCAAACCCCCCTTTATTTAAAATACACTTTTACTGATTTCAGAGAGGAAGGGAGAGGGAGAGATAGAAACATTAATGACGAGAGAGAATCATTGATTGGCTGCCTCCTGCACACCCCTCAATGGGGATCAAGCCCATACCTGGGCATGTACCCTTGACTGGAATTGAACCCGGGACCCTTCAGTCTACAGATGTTTCTCTATCCACTGAGCCAAACTGGCTAGGGTCTGAAGCCCCTTTTGAATTTTGTACTAGGTATAAGTATTAACTATTCAAAACAGAAAGGAAAATGTTTATAAAATATCTCTGAGAGTCTGAGAGTGTAGTAAGCAGAATAATCCTCCCCCCCCACCCCTCCAAATGTCCACATTCTAAGTCCTGGAACCTGTGAATATGTAGGGGAATATGAAGAGGAATTGAAAGTTACAGATATAATTAATGTTGCTCATTAGCTGACTCTGAGATGGGAAGATTACCTTGGATTATCCAGGATGGACAATGTAATCACAAGAGTCCTAAGTGAAAGAGGGAGGCAGAAGAGTCAGTGTCAGAGTGATGAAATGTGAGAAAGACTCCATGGCTATTGCTGGCTTGTAGATGGAAGAGGGGATGAGGCGAGGAATGTGGGCAGCAGCTAGAAGCTGGAAAAGGCAAGAAAACAGATTCTTTCTGAGTCTCCAAAAAGGAATGCAACTCTGCAGACACCTTGATTTTAGTTCAGTGAGATCTACTTCAGACTTATCTCCAGAACTGTAAGATAACAAATTTGGGTTGCTTTAAGCCACTAAGTTTGTGATAATCTGTTTACAGCAGTAATAGGGAAGACACCTAAGAAAAGTTACAGTGGTTGTCTCTTAGGAGGAGAACCAGGAATGTGGAATGGAGACATCCTTTCCACTATATTATTCTCTGTACTGCTTGAAAAACTTTTTTTTATCTTGTACGTGTTTTAAAGTAAAAAATCACTAAGTCACTAAACAACAGTCACTTCAGAAGCTCTCTATTCACTTCAAAGTTAAGCACAAGTCCTTTGGCTCATCCCCAAGGCCCTTCACACTCAGGCCTCACTAGCCACATTCCAGTAGGTGGCCAGTTCCTTCCAGGTCTCTAATGTGCAAGGCTCATTTCTGTTGCTTTTCACCAGAAAAGCTTTCCTTTTTCCCTCTGTCTGTTGAATTCTCTCCCTTTTGGGACTGCCTTAAGTCCCCTTCCTCCATGAAGCCTTCTACAACATTACACTGATCTTTCTCCTCATTCATTATACTTGATTATTCTGTCCTTTGCTTACCTTTAATTTAGAGTCCTGTTGCCTACCATCCAGTGCTGTTCTCAGTGTGCTTTGTGTATGGGTCTCTTCACCAAACCAGTTCACTGAAGGAAGGGCCTGTATCTTTTTCTTTTCCATAACTAGAAACCTGATGCACGAAGATTCACGCAAGAATGGACCTTCCTTTCCCTGGCTGCTGGCACTGCCTTTCCGCTCCGGCCCCGGAGCCACCTCTTTTTGTTCCGGCCCCACCTTTCCATGCTGCCCAGAGGCCCTAAGCGGATGGGGTGGTGCGGAACACGATGACACAAGCATCCCATCCCATCCGCTCAGTGCCTGTGTATGCAAATTTACCCACTATCTTTGTTTGGTTAATTTGCATACTCACTCCTGATTGGCTGGTGGGCGTTGCGAAGGTTCTGTCAATTTGCATCTTTCTCTTTTATTAGTGTAGACGCCTACTGCCTACTTATATAGGCATTATGGAAAAGAAAACCTTGCAGAAAGCCAGAAAAAAAAAAAGATTTTTAAAAAAATATAAAACATCTTTCCAGAGAGAAAAGAGTCCCAGGGACCCAATGGCACTGCCAGTTGACTTTAGCAGAAACATCCACCCTGGGAAAACAGTGAAACAGGCTCTGATCAACCTGAGAAGTCAGTCCAAGTCCCTACTTCCAGAAGCCACCCAAACCCCTGATCCACACCTGTTGTACCCTCCGAATTCAGTGGATTTCCAGTCCAGCCTGACTGAGACCAAGTCCTGGACAGTGTGCTTTTTCAGTCAACCCAGGTCATCTGGCCAGCACTTCCTTCCACACTGGGTTCATTACTTCAAGGGAGTCTGAAAGATTCCTGAGGTAGCAAGCACCCTTCTTCTCAAATAATTCGTTTCTAAAACCATGTTCAGGAAGGAGCCTGTGACATAAACCTACAGAGAGCACCTCTGCCGTATTCCTACCAGGACACTGCCAGGTCTCTGTGTAGAGGAAGAGAGCACATATATGCTAGAAAGAAACAAACTCCTTTTGAGAAGGGTTTTAGCCCATCCAACCCTGGGATGGCCCTTTGCTGCTATTTGCAAGCCCGGACCTTCAGTCTGATGCTCCCCTCCTTCAAGCTACGGTGTTGCCCTTTCTATGTGCATTCTACCCAAGAGCACATGCTCTGGAGCGGCATGAGTGGGCTGGCAAAGGGCAACTGGTCCTGCCTTGGGAAATCTGAATCCTTCTCAGCTCTGTTTCCAGGCCCAGTGCAGGTGGAGGAGAGTGAAGGACACAGAACAGACCTGGCCCAGCTGATGCTGACCTCTCCCTCACCCAGGGGAAACTTGGCCTCCAGCTGCTACTGTTTGGCGGTGATGAGGTCATGCCGGATACAGGCAGGCTCATCTGAAGACTGTTTGGAGCCGATTAAAGCCTTGATGAAATGCGGGTGCCTGGATGGCAGGTGGCTCTGGAGAGCTTGGGCTCTGGTGACCAGGCACTCATCTCTAACTCAACCAAGCAGTGACTCATCTATGTCTATAGCATCTGGAACACAGAAATGACTTTCCCTGGGGTTAGCAAGGACAGTTTTCAATCTGCACTGGGTAAAGGGCTAACTTAGGCCCATGGTCAGCAAACTGCAGCTCGCGAGCCACATGCGGCTCTTTGGCCCCTTAAGTGTGGCTCTTCCACAAAATACCACGGCCTGGGCAAGTGGCGTTAGAAGTTTAAAAATTTTGGCTCTCAAAAGAAATTTCAGTAGTTGTACTGTTGATATTTGGCTCTGTTGATTAATGAGTTTGCCGACCACTGACTTAGGCCAAGGGCAGAGGATAAAACTCAGGTCACTGAGGGCCCCTTTTAGTCTGGACTTATTACATGGACTGCAATTAAACACCACAGAACCTCTCCATTCCCCACAATGTTCCCAAATGGATTGCTGGGTCAAATGACTACTGGCCATCCCTCTCCATGGGATTTTCTCAAGTTAAGTGATATGCTAACATCTATAGGTCTCAACATATATGCCATTTGCTCAGGGAAGACTGCTCTTCCTTAATACTTGTTTAAATGGTAAATAGCTAATAATTTTGTATTTATTTGTCTAATGTCTATACTCTGCCAACAAGTAGCACAATAAATACTTGCTAAAGTCAAAACAGGTAAGCAATAAAAAGACCAATATGGGTAAGAGAAAGTTTTACAGATAGGTTTTAAGCAGTGTTCTTTAAATGGAAACTTATATACAACAGGAAGGCTTCCTCTTATCTGCCACCTTAGCTACGTGGCCAGCCTGCAACCAGTCATCCTTCCAAGCCAACCTTTTCTGGTTTGGAGTGGCAGAGAGAATGTTTTTCTTTTCTTTTTTTTTTTTTTTAATAAATCTTTATTGTTCAGATTATTACAGGTGTTCCTCTTTTATTTTTCCCCCATAGCTCCCCTCCACCTGATTCCCCACCCCACCCCATGCCCTTACCCCTGCCACTGTCTTCATCCATAGGAGTAAGATTTTTGTCCAGTCTCTTCCCGCACCCCTCACACCTGCTTCCCCTGAGAATCGTCGGTTCACTCCCTTTCTATGTCCCTGATTCTATTATATTCACCAGTCCATTCTGTTCTTCAGATTTTTTATTCACTTGATTTTTAGATTCACTTGTTGGTAGGTATGTATTTGATGTCATTTTGTTGTTCATAATTTTTATCTTTACCTTTTTCTTCTTCTTCCTCTCCTTAAAGAATACCCTTCAGCATTTCATGTAATCCTGGTTTGGTGGTGGTGAACTCCTTTAGCTTTTTCTTGTCTGTGAAGCTCTTTATCTGACCTTCAACTCTGAATGATAGGTTTGCTGGGTAGAGTAATCTTGGCTGTAGGTTCTTGCTGTTCATCACTTTGAATATTTCTTGCCACTCCCTTCTGGCCTGCATAGTTTCTGTTGAGAAATCAGCTGACAGTCGTATGGGTACTCCCTTGTAGGTAATTAACTGTTTTTCTCTTGCTGCTTTTAATATTCTCTCTTTGTCTTTTGCCCTTGGCATTTTAATTATGATGTGTCTTGGTGTGGTCCTCTTTGGATTCCTTTTGTATGGGGTTCTGTGTGCTTCCTGGACTTGTACATCTATTTCTTTCACCAGGCAGGGAAAGTTTTCTGTCATTATTTCTTCTAATAGGTTTTTAATATTTCACTCTCTCCCTTCTTCTGGCACCCCAAAAATTCGGATGTTGGTTCGCTTAAAGTTGTCCCAGAGGCTCCTTACACTATCTTCATATTTTTGGATTCTTTTTTCTTTTTGTTTTTCTGGTTGGATGTTTTTTGTTTCCACATATTTCAGATCTTTGGTTTGATTCTTGGGGTACGTTGATCTACAGTTGAGTTTCTGTATATTCTTTATTTCAGACAGTGTATGCTTCATTTCTGACTGATCCTTTTCCATTTTTTTGGCATTCTCATTAAGCTCCTTGAAGGTCTCATCAAGTTTCTCAGCGGTTTTAAGAAGATTCTTGAGTAACCTTATAAATGTGGTTCTGAACTCTATGTCATCCAGTAGTTTGCTTTCTTCCGTTTCTTTCATTCGTGACATGTTTCTTTGTCTCCTCATTTTGGCTGCTTCCCTGTGTTGATGGAGTAGCTTTGTGTGGTAGGTGACCTATAGGGGGCAGTAGCTCAGCCTCCCCAATCACCTGATGTGGACACTCTTGGTACACCCCTCTGTGGGCTGAGTGCAAAGACTTGGTGCAGTTAAAGCCTTAATTGCTGTTGGTATACTGGGAGGAATTGACCTCCAGGCCAATTAGCTGTGAGCACTCACTGTGTCTATAATGGAAGAACTGCTGCGCTGAAGACACACTTATGGGGCAGGACTTGTTTCAGTGGGGCTTTGGTGCTCACTGAGTCTGCCTTTGAATGTGTCACTTATGGATGTGAGGAGTTGAAATCTGGTGTCTCACTCTGACCACTAGGTACACTGGCTTCTAGATCTCCAATGGGGTGCAGGCCAGCTACTGTCTGAGGCCATCCAGCAGGAGCTACAGTGAGAGCTACAGTTTTCTCCTCTTTGCTTGGGGTTTGGAGGTTTTGGAGCTGTCTGACCCGGGCTGCAAGTTTGCTAGGTTAAGCTGCGATAGGGCGGGGCTTTCTCATGCTAAAGCCAATGCTTGGAGCTTGGGTGTGTTTGTAGGTTGTGCAGGGCGGGGTCTCAGGGTGTCACTAGGCTAGGGCGTGGCAAACAGCAATGGCTGCTAGTTAGCCGGCTCTGTGTCCCCGACTGGGTCCGGTCCCGTGACCCAGCGCAGATAAACAATTATTCCTGTGCGCAGCTCTGCAAGCAGGCCCCCCTCACTTTCCGACCAGGTAGCAGACAATCCAGCTTCTCCCCGTAGCAGTTTGGGTCCCCCGCGTCTCTCCAGAAACTGTATTTCAGAGTAATCTGGGGCTTGTCTCCCCTTTGGATTGAAAAAAGCAACGCCTGCCGCCAGCACAGATCCCGCGCCTCCGTACCTCAGCTTTTCAGCGCTTGTGCACGTCTCAGTGCTCTTTTCTCTTTCCTTCTAGTTGTAGAATTTCCACTCAGCCAGCTTTCCTATGGTTCTGGGTGATAGATGTTTTGTCTTTTAGTTGCAGTTTTGAAATTGTTGTGCGAGGCAGCAGTTTAGGTGTTTACCTACGCCACCATCTTGGATTCCTCCTTTTTCTTTTTAACAGCTTTACTGAGATATAATTTACATACCATAAAATATACCCATTTAAAGTACACAATTTAATTTTTTTAGTATTTTTTCAGAGTTGTAAAACGATCATCAACATACTCTAGTGTTAGAATATTTTCATCATTCCCAAAAGCAACCTTGTACCCATTAGCAGACACTTCCCATCCTAACAGACAACCACTGGCATGAAGAGTTTTTAGCTCTGTATCCAAACAATAGGAGAAAATCTTTAGTGTTCAATCATCTGACACAATCTCCTCATCAGATAGATGAAAAAAGTGATACCAGAGAGGGGCGGATCACAGTCCCCAACACTGCATCCTAATGGTAGTGCTTTGACCTCTCTGCCATGCAGCATGACTATGTGCCCAAACTGTATACCCACTGGACTTTAAGCTACTCAAGGGCAGAGGATATATTCTACTCATTTGTCTTCCCTCCCTGCCCAGAAGTACTGTTACTGCAGTGATGCTTAAAGTGTGGTCTGTGTTCTGGTTCTGGTTTGTGAACTTTGCTACCAGTCCTTGATGAGGTAAAAGTAAGTGAGAGTCAGTGTCTGGAAACTTTTGTAGTGACTTAGAGTAATTTTATATCATTGAACCTAATGATTTATTTGGGCCTGTATTTTGTATGCCTTTTTAACATATAATTTTTCTAATTAATTTTTATTGGATTTATAAAAGTACTAGAGGCCCAGTGCATGAATTCGTGCATGGATGGGGTCCCTCGGCCTGGCCAGTGATCAGGCCGATGGGGGCCGGCTGGCCAGGGAGGGACCGCAGGAGGGCTCCAGGGAGTGTCCAGCCCAGTTCCGAATGGCTGGATCCCAGCAGCAAGCTAACCTACTGGTCAGACACTTAGCATATTACACTTTTATGATATAGGAAGGATTGGTTCATAAAGGACTGCAAATCCAAACAGCAGCAAAAGATACAGGTCTTTGCCCTGACTGGTTTGGCTCAGTGGATAGAGCGTCAGCCTGTGGACTGAAGGGTCCCAGGTTCGATTCCGGTCAAGGGCATGTACCTTGGTTGCAGGCACATTCCAATGGGGGTTGTGCAGGAGGCAGCTGATTGATGTTTCTCTCTCATCGATGTTTCTAACTCTGTAACTCTCTATCCCTCTCCCTCCCTCTCTTTAAAAAAATCAATAAAATATATTAAAAAAAAAGATACAGGTCTTTCACAGATTGTTTGAGAAACACTGCCTTAAGGCAATCCATTCCCCACTCTCTTCTGCTTCTCCTTTTCCCTCGCTGTTTCTTTACATCGTTTGCACTGGTTCCTCCACTCATGCTTACATCTGAAATGTAGGTTCTCTCACTGTGTGCTTGGGCTGCTTTAGCTCTACCCACTCTGTGGACCACTCACAGACTGCCAGCTTCCTCCACCCCCAAGAGATTGATAACTCTCGAATTTTCATATCTAATTTAAGAGTCCCTTCTCTCCTGGGCTTCAGACCCATTTATACAACTGCCTGCTACACATCTCTACATGAGTGTCCAAGAGGTTCCTAGATTAGTCAATGGCTATTTACTTTTATATTTATTTATTTATTTATTTATTTATTTATTTTTTTTTTTTGAGCTTGAAAAAGTTTTATTGAACAGTTTTGGATGCTGCTTCCTACCTTTTAAGTTTAAGAATAAAAAAGGTATTTCAATAACAAAACAAATATATAGCGGAGTCATTTTCCTTTGTGTGAAGAAATAGGAATGAACTGTACATAAACATTTTTAAGCAAATTAGTTCACTGTCAAAACTTTAAATGTCTCAAGAGCACAGCAAATGCTAAACACACTAAGATCGTGCTGCTACTTCAATAGCTGGGGAGTGGCGAGCGCTGGCCTATGGCTTAGGATCTGCGTCCATCCTTGTTTCCTGAGCCTCCTCCACCTCCGAGAGCTTCTCATCATTTTCCAGTGTTTGTTGAAGTTCGTGGATGGTACTAAGAAGAACGTGAAATTGTTTCCGTCTCAATTCCAGCTTGTCTTCAACACTTTCTTTAATATGTGAAAGATGCTCCAATTCTTTGCCCAGAGCTTCTAGTTCCTTTAATGTCTCATGCCTGTCTGGATGATGCTGAATCACTTTTGCCAAAGCATCATATTCTTGGCGATTTTTTCGTATTCGTTTTGCTTGAAGAATCTGCTTTTTGCACTCAGCAATTTTTTCATGTGCTCCAGCAATGCTACATTCTATTTCTTTGTAAATTTTTTCATAATTTTCCATTTCCCTGAGATTCATGTCATATACCAGCAAAGTTTTGCCCATGGAAAATTCACACTGGGACAGTGTACTCAGCATACGTTGGTACTGGCTGTAACCCTCTTCCTGGGATCCAGAGTTGCACCATTTAATGAAACTTTTCACTAGCAGATTAATTCTGCGATCATCTCCAGCGCCATCTCCATCAATTAGGAGACGCTTCCGTATGACTTCGTCGTCAGTCACGGCTCCCATGGCGTGCGCGGCGGCGGCGCGGGCTGAGGCGGCGGTTGGCGGCGGAGGTCAAACTCCCACAATGCAGCCCTTTTATATTTATTTTTAAAAATATGTTTTTATTGATTTCAGAGAGGAGGGGAGGGGGAGAGAGAGATAGCAACATCAATGAGAGAGAATCATAAATGGAATGCCTCCTCCATGTCCCCTACTGGGGATATAGCCCACAACCTGGGCATGTGCCCTGACCGGGAATTGAACCCTGAACTCCTGATTGATGGGATGACGCTAAACTACCAAGCCACACTGGCCAGGTGGTCAACGGTTATTTATTAATCACCTGCTACATGGCAGCTGTGAATTGTTCTAGAAGCTGTTAATACAGCAGTAAAGCCCTAGCTCAGTGGTCGGCAAACTCATTAGTCAACAGAGCCAAATAACAGTACAACGATTGAAATTTCTTTTGAGAGCCAAATTTTTTAAACTTAAACTTCTCCTGACACCACTTCTTCAAAATAGACTCGCTCAGGCCGTGGAATTTTGTGGAAGAGCCACACTCGAGGGGCCAAAGAGCTGCATGTGGCTCGCGAGCCGCAGTTTGCCAACCACTGCCCTAGCTGGTTTGACTCAGTGGATAGAGCATCAGCCTGCGGACTGAAGGTCCCGGGTTCGATTCTGATCAAGGGCACATTCCTGGGTTGCGGGCTCGATCAGCAAAAGGGGGCGTGCAAGAGGCAGCCAATCAATGATTCTCTTTCATTATTGATGTTTCTATCTCTCTTCTTCTCTTTTCCTTTCTCTGAAATCAATAAAAATATATTAAAAAAACAAAACAAAACAAAAAATACAGCAATAAAATAAAGAGACAAGGTCTCTGTGATCACAGGCTTACATCCTAGTAGGGGAGAGATAGATACATGTAAACAAATAAACATGATAATTTTAGGGACTGAACAGTACCATTAAGAAGATAAATAGGGTAACATGATATAAATTTGACTGGGGGAGGTACTTTTATTAGGGTGGTCAGGAAAGACCTCACTGAGAAGGGAACATTTGAGTTGAAACCCGAATTCCCAATGGGGAGTTTTCCCACCGATGGGAGAGGTAGGTACAAAGGCCCTCAGATGGGAAGAAGCTCAGTGTGTCTGAGGGACAAGAGAAGGACAGTGTTACTGGAGAATGGAGGACACGGGGAAGAGTGGCAAGAGGTGAGGTTGAAGAGACAGGCAGGATCTAGGTTATGAAGAGCTTGGTAGGCTCTTGTAAGGAGTATGGATTTCATTGGGAAGCCAATAGAAGGTTTTAAGTAGGAGAATGACAGCATTTATGTTTTAAAAAGATCCTTGTGGCTGTTATTTGGAGGACGGATTTAGGGAGACAAGTGTGGAGATGATGAGACTAGCCAGGAGGCTGTGGTGATCATCCAGGAGAACTGGATTGTCATCCTGAACTGCATGAGAGTTAGGGCAATGGAAATGCCAAGAAGGACATGGGTTCAACATGTACTTTAGAGGTACAAAAGAGCTGCATGTGGCTCTTTTGTAGACTTACTTCGTACTTGATTGGGAGTATAAGGGAAAAAGAGAATTCATGGATGACTCAAGACCTGTGGGCTGAAAAACTGGGTAGATGATAGTATCATTTACCAGTACAGATGTGGAGAAGACTTGGGAGATGTCAATTTTGGGGGGGAAACAGAAGTATATTTTGGCCATGTTTACAATGAGACTGAGGAAAGAACAGGAGCTGGGGAAGTGGGTTAAGTGGCTAATCATTCTTTTTGAAGACTTTTACCATAAAGGGATGCAGAAATGAGATAGCAGCTGGAAGTGCATATGGATTCAAAGGAAGTTTTTAATTTACTGTTATTTAAGATGAGTGATATTGAGGCATGTTTTATGCAGAAGGGAATGAGCCAGCAGAGAGGAGAGAATAGATAATGAGGAGCGATGGGGGCTAACTGGAGGAGCAAAGTCCTTGAGAAGCCAGAGGAAATAGGAGCTCAAGCCCAAATGTAGGGCTGTTCTTAGGAACTTTCTCCACTGTGGAGGAGAAAGGCAGAATACAAAAGTATAAAGGCAGGTGGAGGTGATGGTGGGAAGGTGAGGTTGTTCCCTTCTGATTGCAATCTTTTTCTCTATGAAGCATGAGGTGATATTAGCTTGGGAGTTGGGGAAGGAGAATGCTGGAGATTTGAGGAGAGAGAAGGTATTAAACTGTCTTGGTCCAGAATAAGAGAGTGATCTTACTCAAAAAGTGTAGTGCTGTGGTTGGCAGTGCTGAGACTCATGGACATAAATGCAAAGTGAGTTTAGTTAGTATGGTTGTGTGATTTTCTTTCTCCAGCAATATTCAGCTTTTCAGATACAGACATCAAGTAAAAAAAAACACAAAAAACAAGTTTAACTAGGGTAAGCATTTCATCAGGTGGGTACAAAGGAAAGAGAAAGAAGCAAGGGAATAGTTAGAATGCTAGACCATGGAAACTAAAAGAGGGAGAGAGGAAAAGAATGTTCAAAACAGAACTGGTCATTTCCCTGTACCTTCCTTCATTCCACCCATTCCTCCTCCCAACACTCCTTACCTCAGTACAGGCACATACCATCTACTCAGCCATTCAATCCAGAACCTGGATCTCTTCTTGACTACTCCTTCTTTCTCACCATCTGACCCTACTGATTCTATACTTAAATTTTTCTGAGACCATAACTTTTCTCTCCTTTCCCACTGCCTTATTTTAGGCTTTATTTAAACAGTAAGTTAAGTATTTTCCCTTTCTCCAATCATGCCCCTTCTAACCCATTTTTTCTATTTTCTTTCAAGTATAACATATATACAGAAAAGTACAAAATATACATAAGGCGACAGCTCAATGAATTTTCACAAGGTGGATACACCTGCATAACTAGCATCTAGATAAAGAAACAGAACATTACAGCACCCTGGAAACCCTTCCAAGTCACTACTGTGACTTCTTACACCACTGGTTAGTTTTGTCTATTTTGAACTTTACATTTAGGTGCAGTCAGGTCTCCATGTCTAGCTTGTGTCCAGAACATCAGGTTTGTGAGATTCATCCATGCTGTATAGAGCAAGAGTTTGTTTGTTCTCTCAATCACTCAATTTTTTATTCCATGTATTAACATTCCATAATTTATTAACTATTCAAATACTGATCAACAATTCTGAGACTTCTAAGCCTTCCTTAATCTTAATGGCTCCCACTGTAGAATTAAGTCCAATTTCCTTTGCTGAGCTTGTTACAGACCTTCATTATTGGCTCTTGCTTTCCATTCTTGCTTTCTGACCCTTCTAACCTAGCTCTTCTGAACTGCCTGTAATGTGTTGAATAAAGTGCACTGCTTCATACTCCATACCTCTGAGCATGCTGTTCCCTCTGCCTTTCTACCTCTTGGTAAACTCACAATCATTCTTTAGGTGCTAGTGTAAATACCATCTCCTACATCATGTTCCCTGCCCTCCCCAGAGATTTAAAAGGGATTTCTTTGCGATCCCTCAGTACCTTCTATACATCTCCATTAACACACCAGATAGCAATTCTTTGTTAAAATGATTTCCTCACTGAACTATGAGTTCCTTAAGGGCAAAGACCATGTCTGGATAATCTTTATTTCCCTGGTGCCTAGGGTGGGGCCTTTGACAGGAAAGATGGTAAGTATTTGAAAAACGAATGAAAAGCCTTGCCCAGGGGCTATAAAGGATGCTGGAGCTGGAAGGCGTTCTTGGAATCAGCTACTCCAACTTCTCTATTTGACTGATGAAGAGAAAGGATTTTCCAAAAAGAAAAAAGATTTATTGGTAGCAAAGTCAGAACTTTGTATTTTCAGCCCAGTGCTCCTTCCCCATTTCTGCACTACTGGCAAGAATCAGAGATTGAAGTTCCCACAGAGGACAGCTGGAGGCAGGCTGATTCCCTCAGCATCTGGCAGTGCAGTCAGATGGACAGACATTGAAGTGGAACAAGAAATGGAATTCTAAGTTTGCAGCCGGACAATAAACTAACAGGCTGTTAAAGGAGATGGCAGCACTGGAAAGGACCTTTGCCCCAGGCAGGGAAGATGGGGAATTTAAGGACTCATTTGATGATGGCTGGTTAACACTGACAATTGAGCCATGTGCAAGGAAGAGGGGCAAGGAAGAGCCATGAAAAGTAGGCAGGAAAGAGGATAAGGGAAGCCCTGGGAAAAGTGCTATTAGGTTTCATAAATCTTAAGTGTTTCTGAGGTGATGAGCACTGATGACTGAAAAGGCAGCGTCAATGTGACTATAAAGAAAAGGAATCTAGCAGCAAAGAGGTGAAGCTCTTAAAAAGCAGGACACACTGGCACTAAGAGCAAGTGGGCTGGGAAGCAAAGATACCACATTTCCAGTGATATCCAAAACTCCAGTGGCTACAGAGATGTATCAGTGTATCCAGACATGTACTAAGCTATGTACAGGGCATTGTGGCAAAGGATATAGAGTCAAAAAGACAGTCCTGGCCCCAATCTACCTCAGTCCAGTAGAGGGGACTAGACCCAAATCCCATGGATCAGGGAAGACTTCCGAAGTGGAATTAGAGCTGGGGACTGACTGGCAGAAAAAAAAAAACTCCATCAGACTGAGAAACAGTCTTAAAGGGAAATGAGAGGCAGACGGACCTGGGAGAGTAAAGGCACTGAGGTGGGAACACTGAATTGACATTACGGTGTGGCAGGAGTACTAGGGCAGGAGAAGTAGGAAAAAAGGTTAGGTGAGGGTCAGACTAGGACAACTCTAAAACCAGGTTAAAAAGTTAGAATGGGCAGTATTCTCTTTCTTTCTTTCTTTCTCTCTTTCTCTCTTTCTTTCTTTCTTTCTTTCTTTCTTTCTTTCTTTCTTTCTTTCTTTCTTTTCTTTCACAAGTGAACACTGAGTGTTTTGAAGTTAATAACAGATACTTCATATAAAATTCCTACTCTGTAGAACCTATACGTGTCCTAATCCTGACAAAACCTTAGAAGGTAGGTGGTATCACTCCATTTCCAGATGAAGAAAGAGAACCTCAAAGCGGTCCTGGCTTGCCCAGGACCACAAAGCTATGAAGAGGTAGGGCTGGTATTCAGACCCTGACTCCACAGTTCATGCTCTTTCCCTGCAGCCTTTCTCAACTGGGATTTCTCCTTTGAACTACATATGACAATCTACTTGAGTAATGATTTTCTCAGTTCTCCCAAGAATGATACATAAGTAGTACCATCTCAATGCCTGGGAGAAAAGTTAATTCCTTGTATACAATGGATGCTTTATAGCTCAATTCTTTGGGGGTACCCTGGTCAGAAAGGCTGTCATGATTAGGGATATGTTTTAGGAAGATGGATCTGGCAGTGGGGTCCCAAGCACCTTAACAGCTCTGGAATTATTAGGGTGAGTTCCTCCCCACTTTCCCAACCATCCTGCCTCTTCTTCTCTCCCACCTCCCCTCCAACATTTTCTTGTACCTGGCAGTCAAGTGCTAAAGCACAGCCTTCCTGCTCTAAGCCAGCAACACAAACAGAAGCAGCATCTTCAGAGCTAAAAACCAAAGGAGCCTGTGTACCCACTTTTCTGTGGAGGTCAGGGGTAGAAAACTGGCACTAGTGAATTCAGAACCCTTCTATAAAAATCATCTGGCAACCTCCCATTACACTTCCAGATAAAACTAAGCATCCCCTCCTCTGGGAAGCTTTCTGCAACTGACTCTACCTCCCTGCCCACCAGGCAGGAGCAGGTATTTCCTCCTCCATGCCCCAGAGCCCTTGTCCAGCCCCCTGCCAGAGTATCTCTCCAGTGTCACTGGCTGTTTCTGTATCTGTCTCCACCAGTCTCAGTCTCTCATGGTCAGGGACAGTTTGCTTGATCCCTCTTAGGATGCCCTGAGGTACATGGTTTCAGAGATGGCAACTGGCTTACCCAGAGTCACATTACAGTGCTGAGTTGAAGCCCGGATGAGTCTGACTTCCAAGCTGTGTTCTTTTCACTGTATTAGGGGCCTTCTAAAGATGAAGTGCTAAGCGCCCAGCCCAACACTAAGATTCAGAGGTGGTGCTCTCAGAGTGGATAGACCACCAGAAGAGGCTTCCTGACAGAGGGAGGCCCTGAAGAGTCAAGAGGCTCTAAATGAGAAGAGAGGGAATATGAAGGTGGTTTAGGTAGGGGGTGGGAGGGAGGCTGTGGGCAGAAACAGAATTAAGAAGCCTTCAGGTAGGATTACAGGCTTCAAGAAGGAGAAAGGTATCATAGCTGTCAGGGTGACAGTCTGATTTTTTCTTTCTTTTTAATTAAATGTATTTTTATTGATTTCAGAGAGGAAGGGAGGGGGAGAGAGAGAGAAAGAGAGAGAGAGAGAGATATGGATAGAAACATCAATGATGAGAGAGAATCATTGATCAGCTGCCTCCTGCATATCCCTTACTGGGGATTGAGCCTGCAACCTGGGCATGTGCCCTGACTGGAAATTGAACTGTGACTTCCTGGTTCATAGGTTAATGCTCAACCACTGAACTACACTAGTCAAGCCAGTCTAATTTTTTTATACAATCACTAGAGGCCCAGTACATGACACCCTCTCACAGTCCAGGAGCCCTCAGGGGATGTCCAACTGACAGCTTAGGCCCACTCCCCACAGCAGTCAGACATCCTTAGCGCTGCCACAGAGGCGGGAGAGGCTCCCACCACCGCCGCTGCACTAGCCAACCGAGAGCCAGCTCAGGGCTTCTGGCTGAGTGGCGCTCTCCATGTGGGAGCGCACTGACCACCAGGGGGCAGCTCTTGCGTTGAGCGTTTGCTTCCTGGTGGTCAGTCCGTGTCATAGCGACCGGTCGTTTGGCCGTTTGGTCGATTTGCATATTAGCCTTTTATTATATAGGATGGAGCATGGAGCAGAGGCTTTTACAGTTGTTATCACTAACCCTCATGCTATCACTATCATACTTCTCAGGTGTTATCTTACAGACAAGAAAATTGAGGCTTAGAGAATTAAGACAACATGTCCAAGGCAATACCTGTAGTAGGGTGGGGGAGCTGTGATTCAAACCCAGGTTGGCCTGACTCTGAAAATACCCTTTTTATTACTCTACATGGTTTCCATAGGGGTCAGAGAACTTCCCCCATTATCACACTGCTGACTGGACCTCCTCCCAGCTCTCTCATGAGAACTGCTAAGTCAGAGTTGGTCAAGAAAAGCTGCCCCTCCAGCTCTAACTCTCTAATATCTGGGGACCCTAAATCCCTGTGGACTAAGCAATTTCAAGGACAAGGGTTCTGGGTAAGCTTTGTAAACACAGGCTGGCCCCTTGATCTCACAGAAAGCACTTCCCTCTCATTTGCTGCAGCAAAGTCCGTGGCAAATATAGGTTAAGAAAAGTGGATGGTCAGGAAGGAAGCTCTCCTGCTTTCCCTGAAACCCTTGGAGAAGGTCAACTGAGGTCAGAAGACTTTGGAAATGTTACTGGCAACAGCCCCCAGGACAAGGGGGTAGAATCCCGCCTCTCAATTGGTTGGTCACACACACAGGCTAACTAAGAGAGGTCAAGGGGGGAGGGAGGTCATAAGTTGGCAGGCCTGTAGCCCTGAGTGACGGACACTTGTTCAGATCAGGAAGGGAGAAATAAGTGGGTTAATGGTTTTGGCCCTTGAGGCTGGGAGGCTAGGGCAGGGGGTGTAAATGGAAGCTGGGTAAAAAGGCAGGTGGGTAAACTGTAAAAGTGGGGGCAACGGGCATCTGTTCCAAGTCAACAGGCAGGAACCATGCCCCTGAAATGATTCAAAGGGCCAGCCTTGGCCTGGGGGAAGGGGAAACACTTCATAAAAGGCCCATGCCTCTTCATTTCAAAGGTGTTCGATCTGGAAAGCTGGAGAGAGGGTCTCTTTTTAGAGTGAATCCCTGTCTGTTTGGGGGCTGAAGGGAAGCGGGAAATGTAAACCACTGGACAATGGCTGGGGGTATTGATTGATTTTAAAGCATGGCAGAGAGAAGCCCCACGGTAAATGCTCCAATTCTTAGCTACAAATGTCTCGCTAGAGAGCTTTCCAAAGGACAAAGTGAGTAGCATCCTGCTTGGGGATGTTTTCTAAGTCTGCTTCTGAGAGCAGTAAGTTTTTGCTCCAAAACCTTCAATCATCCCAGGCACTGTTACCACAATGTATATGCCCCAGACCAAGGCACATCCTGGGGCAGGTTCCTTGTAGGCTGGGGATTTGGGCCAGGCCTGGGTACTAAGCCAGTGTGGTTGGGTTTGGGGGTGTTGGGCCAGCAGGGCAAAGTCTCTGGGATGAAAAGAACTGTCTTTGAAGACTGAATTTTGAAAAAGTGATTGGGCTGAAGAGAACAGTTGGCATAAGTTACAGAGAAGAAAATCACAGCTCATTTAAAGATATTTCAAGCAGTCAAAGAAGAAATGAACTAAATGGATACCTAAAATGGAATGGACTCACAAGGAAGAAATAGAGTTCTCTCAGTCCTTGACAAAATCCAAGGAAATGCCAGCCAGCCAACTATTGGAAAGGTTTGTGCCAGGAGAGTTGGTAGCCCCGATGACCTCTGAGGACCCTTGAAGCTCGTAAGTTCTATGAAGAATAATCCCTGACAAGTAGCCCTTAGGTGGGTGTCTAGCCCCAAAGATGGTCTCTAGCCCCACAAAGTGGCACTGAGGGCAGTCATGTGCCATACTCAGGGGCCTGGGCACCACACATCCTGGCAAGATGCATTGCTCCCTATCATGAAAAGAGACTGTAGTGGGATAAAAGAAAGCATATGAAAAGTGACTGCTTGGGAGGTATCAGGCAGGGTGGAAGATAACTCTGCACCAGACTTGGACAGGAGCAGACCAGCCTGAATCTGGGGATTACATATACTGTCCCTCAATTTAAATCATGCCCTCTCAAGGGAGGGTATTCAATCATTCAGCAAATGGTTATTGAGTGCTGGCTGTGTGCAGGGTACTGTGCTAGGTGCTGGGAATGAGTTTGCTGACTTCAGGGAGCTCAGAGTCAAATTAGAGAGAAGACTACTGAAAACATAAGAACAATGTCAGATTGTGACAAGTATGAGTTTAGACTTGGGTGGGGGTGGAATCAAGGAGGATGTCTTTCAGACCTGGGTTAATAGGGATGTGAAGGTCCTCCCCTTTGTTCTACTAGCCCTGCACTAGAGGTCATAGTGGAGAAGAAAGGACACTTTTAGGGACTGTAAAGACTCTCAGAGCATGTGCAGAAAGGCAGGATGGTCTGGTACAAAACACAGGTAGGCAAAGATGTTCCACCCACACGGGGTCAAATCACATGTGCACACTGCCCCTCTCATTAAGTACCCACCACCCTCAAAGCAGTTCCAGCCCTGGGAGGGTAACAGGGCTATGGGGGAGCATGGCATTTCCAGAGTGAGAGGTTGTCAAGTTTCTCTCTCTGCCAACCCCCACCCCATTCATCCATGCTCTTACCTCCATCCAGCAGCTCCTTGACTGTGCGGTAGTCGTCGGCAAGGACAGCATAGTGCAGGGCTGTGCAGCCCTTGAAGCTGGCGCGGTTGTTCAGCCGGTTGTTGAAGTCATCCTCTCGGGTGACCAGGACTGGGGGGTGGATAGTAACACAAATCCTTCTATTAGTAACAAATGCTCTGAGCCATCAATTTCACCATCTTTCTCTTGGCATTTTAATTTACTCACCCATTTACCTACTTGCTAAACATACAATGATACCTACTATGTGCGTGGCAATCTGTGCCAGGCAAGAGAAGGTAAAGCAGAGGTCAGTTAGTTCCACAAACATTTACTGACATCTATTATGTAGTAGGATTCATTTGGGGACACAGCGTGAATCAGACATGGTCTCTGACCTAATCCGAAGGTGGAGATAGAGAACAAACACATGTTTATCATATTATTTGAGACAAATACTATGGTAGAAGTATAACAGGATGATAAAGAAAGCCAGAGGGGAAATTAGCTCAATTTGGGAATGAAGAGAGGATCTCAGATGTCCAGAATCTTGAAGGGTGAAGAGGAGCCATCCAGGTGAAGAAAAATGGCTGGGGTAAGAGAGGGGACCAGTGGGGCAGGAGACAGAGGCTGTTCTTTGCAGAACAGTAACATATCCCTCTGCTCTGAAGATGTTTACAACCTAGTGAGTGTTTAATATTATTTTGTGATGACCTTTTATAATTTATAAAAGCCATTAAGACTTTGAAGCTACAGAAAAATACAAAGAAGGGATCAATATTTCTGTAACTTGAAAAACTGCACTTAATATTTTGGTATATATCCATATATCCATGTATGCATATATATACTATAGAATTGGAATTTACTACATTGCAATTTTGTAATATGCTTTTTTACTCTTAATAAATGCACTGTGAACATGTTTTTAAAGGTAAGATTAAAAAGCATTTCATGTGATCAAACCACCAAAAATCCTAGGCTCACTCTAGTGCTAGTATTCATGACTCTCCCTCTCCAATTTCATATTAAATAACCTAAAACCAGTTCTGTCACTTTTATAGGACCCTATGGGTTGGGTGATCACACACATCCAGGACAAACCTGGTGTATGCCTGTTGTCCTGGACAGTCCCAGCTTGGACAATAAATTGGAAGGTTACCCCACCTCTGAGGTCCTCCCTTGGGACCTGAGACCCCACATAACAACTATGATACTTAGGTGATGGGGTTTCTTTCTGCCCCAATTATCAGAGTAACTGTTATGTTCCCTCCGTAACTGAGTTCAGTGGGAGTGGAATTTGGGTCCTACCTACCTGAACCCCCTTCTCTAGCCCAGAGCACAGGGCCTGCAAGGGGTAGGCTCCTCTCACCTCCTACTGGGAGAGGGGGTGTAATTCAACCAAGAGGTAACCTTGTCTACGTAGTTAAAAGCATCAGACAATTCCTAAACCATTCTTTTCCGAGTAAGTGGTATTAGAATAGTGTCCATGCATTTTTCCCTCCCTTCCTATTTAAAGTTCAAAAAGCCATAGACTGTCATGCCTTCTCCTAATACTAACAGATCTCATTTACTGACCTTTTTCTACTCTGTGCCTGCCATGGTAGCTTCACACAATCTATTTAATTCTCATAACTACCTTATATAGTGGGTATTATCATTCTCATTTTATAGATGAGGAAACTGAAACAGAGGTCACACAGCTAGTACAGAGGTGAGCAAAAGTAGGCCTAGAGTTATAATACAAATAAATAATATAATAATTAATAAATAATAGTACAAGAATAAAATCTGTGTTTTGTGTACTTGCAATTATAAACCTACTTTTGCCCACCCTTGTACGTGGTTGAGTAATGATTAGAACCCAGGTCTAATCTGAGTCTTTATTCTTTCTCTCCTTCATATCATGCTGTCATCCTAATTTTGCAAATGAGCAAATTAGATCCCAAAGAAAGGAGCTCAGAGCCTAGATGTCTGGTCCCAGCCTTGACTCTTTTTTTTTTTTTTTAAATATATTTTATTGATTTTTTACAGAGAGGAAGGAAAAGGGATAGAGAGTTAGAAACATCGATGAGAGAGAAACATTGATAAGCTGCCTCCTGCACACCCCTTACTGGGGATGTGCCTGCAACCAAGGTACATGCCCTTGACCAGAATTGAACCTGGGACCCTTCAGTCCACAGGCCGACGCTCTATCCACTGAGCCAAACCAGTTAGGGCCAGCCTTGACTCTTATTCTCCTTTTCCTGCTCAGGTGAAGGTGCACTATACTTTCTGAAGAACTTGCCTTAAGAGGGAACACCTTAAGAGGGAACCGCCTGAGGTCTGTAGCTAGCTTAGGTGTGAGTATTTCAAGTGTTTGGCCAAAATGAAGTTGGTGGAGTATGTAGCTGAGAATAGACCACACTTTCTTGAGGCCTATGGAATCAATAGTGAATCAGCAATTCTGCACCAGGCAGAGGCTCTCCAGACTGATAACCTCCTCCCCTCCACACCTCCTCTCCTCCACACCTGGAGTGTTATCTAACCTTTCCTGGGGTAGAGAGGACAGGAAGAAGGCCTCTGAGTAGCTAACACACAAGTCCCATATGCATTTTTCTCATAAGAGAGCCCTTTAGAGACCTAACTCAGAGATTACCAACTCTTAGTGGCAAACAGTCTTATCAAATAATGGTAAATCATCTTGTTTCCAGCTCATTGCAGATTAGGAGAAGAAAACAATAAGGCTGGGGAGGAGGCTTCATAATCAAGCAGACTGATTACAATCAAGTGCAGGCCAGGCAGGGAGGGAAAAGAACAGCACAATAAAAACCTAAAAAGGAATCCACAGAATACTGCACCTCAAAAACCCCTAAGGGCACCACTGAATTACCCATTGGACATTAACTGCTGGATACAATAATGAACCTGAAGAAAATTAATAGTTAGTTCAAGAAAGCAGGAAGGGTGTAATCCATTTTACAAAGAAAACACACCATTCATTCAACAAACAACACTTAATGAGCACCAATGCATGGTGGTAGCTGCTGGAGATATACTAATGAATAAAAGAGTCTAATGCAAGAACCATACCACTGAACAAATTATATAATATGTTTCACAAGTGCAATTATAGAGCCATAACTAGGGTGCTTACCATAAAAAGCAGAGGAATTTAGGAAACATAGCTGTATTACTCAGTTCAGAGACAAATGTCACCAAAGTGCTGACATCATAGCCTGACTATTAAGAAATCATAGGATCCCTGCTCACCGCTGAGGTCTCATTTCTCACCATCCCTTTCTAATGCCTTTTTTTTTTTTTTTTTGCCTCTGAGCTTTTGCAATTACCATTCCACTGCCTGGAACATCTTCCCCTCTTCCATGCCTTCAGTTGGCTAACTCCAATTCATTTTTAGGCCTCTGATTAGAAATCAGTTCTAGTGATTCTTCCCAAGTTCAAGGTAGTTACTGCTCCTAAGAGCTACCCAGAACCTTAGACATCTTCCGATTAAGTATTTATTACATTCTATTGCAATCACCTGTTTTCTTGACTACGTTCTCCACTAGGCAAAAAGCTCGGGAAAACAGAAGTGTGACCATCTTCACAGCTGTGTCCCCAGTGCCCAGTACGGTATCTGGTCATAAATATGTGCTTGGTAAATATTGATTGAACTAGCAAATCCTATCTAATAAAAGAGTAATATGCAAATTGACCATCACACCAAGACACAAGATGGCCACCCCCATTGGCCAAAAATGGCTGCCCCCATGTGGACACAAGATGTCTGCCACAAGATGGCTGTCAGGGGAGGGCAGTTGTGGACAGTTGCAGGGGCCAGGCCTGCAGTGGAGGACAGTTCAGGGGGACCCAGGCCTGCCAGGGAGGACAGCTGGGGGGGACAAGGCCTGCAGGGGAGGGCAGTTGGGGGCGGGGGGGAGACCAGGCCTGCAGGGGAGGGCAGTTAGGGGTGACCGGGGCAGCAGAGGAGGGCAGTTGGGGGCAACCAGGCCTGCAGGGGAGGGCAGTTGGGGGCAACCAGGCCTGCAGGGGAGGGCAGTTGGGGGGGGGGGGGACCAGGCCAGCAGGGGAGCAGTTAGGCATCGATCGATCAGGTTGGCAGTGGAGTGGTTAGGGGGTGATCAGGCTGGCAGGCAGAAGCGGTTAGGGGCAATCAGGCAGAGGCAGGCGAGTGGTTGGGAGCCAGCAGTCTTGGGATCGGGCCTAAACCAGCGGTCGGACATCCCTCAAGGGGTCCCAGATTGGAGAGGGTGCAGGTTGGGCTGAGGGACACCCCCCTCCCCCCCGTGGATGAATTTCGTGCACTGGGCCTCTAGTAAATACGTAATTCATAAATAAGTTCTGATATTACCTTGTTTTGGGGATGATAATAATGTCAGCCAGCAAGTATTTAGTGGAGGCACTAGTGTGTGGCTGTTACATAGGTGAGCTCTGGAGCCAGACCACCTATGTTTGGATCTCAGTCCTGAATTTGCTGACTGTGTAATATTGGGTAACTACCTACCCTCTCTGTGCCAAGTTTCTTTAGCTGTAAATGGAGATGATAACAGTACCCTCTCAGGGATACTTAAGGATTAAATGAGACACTATGAGTAAAGGGGCTTGCAGCAGTCCCTGGCATACAGTACCTCTCAGTAAATGTCAGCTATTATCCTTACTGTCTAGTCTTGTGCTTCCAAAGTGTATTCTCTCTGTGAAAGAGGTCCATTTGGGGAATCCTGCATACACCATTCCCTTCAGAAAGGCACAGTTCTTAGTTAAGAACCATCTGTTTAATTCAGTGTCACTCTGCAGTTCCTGGTTTGACTGCCTCTCTCCACCTAACCCTTATTAAAATCCTGCAGTGCTGGTGTTCCACAGAACACTCTTTGGAACTGAGTAAAACATTAAAACCTGTAAAATATTTTCACTTATTTATTTCAGAATAATCTGTGAGGTGTAAGTTTACTCTCCCCATTTTACAAGTAAGGAACTAAAGTTGAGAAGGGTGCCACAACAGCTGGTGGTTGAGCAAGGCCCATTTCATGCTCTTATCAACAATAATCTCTCTCCTCCAATTTGTCCCACATCATCTTGCTGAAGTCCCCAGCTCATTAGATTTCATATTCTTTTCTTTCAAAGGTGTAAAGTTGTGGGGAGAAGTAGGTACAGCACCTACCCCCTTCACTGAAGAAAAGTATGCAAATCCACGGAAGCTAAAGTGACTCATTCAAGACTGGCTCACCAGCTGGCCACTACGGTGCTATTTTGTGGCCCCATGTTTCCAGGTGGTCCTCAGCCAGTGAACCATGCCATTCCCAACAAAGACATCTACTAGCCTGTCTCTAGCACTGGGAAGATGAGCTTAGGCTCCTGCTTCCCCTCCAAGCCAGCCATTCCTGTCTCTTCAGTGGAGGTTGCACCCCCGCAGGCCACAGGGAGAGTGACAAAGCATCAGTTTGTTATCCTTCTGCTCTCATCTCTGACTTTTCCATGTTGCAAAGTCTATGCCTTAGTGCCATGGCAAGTATGTGCCTGAGAGATACTCTGCAGGATTCCCTAGTCTCAGCAGTGCTGAAAGTCAGCAGAAGTGAAAGTAGTACCTGAAGCCTTTTCATGAGGCCTGGCCATTCCTAAGCACGGCTGAAACTGCACCTCCTCCCCCAAAAAGAAACAACCTAAAACCAAAACCAACCAACCAACTAACCAACAAAACCCACTACATCCCACGATGAGAAACAGTGATTTAAGGTAAAGGAGTCATGGACTCCTGACTCTTAGTTCTGCCATTTACTAAGTTCTTCTATCTGTACAATGGGTATGATAAGCAATAATTTGAGGAACACTAAATATTTAAATATTATGAGAATCAAATGTAATGATAGGCTTAAAAAACATTACCAAAACATTTACTAATGCTGCTTTCTCCCTTGGGTTAGAAACTAGGGACACGGAGATGACTCAGACATGGTTCCTGTCCTCACATTGCTAAGTCTATTGTGGGAAATTTTGAAAAAATGTGGAGAAACCAAGATGTCGGCAGAGGTAAGCACCTAAACTGCTGCCTCGTACAACAATTTCAAAACTACAACTAAAAGACAGAAGGGACACCATCCAGAATCACAGGAAAGCTGGCTAAGTGGAAATTCTACAACTAGAAGGAAAGAGAAAAGCTCATGGAAAATTGGAGGAACAGCAAAGGGTTGAGGTACGAAGACTCATGCGCAGAGAGGAAGGGCAGCTGAGAGCCTGGCTGACTTTCTCTGGCAGGAGGGGGAAGGAAGCCCCTGAATGCACTGAACCCCAGTTCCAGGTGAAACCCCGTGGACCCAGGCTCCTACGGAGGGGGTCTGGACTGTCAGGTAGAGAGAAAGGCACTCGGAGGGGGAGCCACGGAGGGCAGGGATCTGGAGGTGCGCGCGAGTGTGCACAAAGACTGCGGAGGTTGCCACAGACTTTCCCTAGCAGAAGGGAGTCGGAAGCTCCTGACTGCACTGAACCCCAGTTCTGACTGCACTGATCACCAGTTCCAGGTGAGCCCCTGAGGACCCGCGCTCTTACGGGGAGAATCTGGACTATCAGGTGGAAACTCGGGAGCCGGGGAAGGCAGAGGTCTGGAGGCGCGCGCGCACAAGGGCAGGGCTGACGGAAAGCCAAGACTGTCTGCTCCGCCCTGAGACTTCACCCCATCCTAGCTGAGCACAGAGGGTTTTGCAATTTGGCAAGTCTAATCCTATAAGGCTGTCTCCAGCACTGAACTTCTCCCAGCATAGACACAGCTGATCCTCACAGCCAACTGGCTTGGAGGTCAATTCCTCCCAGTGATACCAACAACAATCAAGACTTAACTACAACAAGGCTGTACACACAGTCCACAAAGGGGTGCACCAAGAGTGTCCACCTCAGGTTAACTGGGGAGGCCGACCCACTGGGCCATATAGGAAACCTAGCACACAAAGCTACCCTACCAACTCAGGGAAGCAGCGAAAATGCGGAGACAAAGAAACAGATCACAAACGAAAGAAATGGAGGAAAACAAACGACTGGATATAGAATTCAAAACCACGGTAATAAGGCTTTTTAAGAATATCCTGGAAAAGGCCAATAAATATAATAAGACCCTTGACGATATGAAAAAGGACCAACTAGAAATTAAACATACACTGACTGAAATAAAAAATATTATACAGAGACCCAACAGCAGACTAGAGGATTGCAAGAATCAAGTCAAAGATTTGAAATACAAAGAAGCGAAAAACACTCAACCGGAAAAGCAAAAAGAAAAAAGATTCCAAAAAGTTGAAGATAGTGTAAGAAGCCTCTGGAACAACTTCAAGCGTACCAACATCTGAATTATGGAGGTGCCAGAAGAAGAGAGAGAGCAAGATACTGAAAACCTATTTGAAGAAATAATGACCAAAAACTTCCCCCACCTGGTGAAAGAAATAGACTTACAAGTCCAGCAAGCACACAGAACCCCAAACAAAAGGAATCCAAAGAGGACCACACCAAGACACATCATAATTAAAATGCCAAGAGCAAAAGACAAAGAGAGAATATTCAAAGCAGCAAGACAAAAACAGTTAATTACCTATAAGGGAGCACCATACGATTGTCAGCTGATTTCTCAACAGAAACTATGCAGGCCAGATGGGAGTGGCAAGAAATATTCGAAGTGATGAATAGCAAGAACCTACAACCAAGATTACTCTACGCAGCAAGGCTATCATTCAGAATTGAAGGTCAGATAAAAAACTTCACAAGACACTGGGGGCGTGGAATGAGGGCATGCAACAGGGGGTAGCAGATGCTGGGGGAAGGTCAATGGGGAAAAAAAGGAGATATATGTACTAATATATGTAATACTGTAAACAATAAAAAAATATTTAAAATAAAAAAGCTTCACAGATAAAAAAAAGCTAAAGGAGTTCATCACCACCAAACGAGTATTATATGAAATGCTGGAAGGTATTCTTTAAGAAGAGGAAGAAGAAGAAAAAGTTAAAGACAAAAATTATGAACAACAAATACATATCTATCAACAAGTGAATCTAAAAATCAAGTGAATAAAAAATCTGATGAACAGAATAAACTGGTGAATAGAATAGAATCAGGGGCATAGAAAGGGAGTGGACTGACAATTCTCAGGGGTAAGGGGGTATTGGGGGTGCGGGAAGAGCCTGGAAAAATCGTACACCTATGGATGAGGACAGTGATGGGGGGGTAAGGGCAGAGGGTGGGGTGGGAACCAGGTAGAGGGAAGCTATGGGGGGGGGGGAGGAACAACTGGAATAATCTGAACAATAAAAATTTATTAAATATAAAAAAAATTTTCCCTTCTGTTCTGACTCCCCAATTAGAACAAAACTCCCCTAGGCTCCTCATGGATGACAGTAACTAGTACAACAATTTTTGTATGTACTTCATACAGCATCACTTCAGTTTTTCATGCAGCTTGAGACTACATTCCTCTACTTGCCCATAGGCACACCACCCCTGGCACCGCAATACAGAAAGTGCTATGAGAGGCCTGCATGCACAGAGTCTGATGGCAGTACAGATGGCGCACATGTCATGTGGCTTGGGGAGGAATCTCCCAGGAGAACTGTTCTAAGGATGAAGGGGAGCTTGACAGGTGGCGAGGGGAAGAAGGACATTCCAGGACAGGAAGTATCATTTGCAAAGGCCAGAGATTAAAGACTATATTGCCTGTTCATTCATTCAAGAAACTGGAAGTCCTTTGGTGAGCCTGGAATGCTGAGTGAAGGTGGGTGGAGCAGTAGGCAGAGATGAGGCTGCCCAGGTAGGCAGAGGCCTGATCCGGAGAGGGGTTCAGACTCTATCCGGAAAGCTATGGGCATACAATTGCTTTTGTTAATGAATTAAGCAACATGGGGAACAACAAGAACAATAAACCAGGAGACAAGAGAACAACTGGGTTTAAAAATGGCTTTCACTAACTTGATATTTGTCCCAATACCTCTGTGATTCCCTATTTTTAAAATGGAGTTTTTCTACATTAGTGTTTCTCAAACTTTTGTGGGACCTGGCTGATGTGGCTCAGGGGTTGAGCATTGACCTATGAACCAGAAGGTCATGGTTCAATTCCCGGTCAGAGCACATGCCCAGGTAGTGGGCTCAATCCCCAGTGTGGGGAATGCAGGAGGCAGCCAATTAACGATTCTCTCTCATTGATGTTTCTATCTCTCTCTCCCTCTCCCATCCTCTCTAAAACCAATAAAAATATATTAAAACAACAATAACACCTGGGTAACTTGTAACAAAACACAATCTTGGGCCCCCACTTCAACAATTTAGATTTAGCAGGCAGCGCCTGGGAATATACATTTTAAAAAGCCCATTATGTTGTTTCCCCAAGAAGACTCTGAGAAGCACTGGGGCAGATGATCTCCTGAGGGTCCTTCCCACCCTAATGTTCTGTGAAAAACACTACAGAGATGTAAGACTGGCCAAACCTGCCTGATCCTGCTCTAAGAAAGCAAAGGATGTCTGGGCACCAGAACATTCTTCCCAAGCCCCATGTTTACAAAGTTATACCCAAGCTCCCAGGACACCAAGCCTTGCGACAAGACCTCCAATATCTCACTTATTAGCTCATCTCCCTCCAAAAATCCCAGTTGGAATTAGGTCCTTCTACACAATACACTGTAGTGTGTTTCCTCATTCATCCACTAAACATTTTATTAAGTACTTTGTATAGGCAGGGCCATGGGGATAGAGAATGGGCTCTACCCTCAAGAGCACATAAACACTACAAATAGTATAAAATAATCTTTCTTTTATAAAGTATCCCTGAAAGGAAAGAATTCAGAATTTCAAGTCAGAGAGACATGGATTCTAATCCTGATGACTCTGGAAAATTACTCCATCCCTCTAAGCCTCAAATTTCTTATTGGTAAAATCAGGACATTAGTATCTATTAATTGGGTTGCTGTGGAAATTAGAAACAATGGAGTATAGTGAGGGAACAGGAAATAATTGGCACCTGGGAAATGGCAATTTTCAAATTAACTTATCTCTCCTGTCCTGGAACCCATAATATCCACATTCTTCTGTTTGACTTTCAGAAACCTCTCATTCCTGGTCCCAGTTAATTTCTCAATATAGACTTTCAATTCCTCCCCTCCTGCTGGTTGAGGCTCCCAAAAGAGGACTGTGGTGATCCTACAGTGAATCCTCAGTGGGCAGCATACTGTTATTAGAAAGAGCAGAAAGGTCACAGTCAGTTAGCCTGGGAAGCAAAACTCACCAACTGTGTGACCCTGATCAAAATCCTTAACATCTGTGAGACCTTGTTTCCTCACCAGCAAAATAAGTAGTATCACCGACCTAATAAGATCCAATGATAAACCCAATTAAGAAATGCACACAGGATCTGAGTAGATATTTTTCCAAAGATATTTTTGGAAAATACAAATGGCAAAAACACACACAAAAAGAAGCCCAACATCATTAGCCAACAGGGAAATGCAATTCAAAACCATAATATACCACTTCACATCCATTAGGATGGCTAAAGTAAAAAAGACAGGCAATAACAGGTACTGGTAAGAATGCAGAGAAACTGGATTCCTCATACATGGCTGGTGGGAATGTAAAATGGTGCAGCCACTTTGGAAAACAATCTGGCAGTTCCTCAAAAGTTTAAACACAGACTTACCATATGACCCAGCAATTCTACCCCCAGATATAACCTCCCCCAAATGAAAACATTATGTCCACACAAAAACTTGTACACAAACATTCATAGCAGCATTATTCATAATAGCCAAAAGTAGAAACAACCCAACTGTCCCTTGATTGATGAATGGATAAATAAAATGTGGCATATTCATTAATGGAATATTATTTGACTATGAAAAAGGAATAAAGTACTAATACATGCTACAACATTTTTTCTTTGCTATTAATCCTCACCTGAAGATATTTTTCCACTAGTGGCCCGGTGCAAGAAATTCGTGCATATTGCAAGGGGATTAATTAGAGGAAATAATTTAATATTGCTATTTGCCCTTTCTCTATAATAGAAGTGTCAGAGATGAAAGAAAATTAGTAAAATGTATATGAAAACCTTCCTCCTGTCAGAGTCTGGGGCGCACCATGGGACCCAGAGTCAAGTCCCCACCCACCCACATGTGCCTCAAAATCGCAGGAGACCCAGACCCGGCCGCCCCCCCCCACCCCCCATTGGGCTAGATCCAGATCTGGCCAGTCCCACCCTTGTCAAGCCCCACCAGGCAGGGGACTTAGCCTCAGGTCCCTTGGCTTGGTGCCAGGATGGGGGGCATGGCCTCAGGTCCCCCATCCCAGACCGGGGCGGAGGGCATGCCTTGAAGTCCCCTGTCAAGCCCTGCCAGGTGGGGAACACGGCCTGAAATCCTGTTAAGTCCTGCTGGGTGGGGGGCATGGCCTGAGGTCCCCTGTCAAGCCCTGCCAGGTGTGGGGGGATGCGCAGCCTCAGGTCCCCCGCCAAGCCCCACCAGCAGGGGGGTGCAGCCTCAGGTCCCCCGTCAAGCCCCACTGGGCGTGGGGCGTGGCCTGAGTTCCCCCGCCCCAGCACTAGGGGTGTACCTTGAGGTCCCCTGTCAAGCTCCGCCAGGCAGGGGGGAGTAGCCTCAGGTCCCCTGGCCCGGTGCTGGGGCGGGGGGGGTGTGGCTTGAGGTCCCCCAGCCTGGCGCTGGGGCAGGGGGTGAGGCCTGAGGTCCCCATCAAGCCCTGCTGAGTGGGGCGTGCGGCCTGAGGTCCCTGTCAAGCCTCAACTGGTGGGGGGCGTGGCCTGAGGTCTCCCAGCCTGACACTGGGGTGGGGAGAGCAGCCTGAGGTCCCCTAGCCCAGCACCAGGATGGGAAGCGTACCTTGAGGTCCCTGTCAAGCCCCATCGGGTGTGGGGTGCGGCCTGAGGTCCCCTGTAAAGCCCCATGGGCTCAGGTCTCTGCTGATTGCTCATTAAGGCTCCTTATGAGAACTTGGCCTCAGCTGTGGGCGCAGCCATCTTTGTGATGAAGTGATGGTCAATTAGCATATTCCCTCTTTATTAGATAGGATTGATTTTTAGAGGGAGTGGGAAAGACACAGAGAGAGAAATATCCATGTCAGAGAGACACACTGATTGGCTGCCTCCTGCACATGCCTGACCAGGGCCACAGATCGAGCCAGCAACTGAGGAACATGCCCTTGACCAGAATCGAACCTGAAACTCTCCAGTCTACAGGCTGATGCTCTATCCACTGAGCCAGGTTGACTAGGGCATGTGATATAACATTGATGGACCTTGAACACATGCTAAAGAAAGAAGCCAGTCACAAAAGAACACATGTTGTATGATTCCATTTATATGCAATGTCCAGAACAGGCAAATCTATGGAGACAGAAAGGAGATTAGTTAGTAGTTGTGAAGTTCTAGGGAAGTTGAGAGATAAAATGGGGAATGATTAATAATGGGTATGGGATTTATTTATGGGGTAATGAAAATGTTCTAAAACTAACTGCGGTGATGGCTGCACAACTCTTGTGAATATACTATAAACCACTGCATTATACACTTTAAGTGACTGAATTGTACAGCGTGTGAATTAAATTTCAATAAAGCTGTTACATGAAAAAATGTATATAAGGAACTCAGAAAATTACTTGGCATGTAGTAAGGATTCAATAAATGGTACTAAATTTATTATTGTGCCCTTCCCTCTTCCTGATGCCACTCTAACTCTGGCCAGAATCACCACTAACACTAACACTGCAGAATATGGCAGGCTCACTGCAGGGAGCACATTTCATACTCAGTGGAAGGTCACAGGTGAGTCCTGAAGGCAATATCCCAAGGACTAAGAGTCTTCCTCCAACACCCATATGGCTTGAATTTATTGAACACTTATTATGTGACAGGTATTGTGCTAGGAACTTCACAACTATTTTCCTCAGAAGAACCATACATGTCATTATTTCTGTTAATGAAGAAACCAGGACTTGGAGAGATTATGCAACTTGTCTCAGATCACATCAGTAGTTAATGACAGAGCTGATCTGTTCAACCCAAGGCTTGTACTCTTTTTTTTCTATATGGCCTCACTATTCCTTCCTTTATTTATCTACTAGTGGCCTGGTGCATGAAATTCATGCACATAAAAGGGAATTAATTAGAAGAAATATATTAATATTGCTATTTGCCCTTTCTCTATAATAGAAGTGTCAGAGATGAAAGAAAATTAGTAAAGTGTATATAAAATCTCCCTTCTGTCAGAGTCTGGGGCACGCCGCGGGACCTAGGGTCAAGTCCCTGCCCACCACCTGCACGCACTTCAAAAACGCGGGAGATCCAGACCCAGCTGGCCCCACCCCCATTGGGTGAGACCCAGTCTTGGCCGGTCCCAGCCCCATCAAGCCCCTCTCGGTGGGGGGGTGCAGCCTCTGGTCCCCCAGCCTGGCGCCGGGGCGGCGGGTGCGGCCTGAGGTCCCCTGCAGCCTGAGGTCCCCCAGCCCAGCGCTGGGGCGGGGGGCACGGCCTGAGGTCTCCCGGCCTGGCACCGGGGGCACAGCCTGAGGTCCCCTGTCAAGCCCAGCCTGCCCCTGCAGTGTCACGTCAGCGCTGAACGGGACACACGCAGGCAGTGTCATGTTCCTAGCCAGGGATGCAGGCAGGCAGCTTCACGTCAGCGCTGGGCGGGGATACACACAGACAGCGTGATGTCAGTGCTGGGGGTGGAAGTCCCTGCCCCTGTCCCTGCCCACAGACTGGTCATGACTGGGACACTGTAATGGACAAATTAGCATTTACCTCTTTATATGTATAGATGTTTTACCCATCCTTTACAATTCAAGCAGCCTGACTTTCACTGATCTCCCTTTTCTGTATATATCCAGGTAATGTGTAGTCTACATCAAATTAGTTAACATTTTCTTTTACATAGTCTTAAGTGTTCTCAGATTGCTTCACATGTAATCATGAACATGGCAGGTGCTCAGTAACTACTTTAGTGAATGGTTGTTAAGCTGTCTCCCTAAGCAGAAAACAGGTTCTAGAAGGATAGATACTGTGTCTTACAGATCTCCTTATCCTTCATACAGAGAAGGCACTTGTGGTCAAGTAGGCTGGCCTATGGCTAGAAGACCAGACTTTGCTTGAAAACGGTTCTTACAGACACCATGCTCTCTTGCCAATGGACTGGAAGGTTTCTCCTTAAGAAGAGGACCCTGCTCACCTCATTATTACCTTATCATAATGTAGCATGGGAGGTGGCACACTATGATAAGGTAATAATGAGGTGACATAGTAGGAGCTCAGAAAAGATTTGATGAGTTGAAGAGAAGACTGGGTCAACACTTACTCCAGTGGAGATACAAGTACAGCCTTCTCAAAAGAACCCCAAGCCCGTCTTCTCTCATTCCCATGAAAGGAAGGAGGAGAGCAGAAGACTGACCTAGAATTTTAAGGGACAGGCTGTTGACCCTGCCTGTGGTTCTGGCATCCTCACTGACCCAGAACCCTCCTTTGACCACAGACCTACGTGGAGCTTTCCAGAACTCATGTTTCACCTTCACACCATCAAATGCAAAGATGTTCAAATTTCTAATTGTCTTACAAATGCAATTTTATAGTTTGTTTGAATCAGGATCTAAATCAGATTCACAAGTTGCTATTGATATGTCTCAGAGATTGTAAAAATATGCCCTGGCCAGTGTGGCTCAGAAAAGTTGTGGGTTTGATTCCCAGTCTGGGCACATACACAGGTTGTGGGTTTGATCCCTGGGGGTGTGTACAAGAGGTAACTGATCAATGTGTCTCTCTCACATCAATGTTTCTCTCTCCCCCCTCCCCTCCCATCCCTTCTACTCTCTCTAAAAATCAATGGAAAACAATATCCTCAAGTGAGGATTAACAATATATATAGCCGGGCCAGTGTGGTTCAGTGGTTGAGAATGGACCCATTAACCAGGAGGTCACAGTTTGATTCCCGTCAGGACACATGCCTTGGTTGCAGGCTCAACGCTTAGTAAGGGGCATGTGGGAGGCAGCCGATCAATGATTCTCTCAACACTGATGTTTCTATCTCTCTCTCCCTTCCTCTTGAAAAAACAAACAAACATTCACACACACACACACACACACACACACACACACACACACACACACACACACACACACACATATGGGAGGTGGGGGGAAGTGGGTGGGGAGTATAGCGGAAACAATATTGGCCATGTGTTAATTGTTGAAGGGAACTGATGGTACATGGGAATTTTTTTATACCATTCTGACTACTTTTTTAAAAATCCAAAGATAAGGCAAAGTGTTACTCTATTATCTATAGACCCATCAACACTCCATTTGAACTTCTTTTACTTCCTGTCTCTCCTAACAGAGAGGTAACATGCTAGAATTGCCTTTGATATGTCCTATAATTACTCTAAGCTCACATTTTCTTCACTATCCCTGCTCCAGCGTCCCCCCCACCCCCCGCCCCATCCAAAGCAGTATTATTTCCGCTACAGGGATCCTCTAGGCAGGGCTGGCAACAAGAGGAAGGAGCCTGCTCTCTTTGCCTCTCAGCCAGCTCTGTTACTTGGTTGGCCAAACTAGGTCCCTCTGTGCTTCCTTCTCTACACCTGCTTACCTCTCCTTCTGCCTTTTCTTCAAGATGTTAAAAACTTACAATAAAAAACAAGTACAAAATGCTGTAATTAATAGCCAATTCCAAACCAACCCAGCATCTTTACTAATAAACCTCAACACTTGCAAAAAGAACAATAAATTCTGTCCCTCTCTGGTTCTGAGGTGGTCTCTTTTATACACTCTGTGTGTGTGTATATGTATGTGGTAAGTGTGTCTACATATATATTTATTTTCCTTTATTTCCCATCCAGGGAGGGGCAGAATAATGAACTGCGTGCGTCAGGGAAGATGAATCTGAGATACTAGGGAGCAGTGCAGTAAAAAGATTAAAGTGTTATTATTGTTGGGTTTTTTTCCCCCATGGTCCATTGTGACAGCTCGACCGTCATCTGTAAAAAATGTCTCAGCGAGAGATAATCATCGGAAACTCAATAAAGCGTCAGGGGGAGCCTCAGCCCCCATCAATCATTGGGTGCCTGGAAAATTTCAGCCCTCTGTCTCCCTTCCTGCTATCCATATAAATGTCTCTAATATATTTTGTGTGGTATGTGGGACCCATCCTTGATTTGGAACTTTTGATGAAAAAATATTTATACACAAAATATGTAAATCAGTTAAAAATCACAAGACTAGTTCTTTGCTACCCCATCCCACATTTCCTTATTTTTATAAATGCATCAAATTTATTCTTTTTAATAAAACATGTCAACTAGTCTATTTCCCTCTCCTAGTCAAATATACAGGTTTGGAGGGCTAGAAGGATGAACACAATTAACCTACTCACTGATACACTTAATCTTGTAGTTGGCCAAAAGGCCTGATGGATTGACAGTATTCATCTTGGTGACTCTCTAGTGGACAGCACTGCTGAGAAATGACGTGTAGAACCATGGCCCTGGAGGTGCAACAAGGCTATGACAATGATGAGGAAGAGTCAGGGACATTATAAAAAATAATAACTTGCCCAAACAGCTTTTGGCCTCACAGATATCCAAGCTTTCTAAGACACTGGACAAGCCGGAGGTTCTGAGCTGACTACGTATGAGGGGTGGGGGCAGGAAAGTAAGAACAGACTGATATGGTTGCTGGAGACAAGAGCAGGAGATAGTTCTGCTGGTGTTTGACATTATCTCTGGGCCTCGGTGTCCTTTAGCACCTACATCGTAAGGTTGTAGCACATAGTATTATTAAATGTTGCTGCTGCTGCTAAAGCAATCATCATCATCGTCACCATATTATCACCTCCCCAGTTCTCCCCCTGGAAGGAATCAGTTCCCATGGTGCCCTATCCTATAGGACCTTCAAGGCTCCTCTCTATCTAAAGGACACAAAGTCTAAGCATTCGATCCGGTCCCAGTTTACTAACTGCTCATTACTCCCTAAAACGAATCTTTTGCTGTGCGGATGCTTCACCTAACAAGTTCACTTGCTGGCCTGAAACATATTTTTTCTGTTTCCTGCCTTTGAATGTTTTGGACATCCACAACTCTTCTCTGGTCACACCCAACTGCACCCACCTACAGGCCCTCTATAAAACCTTCTTATACTTCAAGGCTCAAATACCATTTTATTTTCTTGACTGCTTCAGCCAGAGATTGTCTTCTCTGAATTCTAGTAGTTCTTGTTATCTGTACCTCTGACTGGATCCTTGCTGAATAATGTCTTGGTCATGTCATTAATCTTAATTATTATTAATCACTATTCTTGCTAGCACCTTACATCTGCATGTTACTTTGTATTTTCTCAAAGTACTTCTTTCATAAGTACTTCAATTTGATCTTTACAATAAACCTGCGGTATAGGAAATATTCTTTACAGATGAGATAATCAAGGTTCAGATGGATAATCAAGGTTCAGAATTACCCAAGGTCACACAGTCAGGTGATGAACAGCCATTCCTTGGACTCTAAATAATGTTTGCCTCTTTCTGAATAATAGCTTGTTACCACTGAAAAGCATTTGGAAGGCTGTGCCAAAGACTCTGAAGTTCTCATGAAGTTCCATGAGTGTGCGATAAGAATAATGATGATGATGTAAAAACAGAAATTTACATTGATTCCTTCTATGCTCTGGTTTTAGGCTAGGCATAAACATACTATCTCTAACTTTCTCAACAATCTTTATTTTATAAATAAGGAGACAGAGCCTCTGAGAAGTCCAGAAAATTGCTCCAGGTTCGCAGCTATTGTGTTCTATACACCCATAATATAAGCTTCTCTAGGAGTGAAGCTTAAATGGCAAAATAAGGTCTCTTCCAGGGAAGAGAAGGTACAGATGAGTTTTTAAAGCTTTTCAAACACAAGGACACAATTAACATCTGTAGTCTAGTTCATACTACTCAAAGAGTGGGGGCCTGTTAGAAATGCAAAACCTCAGGTCCCACCCCAGACCTACTAAATCAGAATTTCTGGACGTTTGGCCCAGGAATCTGTTTTAACAAGCTCTCTAGACGAGTTATTTTCTTGGAAGCCTTATTATTCCCATCTGAGTTTGTACTCTCCCAGGGTATACATTCTCTCTGCTGTGACTGAGTAGGTCTGGGCATGCAGTAGGTGCTGGGTGGTTAACTTATACTAAATAGATGAGCTAGAATGAGACCACTCCTTGGCATGTCCTGAGAGGGGGAGAAATATTAGAGAGCAGTTCCATTACCGCCAGTGGGGACTCCTAGCCATCTCCTGAATTCCAGGGTACTTGTCCACTGGTTTGTGATGCTCCAGCTTGCACAGTCCTGTCCCCCATCTAAAGACATAGAGATGGGAGGTCAGCCACAGAGGACCTCCAGCCCCTGGAGCTGTGGGAAGGAGGCCACCTGGGCTGATAGGGATGACTATGGCAGGTCCAGCCTGGAAAGCCAGGCCCTCTAACCCAGAAGGGCCCTATGCCAACCCAGTTTCTGTACAACTCATCTTTATTCAGCTGCCACTTGAAGCTGAGAAGAGAATCTGATTTATAGTCTGCTCTGGCCACGTTTCTGCCGTGTTTTATTGTTTTAATTGTACATATGAGAGGCACTCAGAATGCTCGCTTGCATTTCTGACAGCCCCAGACACCCAATGTTTATAACAGTTACTTACAAGCAGCCGGCGGCATCCCTGGCTGGGCTACTTGTTTTCTGTTACCACTAATTTACTGCCTCCTCTACCTGAGGATTGTGTTCCACCACCCATCAGCCAGCCACAAGTGGAACTCTCCTGAAGTGGGCATGCGTGGGGCTCAGGCACTGAGTGGAATGGGGTCAAGATCAAGGAATGAGTTGGTAAAGCAGCAGCTGTGATCTCCATGCTCCCCTCCATGTACCTCCTGTGTGTGCCTTTGCTCAAGCTGTGTCACCTGCTTAGCATCTTCTTTTTTCCCCTCCTCATCACCTTCCAAAGTCCAGGTCAAATCCCACTACTTTTAAGTACATTACTTGCTCTGAAGGTGAGTCTAGAGTTTCTAAATTCCTAAAATCACATGGCTTACATGGGCCTTGGAGGCCATATAACCCAATGTTTCAGGGCAAGAATACCCTCTACAGAATCCCTGATGGACAGACATCTAGCCTCTGTCAATGCCCCCTTGAGTGGTGAGCTGCTCAGTACCGCTAAGGCAGGTACTGAGCCTGCAATACACTGAGCCAAAACTACCTCCATAAAGAAATTCTTCATCAAAGGTCGCTATGCTTTATATGTGATTATTTCTAGTAATCTTAACAATCCTACAACATAGGTATTGTTATTCCTATGATACAAATGAGAAATCTGAAATCCTCTTGCTGAAGATCACATAGCTAGGGACAGCTTAGATGACTGCCTGGCACCAAAGCCCGACCTTTCTCCAGAACACCACTGTGCCTCTGAATATACCACTTTGAGGGCTGGAGAAAGGAACAGAACAGCCAGGCCAACAAGATTTCTATGCCAAAGAGTTCTGCATTGCCTACATCAGCAAATCTACCCAGAAACATGAACACTGACAGGGTGGAAGATACTGTGATATGCCCAGCTGAGCATTGCTCCTTATTAAAGAGCAAAGGCCATATGTAAAACAGGAGAAGCATTTCACAAGGAATGGGGCAATCAGTTACAAAGTCTCAGCAAAGAGGGCACATGAGTTTCTTTTCTCTCCAGGCTATACCTATTCTGAACAGGCAGAACAGATATAGAGCCTCTTTGAGATAATATAAGACAACTTCTCCAATGCCCTTTGGTCCCCTTCTCTGGGGACCAAATATCTTTCCTCTTCACACGTTAAATCAGGGGTCCTCAAACTACGGCCGGCGGGCCACATGCGGCCCACCGAGGACATTTATCCGGCCTGCCGGGTGCCGCTGCCTGTCCTGCTTAGCAGCCGACTCGTCCCGGGCCTGCAGTGCACATAGGAATTTGTTCATAGTTTTTTTTTTTTAAACTATAGTCCAGCACTCCAACCGTCTGAGGGACAGTGAACTGGCCCCCTGTTTAAAAAGTTTGAGGACCCCTGCTAAAGGTTGGTCCCCTGAGTGACTGACTTCTTTCCTTAGGCAGTTTCAATCACATCGATTGTTTTAACTCTCCAGCAAATGCTGGTGACTCCTAAATCCCTATCTTCTGCGACTTCTCTAAACTCCAGATCCACTCATCCAACTGTTTACCCAAATCAGAAGCTAAGGTGTCACTATGGAGGCTTCCTTTTCCATCAATTCCCATATTCTACCGAGAATTCAACCTCTCCTAATATTTTTCTAAAATCTATTTTTCCATTCCCAAAGATCACTTTTAGAAATCCCCAGAAATGATAGGTGCATTTTGGGGGAGAGGAGCTTAGCTTCTCATCCAATTCTCAAAGGGGTCCATCATCCCATAAAGGTCAAGAGTCACTGCTAATCTCTCTCCTCCAATTCATCACCCATCTAAGTCAGGATGGCCCATCTAAAATGCAAATGTAAACTGAGCATAACCTGCTTAAAATCCTTTGATGGCACAAAACAGTATGAGCTTCTTAGAACTGCCTTACAAAATCCTTCCCATGTGGAACCCCAATTTCCTCTCTACTCTTACTTCTTGCTATTCTTCTCAGCAATGTGACAAGAGGATTCTACCTGCTGTCACTCACCCACCCCATGTCTCTGCATATGTTGCTCTCTCTGCCTGGCAGGCTCATCCCTCTTTGTCTGCCTGGCAACTTCCGACTCATCCTTACGGCCCAATTCAAAGTCACTTACCTGTGACACTTCCCAGACACCAGCCTGCCGTGAGGTAGAGCTTATCACTAACTACATCAGTGCTACCTATATCCTTTGTACATCTACCTTTGCATTTACCACTCTGCACTGTAGTGCCTTGTTTATAAGTCTGTCTTACTTGACTGAAAGCATTACTGAGGGGCTAGACCATGTAAATTCATTTTTGTATTCCCAGCATTTGGCAGAGTGCCTGATACTCAGTAAATGCCTGTTGGATTACAAATAAAGAAGACTAATAAACAATTACAACTGTAGAACACTTTACAATTCAACATCACATACTTATTTCTTGATCTGCATGATATGATAGACAAAGGATATATTATTGGGTTTTAGGGAGGTCTTGCCAAAGTCACAAATTACAACTTAACCACCTTCCTTTAGCACTGAGCACAGGCTGAGGCCCACAGAAATATCTACTAGAAATTTGATGGACTTTGTTACTGACTCTATGCTCCAATAGTGAAGGACTGTCCATTTTTCTTGACCTTGTGATTTTCCTCTGAATTTGCCTAGACACACTCTGAGCAAGGGGCTTACACCTCTTGATCTACTCTACCCTCTTCCACATTCCCATAAGTCAGGCAACTGCCTGCAAAAAGGTCAGTCTCATCCGAAGAAAAGAGAACAAAAGGATTCTTTTGTTTCTGTCTACTTCATCAAAGAGAATGACCAAAAGCTGGGTACAGTGCTTGCATACAGTAGGCAACCAATAAATATTGTTTAAATGGATTAAAGAATGAAATATCTATAAATGGAAAAAGGAGAGGAAAATATGGCTAAGAAGGAACTATAGGCCCTGAGATGATTCGAAAGGACTATCACTCCACAGAGTCCATGAATTTGGATAGCAGAACACATTTAAACTGATATGCCAGGGAAAATCAGATGAGCTGCCAGAAAACTATGGTAAGCAAGGGTAGTCTGGAATTTTTTTAAAAAGTGCACAGAGCGGTCAATCTTGTAAGCTACAGAACAATGAGTTATCAATGATTCCTGACAAAATTTCTAGAGTGTTTTTTTTTTTAAACAGTTCTTAAACACTTAAGCACCGGTATGAGTTCCCTAAGGAGGTGACCAGACATTGCCAGAATTACCTAACATCCTCCTGAGAAAGGTTCTTGGGCAAGAAATATGACAATTGCTAAACATATTTTTATTTTAGCAAGAATCTGAGAAAATATATTTAAAATTTTGTGGACATGATAGAGAAATAAAGCTGGAGAAGAATAAAGTTTGGAAGATTTATAGTTGTGAATGTCAAATGATGCTTCAAATTTGTCCTGACCAAGTGCTCTAGGGCTCTATACTTGAATATAGTCCTTATAAACATTTTATCAAAGACTAGCATGTAAAGTACATGATGGCAGGGAACCTGTCTAACTCAAGTGTCCAAAACAGTGACTGCTAGGTAGACATGTAATCAATAAAAAATTTTCAGTCGATTGAGTGTCATCCTATGCACCAAGGGGTCACTGGTACATTCCCAGTCAGGGCAAATGCACGGAATGTGCGCTCGATCCCTGGTGGGGAGTGTGTAGGAGGCAGCTGATTGATGTTTCTATCTCTCTCTCCCTCTTCCTTCCTCTCTCTAAAATCAATAAAAACATTTTTTAAAAATTTTAAACTATTTTTGAATGAACAAATAAGTTCATAGAAAGCCTATTCACTAGGCCCTGGCCAGGTGGCTCAGTTGATTGGAACATCATCCCATACACCAAAAACACTGTGGGTTTGATTCCCGGTCAGGGCACATATCTAGAGTGTGGGTTTGATCCCCAGTCAGGACACGTATGGTCAGGGAGTGTACAGGAGGCAACCAACTGATGTGTCTCTTTCTCTCCCTCTCTCAATGAAATAAATAAAAACATATCCTTGGGTGAGGATTAAAAAAAATTTTTTTAAAGGAAGCCTATTCACTAATTTTGTGGGTCATACAAAATAAGCTAAGATACTTAATTTTTTATCTTTATTTCATGATAGTTATAATAGCCTTTCTCAATATTTTTGTTGTCTATCTACCTACCTACCTACCTACCTACCTACCTACCTAGAATGTAGGCTGGCTAACATATAAGAGTTGAAAAGATATAGAAGGCTGACCAAAAAAAAAAAAAAAAAAAAAAAAAGGAAGAAAGAAAGAAAAGAGGGAGGAAAGAAGAAATGAAGCAAGCATTGTTCTAGGCACTATTGAGTTAAACAAGATCCCTGCCATCATATATTTTATATGATAGCCTTTGATTCAAATAGAAAGAAGCAAAGGAGGGAAGAAGGGAATGGAGGAAAAGAGGAAGGAAGGAGAAAATACCTAAAACAGGTATACTACAACCTATGGGTCAAATCCAGCCTATTGCCTATTTTTGTAAATAAAGTTTTATTGGAACATATCTATGCATATTCAATTATGCATTGTCTATGGCTGCTTCTGCACCACAATGAAGAGCTCACAAAGCTTAAAATGTTTATTATCTGGCTTTTTCCAGAAAAAGTTTGCTGACCACTGATCTAGAATATTGAATGTAGTACCAACCAGGACAGAAGAACTATTAAAGCACAAAAGTACAAAACGAAGACAGAGGGTAGAGATCATGCAACAGCAGAGGTTGGACTAGATGGCTTCACGGCTCTGATATTCTATGAAATAAAAAATGCTTACTGAGCTCTGCTGGGATCCTGAGAACATGTGAGAAGGCACTCAAACAATCCCTTCCCTTCTTCCTGGCCCTCCCTCTCAGCAAATGCTCCTCCTTGCTTTTTGGTAAGAGCATCTGAACAGAAGACAGAGCTAAAGCAGGCAGCAAAGCTGTGTCTGAGTGAGAAGACAGCCCATAAGCGGAGTCTCCTCATATCAAACTGCAACTGTAGGGCAAGTTTGGTACTCATGAAATTCTCCTCTGCATGAAACATAAAGTGAACATAATTTCTCCAGTTCAGTCAGGATTCCAAGGAGGCATAGGTCATAGTCTACACATGGAACTGTCAGGTGAGGAGGAAAGAAAAGACATGGGCAGATGAGAGTTCAAAAACCATACAAAAGGCCAAGATTTAAAGAATATTCAAAAGAGCAGCTGAGAGCAGGTTGCAATTATTGCCAAGGACAGGAAAGGCTCTGTGGAGGAACTAGCTGCAGAATGGAGTTTGACAGAAGAAGTGGCATTAGAGAGGTGAAGAGGTGGGGAAGGGCAACTTCACACTTTATCTGGGCAGCAATGCTCTGATGCTCTTGACATTCCCCTCATGCTGCCAATTTGAGAAATCTTGCTGGGGCAGCAAGACACCTCCGCTTTCTGGACTACCACACCCACATCAGCTCTGACATCTCTTGCTCCCCTTGGCTGAACCTCCCTCCAGGTCAATGTTCTGATCCTTAGGCAGTCAGCATGGATATCTGTCCCCCTGCCATCACTACCAACCCTAAAGCAGCCAATTGCTCAGCTGCCCTGTTGCTAGAAACAGAGGGATCTCAGCCTCTGCGAGTGGTCCAGGGTAATGGCCAAGCAGGGGGGCCAGTCTAGACAAGCAAAAACTCAAATGTAAAATATTCATTTCTGACTGCAGCCAAAGCAACCTGCCATTTTCTCGACCTCACTTTGGAAGAGCTACTCACCAGAGACAACACAGACCGACTTGCCCAGGTACCCTCCAACAGACACGTGACCAAGCTCTGGTACAGATGCACACTGCTGCTTTCTTCTGAAGAAGTCTAAACAACCACCTACACAACACCCCAGGAAGACACTGATGACTACCCGATCTATAAGCATAGGCATCAAGGCACAGAGAAGGTCCACTATTTGTCCTGGATCACACAGTAAGTTGAGGGGCCATTCCCCTCAGGGGATTGTATTTTACATACAGGAGGAGGAAAAAAGCAGTATTCAGAGTAGTACTGAAGGATTTCTGAGGTTGATGAAACCAGTAAGGCTGCTTTCTGGTTCTGGGAGAGGGAAAGTCTACAGGAAATAGAGGAATAACAAATCCACATTCCATGCAGTTGCCTTAATTATTTTAGGAAAACTGCTCCACTGTCCTCTCATCTGAGGTCCCAAAGGCTGAGGTGCTTTTGGGAAAACACCAGTGGAAGGCTCCCGTCACCCCCATCCCATTCATGAAATCAGGCCTCTAATTTATTCCCCAAGACTTCTGAAGTGACATAAATGATAGAGCCCAAAAGGGCTGTGATAGCTATCTGTTCCAAGATTTTTGGGTTCTCCATGAGTTTCCAGAGGATAAGGGACTTGCAGGCCCTCACTCTGAGTTGCTGGTAGAGCTGGCACAGAGCAAGGCTGCTTGGAAGCCACAGGGAGGACAATGCTCAGAACAGCAGGGTAGCCCGCCCTTACCTTCCAAAGAATGGATTCCCTGCTCCTTGGCAGTCTTGTAAACACTGCTGAAATTGTCTCCAAGGTTTGGGTCAGCACCAGCAGCAAGCAGGACCTGCACCACTCTGGAAGAAATCAGAAAGACACAGTGTCAAAAGCAGGAAAGACCCAGGAAGTATGATTCTGAAGCAAGTTTGAGGATTAGATTTGCCTCTACTCATGAATGACACAGTGTAAAGAACATTAACTATGCAAGTATCAAAGGCAGAAGTAGAAAAGTTAGTCCTGAAACCTACTGGCTGAGAGGCTCTGGACAAATTATTTAACACCTCTCTAAGGCTCATTTTCCACAACTTTTATAAGACAAAGTGTTTATTCAACAATTACTTATCCAATGCTATGTTCTAGTCACTCTTCCAGGTGCTAGGCCAGTGGTCAGCAAACTAATTAGTCAACAGAGTGGCAAACGGCGGCTCGCGAGCCGCAGTTTGCTGACCACTGTGCTAGGCTAATGCTGGCTCACTTATTTGCTGAATGGATGAATGAATTTCACTAATTCAAACACACAGTCCTCGGAAGTAAAAGAACCAGAATCCATCTCCCACGTAGCTGAGGTTCTTTCACATCTGATCTAACATGGTCAGGTGAATCTCCTATGTCTACTTACCATCCCTAAAAGGATCTCCTGGTGGGCAACTGTCACAGGTAATTTATTCAGGATATGGATTAAGATCCCAAAGAGAAATGAAAAGGGTCTTTAAGCAACTAAAATCCATGTCTAAAACTCATATATTTAATTCATAGCAGAATTTGCCAGGTTCTCACATGGAGACTGTTTACTCTTAGTTTACACACAATTTGGATAGGATTGGCATTAGTCTTCCTGTTTCCCAGATTAAAAGCCAAGAGGGCACAAAAGGGTTGTTATAGATAGGTAAACTAACTGAAGGCAGCGAGGAATAATATCTGATAAAGAGGTAGTATGGTACAGAGTTTAAGAACACAGGCTTTAAAATCTGGGACAATCTAAGTAACAACATGAATAATGACAGCAATGGATTACAACCCACTGAGTAAAATAAGATTCTAGGAGTCCATATTGAAAATAATAATTCAAAGGGAGAGAAGGGAAAACTCTTCCTTACTGTAGTAAGTAATAAACGTAGAAGGAAGGATGAAATTAGAAAATCATCATTTTGCAATGTCATAATTATCAGGGATAACAAGAGTATCTAGTTCACATGGCTGTGTTAATGTACGTAAAGTGCTTAGAATAGTGACTGACATAAGTGCTCAACAAATGTTAGTTATTACTTCTATGTACCTGACCCTTGTGGTTAGGCTGTGGGGAAATCAAGAGAAGTATGAACTAAGACACTTAAATTGGGAAGACAGTATGCCATTTTATAATAAGCATAGAGAGACTTGGGTTCAAATCAAAGCTCTATCATTTACTGACTATGGTTTTGGACAACTTAGTACACCTCTGAAGACCCCATTTCCTTACCAGAATAATAGAGATAATGATGCCTCCCTTGTAGGTTGAGATAAGTATGTAAAACTCCATGGTGCCTAGCACATAGAAGGAGTTGCACAAATATGAGCTCTCATCCCTTTGTTCATATAATCCTAGTGATAACAACATGAGTCTGGGCCAAAGTACACACCAGATTGTACTTGACCAGCCCTAGGATTCATGCTGATATAGCTCCATATTAAGAAGGCAGCTCTTCTATATTCTGTACAAGTTAGCTTGCTTTAAAGTCTAAGACAGAAGGGTTTGTCGATCTAAACTCAAAGGGACATAATTTGGTTAATCCTCAGCTGTTGTATCCAATCACTGTTCAATCACACCCCCTTCCATGGCAGGCTGTCCCTCCAGGCAGCTAGTGTCACTAACTGTGCTACCTGGGCCTCTTCAGGTTCATGAGTATTGATTCTATCTGTCCAATTTGCAGGCTGCAAGACGTGTCCAAGCAACCAAGTATGCTGTCCTTGGCCCTGGAGGGCAGACAATGGTCTGGCAGGATAGGGAGAGGAGAGTGACTAGACTCAGCCCTGCGGCTGCTAACACAATCAAAGGGAATGGGCAATTCACTTCACAAACTTGAAGGCCAAAGAGAGTAAGCATCTAAGCTAGTAACTCATTCTGCAACCTCAAAGAAGATTCCTTTCACTTTTAATAAAACTCAAAAGACAGCAGACCCACTGTGGGATATAGCTAGGATTAATGGAACCGTGGCTGCTCAGTGGCCTAGAGTGACACCAAACACCTTGCCAAATGGCTAGTAGTTAACAGCCATCACGTACATCCAACCCACAGTTCCACAGGGATCAGGCCATTCTTGGAGAAGCCAGACCAGATCAGGCTGGAGGGCTACATGACTATAATGAGCTTTGGTGACCAAAAGAACTTCATGGACCTGTGGGCAGGTCCATGCAACAGGGCAGAAACAGAGTAGGAAACTAGCCAGGTGAAAGCTAAGGCAAGGCTGCGAGTGCCAAGAATTTCATAGTCAAAATAGAACCAAGGGGACAGAGACCAGGCAGCAGAGATGTGATTCAGAGAGTCAGAAGCTAAGTCAGATGGCAAGGACTGGAGACTGAGGCAAAAACAGTAAACCACAAACAAAGTAAGGAACCAGAAACCAAGGAATACACTAGTACCATAGGGCAAGGCAAACAAAGCAGTAACCTGGAGCAGTAGTGAGGAGACTGGAAATGAAGTGATTTCTGCCTCTTTGACATTTTTTGCTGAAGTAAAAACAAATCCCCAAATTTAGAATTGCTTTTGGGAGAAGGTGAATTCCATGAGGAGATGAACTGGCCTACCTGGATGAGAAGAGGAGTACAGGGTCAGCCATAAAATTAGAATCTGACAGCACAGAGGGAGGCAGGCACTGCTATTCAAGGTGATTCACCAGAGGACAACTGCAGCCTCCCCTCTGTCCTGGCATACTGGCTGACATTTTGTAGTTTAGGCATTATGTCTTAAAGTGAAGTAGCTGGTACCAAATGGGCTATGGTATATGAGCTAGGCCTTCATAGTTTTAACAGCTGGATTAAAGGGGGCAGAGGACACCATGAACACATCTCCACTCAAAGGAACTATACTGACTACTCCACAGGTATTCACTGAACAAAAGCTTAAGAATATTTCTTCCAGCCAGCTCTGGTGTTCTGTGAAAAGATGCCTACCAATGCCAATATCAACCTCAAAGACTGGAGATAATATCCAGATGCACTATTTCCCTTACTAACTGGAGAAAAAAAAAATGTTTAGAGTAGCCCAGGAGAATGGGGGTTTGTCCTTTAGTGATTTGGCTCTAGCACCAGTGCTTGCCTTCGTGTGGCCATCAGAATCTGTTCTGTTCTTATCTCCCCATGAGTGAATTGACGCACCAAAAGGACTGAGCCTTGCAAACAACATTGAAGTTTGTGGGTAGATAGCACCAAGCTGACAGGCTCGTAGAGGAGCAGCAACAGGACAAAGTTAGCTGTGCTGGAGCTGGGGACACAGGCAGGAGAATGCAGGTCCAGAGAGCCCAAGACCTCAGTAAGCTACACGTGTGAGTAGGATTGGTAAGCTTTGATTCTAGGCTGAGAGCTATTTTCTCTCTGCCTTATTTCTTACTGCCTGCTGATACAAGTATATATTTTCTCAAGGGTATTAGTGTATGGCTAAGTAAGAGGAAGACAGTAGTCTAATAATGAAAGCTGACATTTGTATATACTTCTTATATGCCGGGTGCTATTTTAAACACTATATATATTTTAACACATTTAATCTTCACAACAACCCTATGAGGTAGGTTACACATAAGAAAACTGAAGCACTGAGAGGTTAAGTAACTTGTCCAAAGTCATTCAGCTGTAAGAGGTGGAGGTGGGACCAAACCTGGCAGCCTTTCTACAAAGTCCATGTTCTTATCATCTGCTATATTGCCTCTCACTTCCCTATATTGACTCCCAGGTAGTTGTCTGTAGAAGCACTCAACTCAGTTTTTAGCAACCCAAGAGAAAAATTAGGCAAACTTAATAGTCAATTCTCAGAGGACAAAACAAACAAACAAAAAGTATATTAAGAGATAGTCTCAAGCTCATTTGTTATTAGAGAAATGCAAATTAAAATGAGATATCACTTCATATTCAACATATTAACTAAAGTTAGAAAGCTGAAAAATGCCAAGTGTTGGTGAGGACATAGGGTTCTGAGACTCTTCATGCACTGTTAGGGGAGAGACTGGTGCAGCCATTCTGGAAGCTAATCTTATACTTTTGCCAAATCAAAGTACCTTACCCTATAGCCCAGCACTTCTCCTCCTGCATATAGATATCCCAGAGAAATTCTTACACAGATCCATAAAGGGCAACACACGGGACGTTCAGCACATCATTCTGTGGTAGTGGGGAGTTGCAGACAATCAAGTGTCCATCACTGGGAAATGAATAAGTTAAATGTGGTAGGCACACACTATGAAACATGATGCAGCAGTTAGAAGACACAGGCTGGATATATGTGCAGCAACATGTATAGATGATTTTTAAAAGGCCCTATTCCCTTTCCCCTTCTATTAGTCATTAATTGAACCTGACAATCTGTTTATTCCTTCAGGGAGTCTCACAACTGTAGAACTTTTGATTCCTAAGCTGATAGTGATCTTGGAGAATTAAGGATCTAGTGAAAACAATGAACTACCTGAGCATTAACTATCAGCTGTGCCACTCCGTCTGCTGGGGGTGTCCCCCTGCTTCTACTGGCTAGTCCTCATTCACTGGCAGGGCTCCTCAGTGACTCTGTCACCAACTCAACTGAGCCTTCTTTGTCTTCCAGACTGGATCCACCCCCTTCCTCTTTGTCTGCACAGAACCCAGTACTCACCCCATGGCAGGTGACCTTCCCAGGATATCGTCATTTCCTATTTACTTTTATTTGCCTTTCTCACTAGACCAGTGGTCAGCAAACTGCGGCTTGCGAGCCACATGCGGCTCGCGAGCCACAGTTTGCCGCTCTGTTGACTAATGAGTTTGCCAACTACTGGGATAGGGGCTTAATCACAAGGAACAACAACAGCCTGTAATTATTGGAATCGAGAGTCTAGGTCAGTGGTCGGCAAACTCATTAGTCAACAGAGCGGCAAACCGTGGCTTGCGAGATGCATGTGGCTCGCAAGCCACAGTTTGCAGACCATTGCACTAGACTATCAGGCAAGGGCCATGTCTCAGCTTTCTTTCCCAGCTCCTTGATCAGGGCCTAGATTACCGTAAGTGGTCAATAGATGTTTTCTGAACGACTGCATGAATAAATGAAGGAAGAATAAATAAAATCATTAATTTGTTTGGTGGGAAACGGGGGAGAAAGATGGAAAGCAACTGTCTCAGCCCTACCCAGCCCTCTCCCACCAAATGAGGCCACAGGCAGTTTAGCTGTGGAAAACCTCCATCTTCCTCTCCTGAGCACCAGCCCCTTCCTGGGCTACAGGCAATTCCCAGACAAAGTTGAGGAAATGAACAGGACAGTGGCCTCTACATGGCAGTTCCTGGGACTCCTGGAACTCCCTCTGGAGCCACAGCTCCCATGAGGCTCATTTTAATTTGCTGATCAGGCTGTAATGAGATTAGAGGTGGGAGCATATGTAGGAAGGTTGGCTCACACTGACCTTAATGAGCTCTCGCTTTTAAGGCAGTGGGATGTCACAATGCATGGGAGGACAGCTACATTGATCGATCTTAAGGCTTTCTGCTCTCAGTGGCCGGAGGGGCTTGGAGTCATCGCATTGTTTAGGAAAGAGCGAGGAAACCTGTGGTGTGAGCTGAGGCCTATGCTGGGTCAGGCGCGTGTCAAAGATGGCTGGCGAGCAGCTGGAGTTGGTGAAGCAAGAAGGGCAGTGATCCCAGCTCCAGGTCGTCCCCACACAATGTTGAGCTTCAGGAGAAGCTCCGCCAACTCCTCCTCCCTCTACCCCCCACATCCAAAGCACAGGGTCACTGTGATGAGTGTCATGGATCCCAAGGAGAAGACAAAGAGTTGACCTATTCTCAGTCCAGTGCACACTTCGATGAGGGGAGGAAGCAAAGAGGTCACAGCTCAGGAGATTTGCTGGAAAGTCAAATGAGCTGTGTCTCATTTGGCCTACTGGCTGGTCAGGAAAGCGGGGTTGCCAGACCAAAGACAAATGGCATGTATTACATATAGAGGTCCTGTGGCAGGGAGCATGAGCTGGGGGGTGAAGCAGTTTTCTTTTTAAAGACAGCTTCCTTAGGCAACTAACTAAAGATTAGGGGGAAAGCAAGGTACCTGTGTAGAAAATGTGCCCCAATTTTCTTAAATGAGGAAAATAATCTTTTGTTTACTTCCCTCAAAAGGTAAAGATCAGTAATCATAATAAAGTAGCCACAGTGTATTAAGCACTTTACATTCACTATTTCAGATCCATATAACCACTTGCAATGAGGTACTAGTCTTATTTTATAAATGAATAAACTAAGGCTCAGCAAGACAATATGAGTTACCCATGTATACACATTAAATAAGCACATGGCCTGGCCAGTGTGGCTCAGTGGTTGAGCGTCGACCTATGAACCAGGAGGTCATGGGTTCGATTCATGGTCAGGGCACATGCCCAGGCTCGATCCCCAATAGGGGGTGTGCAGGAGGCAGCTGATCAATGATTCTCTCTCATCATTGATGTTTCTCTCTCTCTCTCCCTCTCCCTTCCTCTCTGAAATAAATAAAAATATATTTAAATAAGCACATGAACCAAGATTCAAATTCAGGTCTGTCTGGGGCCAAACCTGGTGTACATTCCCCTAAACCAGTGGTCAGCAAACTCATTAGTCAACAGAGCGGCAAACCGCGGCTCATGAGCCACATGTGGCTCGCGAGCTGCAGTTTGCCGATCACTGCCCTAAACCACACAGGTTTTCATCCATTCAATCATCCATTAGTCTGTCGTGTTATTCCATCGTTACTGAGCCCCTACTATGTGCCAGGGACAGGGATATTTTCAGATAGTAGTTAAAGTAAAACAGAGCATAGCAGCTAGCTATGAAAGGAAATCCAATTCGGATACAGAAGGATCAAAATCAATGGTGGACTCAGACAAGATGAGATCATTTGGGATAAGGCTCAAGAAAGGCATGGCACATTAAGCAGAGGGCCACGGAATCAAGATCAACCATCACAGTATTTCCAGGAAAACCCCAGTTTCACGTCCTCAGTCTACTTCTAAATGCCCTTTCAATCTAGTTAAAAAACGGTTCCATGTCTTTCAACTGATGGACCAATATGGTTAAGCTTTGGTTGTTAGGTATCCTTACTATAGTATGGGCCCAGACTGGGGTCTCTCTAGGCCAGTGGTTCTCAACCTTTCTAATGCCGCGACCCTTTAATACAATTCCTCATGTTGTGGTGACCCCCAACCATAAAATTATTTCGTTGCTACTTCATAACTGTAATTTTGCTACTGTTATGAACCGTAATATAAATATCTGTGTTTTCCGATGGTCTTAGGTGACCCTACTAGTGGTTCTCAACCTGTGGGTCGCAACCCACAGGTTGAGAACCACTGCTGTAGAGCCTAAGACCATCGGAAAACACAGATATTTATATTAATATAAATATCTGTGTTTTCCGATGGTCTTAGGTGACCCTACTAGTGGTTCTCAACCTGTGGGTCGCAACCCACAGGTTGAGAACCACTGCTGTAGAGCCTAAGACCATCGGAAAACACAGATATTTATATTAATATAAATATCTGTGTTTTCCGATGGTCTTAGGTGACCCTACTAGTGGTTCTCAACCTGTGGGTCACAACCCACAGGTTGAGAACCACTGCTGTAGAGCCTAAGACCATCGGAAAACACAGATATTTATATTACGGTTCATAACAGTAGCAAAATTACAGTTATGAAGTAGCAACGAAATAATTTTATGGTTGGGGGTCACCACAACATGAGGAATTGTATTAAAGGGTCGCGGCATTAGAAAGGTTGAGAACCACTGCTCTAGGCAAATGACCCATGAGTATAATGGGGCTGGTTTATCTCTTATACACTGGACAAAAACAACAACAAGAAAACCAAAAAATATTAATAACAGCAGCAGATACCTACTATATGTACTATGTGCTAGGTACTGCGCTAAGCAGTTTTGTGTGTATTTTAATCTTAGCAACCAACCTACGCTGAGGTAAGTGCTGTTATTATTCTCATTTTGCAGATGAGGAAACAGAGCTAATATGAGGTAAAGTTAGGTTTTAAACTCAGGAATCTCCTTCCAGAGCCTTTGTTACTTACTATGTCACACACAACTAGATGATGTGCTCCCCACAACTGGATGATGTGCTCCCCAAAGCAGGGACTATGCCTGACCATCTGTTTCCTTGCACATAGGGCCTAGTACATATATCTGTTGAATCAATTCACTTCTGGGGCCTTAACACTGCACTGTTGATGCACATGTTGAGTTTTCAGTCAGTTCCTAGGCTTTACATGCTAGTATTGTTAAGTTGGGTCTCTCTCAATCTGAATTTTACAGATGGTTTTTGGTTTTAATTGTAGACTAAAACACTTCATCCCTGTTCCTTTTTATCAGCATAGATTTAACCGTTGCTCTAGCCTACTGACTTCTTTTTTCATATCCCCAATTCTTTCATCCAACATAATTGCTACCTCTTTAAGCTTCATTTAATCTGTCAATTTGATAGGTATTTATCCATGGTCTCAATGGAATCAGCGATATAACTACTGAATAGGACAGAGCCCTGTGGCTCTGATGTCTCTAAAGAAAAGTGCAAGAGTGGATCATATCACAGTCCTTAGAAATGCAACATCTTTCCCCAAGCAGCTGAACTGGGTGACCACTGGGTGCTCTCCTGACACTCTGGGTCCCAACTGATACTCTCCATGGAGAGAGCAGTGAACACAGAATCCTAGCATTGGAGAAGTAGGGGAGGGAGGAGCACACCCTGAAATTATCATGTTAGGCAAATGAGCTGGCATTGCTTTCTAGGGAGCAGTATCTTGGGTTGCCTGAGGTCAAGGCATGTGCCTGCCAAACTAGAATGGGGTGCATGTTGGAATTGGAATATCATTACTACAAAACAGGATTATCTTGAGCAACAATTCCAAATGGGATTAGAAACGACTCTTTGTTACTCAGAGATAATCAGCCACAGCAGCAGCAGTGGGTGGGAAAAATGTCAAGCTTGGCACACTTTTCTGGGGGGCATGGTGCTGGCATTCCAGGCACCTGGCCAGCACCCTCACCCACTCTCCCTTGCTGGGAAATACTGGGCACTGTCCGGCATTGGGCAAGTAGCCACCTGGGACAAGAGCCAGCACCCATCAAAAAGCCCTACTCTGGGGTCCCATGTTCTAGGCCAGTGGTCGACAAACTGCGACTTGTGAGCCACATGCGGCTCTTTGGCCCCTTGAGTGTGGCTCTTCCACAAAATACCACGGCCTGGGCGAGTCTATTCTGAAGAAGTGGCATTAGAAGAAGTTTAAGTTAAAAAAATTTGGCTCTCAAAAGAAATTTCAATCGTTGTACTGTTGATATTTGGCTCTGTTGACTAATGAGTTTGCTGACCACTGTTCTAGGCCAAGTTTTTCAGATAAAGAGGACTGGAAAAAGAATCTCCAAAGCCCTCTAGCAGTAATAAAAATAATATTAAAAGGCAAACCACTACTACTATACTATTACTAACTAAAGTAGCAAACCATTACCAAGTGATTCCTATATGACAGGCATTATTCTAAACACTTTACATATATTTACAAATTTATACCTCAAAATAGCCCACTGAGGTAGATCTGCTTATTATTTCCATTTTATGGCTGAGTACACTGAGGTAGATCTGCTTATTATTTCCATTTTATGGCTGAGTAAACAATCACAGATAAGTAAAAGAATTTGCAAAGGTACCTAACTAGTAAGAGGAAGAGCTTGGATTTGAACCCAAGTAATCTGGCTCTAAAGCTCAGAGCTGTACCACATGCTAGACTGTCAAAGCCTGAGAGGAACATGGTCAATGATGGACAAGGACTTGCCTTCACATTCTCTGGTCTCCAGACCCTGTCAGTTCTCCTACTAGCTCTGGTACACTCCTACTTTCTCACCTTTGTGAACCTATGCTCACAATGGCCCAACTTCCAGAAATGCTGTCCTTACCATCCACCTTTAACAATCAAAATCATGTTCATCTTTCAAGATCCACCTCTTGTGAAAAGGCCTCCTTTTATGATTTCCCCTCAGCACTCTAGATGACCTTCTCTGGGGCACTGACCACATTCTGCATCATTTAAAGTGAGACTTGTTTTATCCCTTTTCTAACTGTCAGTTTTTTGAGACAAGGAGAGTGGTTTGTCTATTTTTAAATTTCTCATAATCATCCAACACATACCTATCATTGAGAAACTCTGACCATAGGCAGTCCAGTCAAGTGGAAAGAATAAGGACTTGGGGCTCAGAGACCTGGATTCAAATCCTGACTCACTCTTTCACTTACTAGACAACCATGAGCATCTCTGAACTTCATTTTCCCTATCTGTAAAATAGGGATGGATAATAATCCCTCCCTTTTAGGATTGCAGTGAGAATTACAGACTACATGGGAAGTGCTTAACATGGGCCTGGCACACAGAAGGCACTCAATCAACCACAGCCATCATCATTACTACCACCAGGTGATCAGACAGCATAAAGCCCAGCCACCTCAGGCTGAAGGGAGCATCACTCTGTTGCAAGCAGCCAGGACAAAAATAGGCTGGGAACCCTGGGAAGAAGTTGTAGGCCTCTAAGGCAGGAAAGACCTCTACAAGATCAGGCCTCCTAAGAACCTGCACTGAAAGACAGGTGTAGGAGTGTTCTACCTCCTCTGTCTTTGGCCAGCAGCAAGGACGGAGAGCCTTCCAGGGAGACGGCCTCTAGTCCAGCTTGCAAGACCAGCATTGGCTCTTTGCTCTAAGAGCACCTGTGGCATTGGTCCTGCAAAACCTCTCCAGCAGGACAGCAATCTGGCTTGGGCTGCTGGCTTCTTAAAGATAGGGTTTAATGCCCTCCTCCTCTTAGTAAGGTGGAGGGAAAATAAGCAAATTCTAAAAATAAATGACTGCTGTGCGAGGGAATTAAATGGTCTTTAGCTAAGGATGGCAGCATTTTAAAATTAACAAAGCCCAGGTACCATATCCAGGAAGGCCTTGGCAAATGCGTGTTATCCACTCATTAGCTCAGCTCCTCAGGGACCTTGGCCAAGCAGGGAAGGCAGTGCCGGGAAGCAGTCCTTCCGATGCTGATGAAATGCACTTCGGGAGAAAAGGCAGAAGGAGGGAGGGAGGCTCATGTGGGGAATTTCAAACAGCTTCGTGCTCTGCCTCACGGTCTCACCTTCTCTAAGGCAGGGGCTTTCAAAGCAACCAGCAAGCCCAAGTGGACTCAAATCTGAATCTCCCACCACCCATTCTTTGGGGATGTTTGCTTTCTGAGGAACCATAATGGCCACACTGTTAGGTGATCCCCTTGCTTGGCAGTCCAGGGACAAGTTGCCCAAGAATGATGTGGGATGGGAGGCAAGCTTTCAGTCCTGTACCCTGCACTTTCTCCTTACTATAAAGAAGAATCATATGACGCTTTGTGAATTTATATAAGCCTACTCTATACCACGTGTAAAGTGAATTTGTCATTTCATTATTCATCAGTAATTATACTTCATGACACCAAGAATCGTGTGAATTCACAAATCTTCATTCTCTCTTAACAATCAAAAAATACAGTACTCTAATGTGAGATACATCAACAAGAATTCCAGGTAGTCATAAACAATAGAATTCCTTCTGACACTACAACATGAATTTTCAGTATGCCACTAGTCACAATTAATAATGAATAGAGAGGGATGACCGTTTTAAACGTGTTTTTATAAGTCAGTCTATTAAAGTACCAATTATCGTAGTAAAATTCACCCTTATAAGATGTACAATTTGATGAGATTTGGTTGTATAGCCACCACCATAATCAAGATTTAGAATATTTTTATCACCCCAATAGGAAAGACTTTGGGCCCTTCCACCCACTCCTAAATACTTATCTGATTTCCATCCCTAAACTACTTCTTTTCCAGACTGTCATAGAAATGGAATTAAAGTAAGTAGCTTTTTGTGTCTGGCTTTAAGTTAGCACAGGCTTTTAAGATTTGTCCATGTGTTGCATGTATGAGTCATTTGTTCTTTTTATTGCTGCATAGTAGTCCACTGTATGGATACACCATAATTTGTCCATCCATTAACCAGTTGATGGATATATGCGTGATTTCTAGTTTTTGGTGATTATGAATAAAGCTACTTTAAACATTTACATATAGGCCTTTCTGCAGATGTATGTTTTTATTTCTTGTGAACAAGTACCTAGGAGTTGATATTAATGGGTTGTATGGTAACAAACTGCCTTTACCTTTATAAGAAACGGCCAAAGAGTTTTCCAAAGTGGCTCGGCAAACTCATTAGTCAACAGAGCCAAATATCAACAGTACAACGATTGAAATTTCTTTTGAGAGCTAAATTTTGTAAACTTAAACTTCTTCTAATGCCACTTCTTCAAAATAGACTCGCCCAGGCTGTGGTATTTCGTGGAAGAGCCACACTCAAGGGGGCAAAGAGTCAAATGTGGCTCGCAAGCCACAGTTTGCCGACCACGGGGCTATACCATCATGCACTCCTAACAGCAACGATGAAAATTGTTCTGCAACTTTGTCAGCACTTCGTATTTTCAATTTTTCTAAATTTTAGCCATTGTGGTTAATAGGTATGTAGTGGTATCTCATGATTTTAATTTGCATTTCCCTAAATGACTAATGCTGAGTATCTTTTCATGTGCTTTATCATCCGTCTCTTTTTTTAGTGTTTGCACAAATCTTTTGCCCATTTTTTAAAAATTGAGTTGTTTCTCCTTTTCTTACTGATTTATAAGAGTTCTTTGTATCTTCTGGATACATTCCTTTATCAGATGTGTTTTGATAGATTCTTTTTTGAGCAATTAGAAATGATAAGAATCTAAATCATACCATTTTCTTTCTAAACCACTATCCCCTGCACACACATAAATAAAGGGAATAGGAAAGACTTAAACTTTCAATTTACAAATACCTAGTGCTACCGGACAGAGGATCAAACAATACACTTGGTACCTGCTAAAACTCATGAGACTATTTTTACTTCCACTGTAAACACCCAACCAACATTAAGTTTTAAGGAAAGCTGCATCTGGAGAAATGGCTCTCCTATAAACAGCTTTTGACCTCCCAGGCTCTGCACCTCCCAAAGCCCTGTTCTGGTCTGCCAGGCTCCTGGAATGGTCAACAGTCGTCACACTCCATTGCTGGCCATTGTCCACTGGGAAAGGTAGGAGGCTCCCAATCCATCCCTCAGTGAAAGAGCAAACAGTGGAGCCTGTGGCTGCTTGGACATCAAAGTTGAGCAAACAGGCCTGGGCAGGCCCTGCCTCTCTGCCTATACATCCTACAAATGCCATATGAAGGAGCTTCCCTGAGGGGGGTGATGACTTTCAGCTTGCCATAGCACACATCAAAGTTTGCACCACACACGAACTGGGTGCATGGGTTCGAATCAAGTCGCCCAAGAGCGGATACTCAGCCATTGTATCCAGTTTTAATCCTGTGTTTTCCCAAGTAATTAAGCCTTCTTGCTTATGAACTTGTGACTAAGTAAAGCATCACTGAGAGGTTGTAACATCAAAGTGCCTTCCACCGTCTGTCCATGTTTGATAAAATTGGATTTCTTTCCCTTCTTAAAGAAAAACTAATTGAATTTAACTCAAGGCTGGGTATATTTGCACGAGCCAGTAAAGGCTATGCTAATTCACAGTGATCATCCTGGGACCCTGTGACTTAGCCTTTAGCTGGACTGGGTCAGAGTACAACACAGAATGAGGCACCCAGACTCAGGTTAAATAAATGCCTGTGGCATGAGGCTTATGGAGAGCCCACTGTGGATGGAGAGGGCTGGCAAAAGGATTTTCCTAGTTAGAATGTTGGTTAATCTTTGGCAGAACGGCTACTGAAGACAATGGCCATCACATTACTCAAGTCCTTGATGTCAGCAGCCCCAATAAGCTTCTTAAGGCAAAGACTGTGATGCTTATTATCTGAATCTCCTCATAGCCTGGCACATCAGCACCTGACAGTATAGTTTGAAAAATGTTTACTGGATGATGAAATGATAATATGAAGGAATGTCAGAACAATGTTCCCCTCTCCTGAAGAACCAAACTCTATGTCCCTTGTTTGCCATGCTCATTGGAGAACTCCAATCTAAATTAATACTTGATTTCACTAATTATCTGATTTACAGTGAGTGTGGCATGGTCCCATTTTTGTAAAATTACATATACACATATACACAATGACCAGTCTCTAAATAGTGGGAATTCAATTCACTGCTACTTTCTTCTTCTATATTATTTTCACAAAACAATAAACCTATTTTCGGAAAAGAAAATCTCTGGTTCAATCCTGATACAATTATCTTTCCTTTTACCAATATGATTTCTGATCTTGATCCAGTTTAGCTCTCCTGTGTACATTTATATTTGTATTTTAATTTACATCACCTCAAACCCTTTTTGGAAATAAAAGGAAGAAATAAATTATAAATTAAGTTCTCAAATAGACTTTTAAAATTTTTGTTCTATAGCACTGTAGTCTCTATTCAAACTTAAATAAGATAACAAATACATACATAAATAAAAGTTCACATGAAGTTAGTCTCCTTAAGAATAGAGACTGTTCTGTTCTATGTCCCTAAGGATTTAACATATTAAGCAAGTGCTCACTAAAGGCAATAAAGGCAGTTAAGGATGAAATGATTGGGCTACTTTCAGGATCTTTCCCTTGATCTTGTGACTGCCAGTATTCTAAAGATGACAGTTCTCTGCTTTTAGCCTTGAATCAAGGGCTACCCCTCTACCTTCCCTTCATCCAAACTCAATTAAAAGGTAGTGGCATTTCAGGCCTGGCCAATATGATTCCAGAGGGTTTGGTGACTGGTTAGATTATAGCATCAGCACATCGCCAATAAAGAAAAACTTTACTGCTAGGTTGTGCTGGTATGGAAGTGATACTTCTTTAGGACTATTCCCAGGACGCCTTACCTACTCACTCTTACTAATGTACTCTTGAGATTCCCTTTTACCAGATTCTACTTTTCCTTTTTTCCATAGCATTTCTTACCTTCTAATAAATTATGTGGTTTACTGATGCACTATATTTATTTATTGTCTGTCCCTGCCTCTCTCTACTCAGGGACCACCATCTGTATAGAAATAAGCTCTATGAAGGTGGGGATCTCTGTCAAGAACAGTGCCTGGCAAACAATAGGTGCCCCCCAAAATTTGTGATATGAATAAATAAACTGACCTGAGAGTATGCTATTTTCACTAAAAAATCTGTCTTCTCTGGGTACTGGAAGAAAGAGGGGGGCACAAAATGAACACTTAACACACCAATAATTAGTTCTAGGAACCAAAGCAAATAAATACAAGCCAACACTCTCACTTTGCTCAATGAGCATCACTGATGTGCTAATGGCCCTGGATAAAGACAGGCAATCAGTTAAACCAACAACTCATTAGATTCAGAAAGAAGTGTCCCCAAAGCACATCACTACTAGCTATCTGTTCACTGATTGACAGTACTCTTAAGTATAGTGTTATTTGCAATTCTGTTTCAATATTGAAAATATACTACACATAAGGGCACACTCCTCCCCAACCCCTTTTCTCCACCACTGTCTGTCTCTTACAGATGGAGACACCTGCAAGCTGGGAAAGACTGGTGGGTAGGGTGGAAGTTGTGGTAGGTGGAGTATCAGTGGTAGAATAAACGTGTATTTTTGCATGGAGAAGTCTATGTGAGCAGAGAATAACAACTCACCATTTGCAACCTGTAGCACATATATTATCTCATTTGATTCTCACGAGCACATAGCGAGAATCTACTCTGCTGCCAGATTCAGTATTCTCACACCCTCTGCTTCGATAACATCCTGTTCACACTACTCTGGCATCATTGATTACACTATACTCTCTACCTGCCTTTTTCCCCACATTAGGCCATGAGCTCCCAAGGTCTCTGATTACCCAATGATTAGCACAGAGCTAGGCTCAGAGTAAATATTTACCAAATGTTTGTAGAAATGATTAATTTAGGTGGAGAAACAATGTCCATAGAATTCTGAAACTCAACTAAGGGTCAGAACCAGGACTAGACTCCAGGTCTCTCAACTACAAAGCCCATTTACATCACTCTTTCTTTTCAAAGACAAGTGCTAGGAGCTAGAGGCAAATAAGGAAATGGAGTGTTGATCTTGATCCTAAGAATTTCCCTGTGCTGAGAAAAAGTTCACAACAGAAGAGCAGAGAAGAGAGACCTATCTCAAGTACAGCTAAGTCTCTCAGGCAGTCTGAGGCAGTGCCACTCCTATATTATAATCCCTGTTTTGTTGGTTTCCATCAAATTTATGACCTTTCCAAAGGTGGTTAAGACCAGCAGATAAAAGCCTTAAAGGTCTGCTGGAAGGGAAAATTAAAATTGGTACCTCCAACTATCATTTTCAGTGGCTACTATTAAAGTAGATCACTCTCTTTAAAAGCATTTATTTTTGTTCTTATTTAATCAATTCTTTTGCATATTCACAGCTAGAGAGTGGGATGGAAAGGCAGCACCCAGCACTAGCCTGGGTTCTGGCAGAGGGAGGCAGCAGTGAGGTATATATAGTCAAAAAAAACCAGACTTTGTAGGTTGCCAGACCAGGTCCTAAATCCTGTCTGTGTAACCTTAAACAAATCACTTTATCTCTTTGGGCTTCAGTTTTCTTACCTCCAAAATGAGAATAACATATATGTTGTGGGGGTGGTTGTGAGAATTAGCGATAACTCTCTACACAAAGTACAATTTAGATCTTTACACAACAGCTACATTCTAAAGAAATGGGCAAGCAGGTAGGAAAATAGCATGCCTCCAATGGGAGGGCAGGAATGCCCCCATTTACCCCAATTTCCGTTAGAACCGCCAAAGAAACAGCCCAGAGAAGCCCTTTGCTGGGGACAGATTGTCGACTTCTAACACAGATAGATGGTGGATAACTCACACAAGTACACTTAACTTAATTGCTTACAACAGGCTTTCTTTTTTTTAAAATTACATTTATTGACAGGCTTTCAAACATTTTGTTGCTTCAGTAATGCAAATAACTTATCTAAGGTCACAAAGCCAATGAGTTGGAATTCACAGCTATATCCTCCCTCTCAACATCTCCTACATTTTCCATTGCACTGGGTACAGATCAATTCCTTTAGCTGAGTTCACCTTCCTGCTTCTGGAGAAGACAGCAGGGGGACAGGCAAGCATGAGAGAGGATTCAGGAATGTGATCTGCAGAGATCTGGCTGAGGAAGCCCTGTGTAAAAGGAGATCTCTCACCTGTCGTTTCGGCTGATGGCTGCCACCATAAGTGCTGTCCAGCCAAGTTTGTGCCTTGCGTTGACATCTACACCTTCCGACAACAGCCTAGAAAGAGAGAAATATTTTCAGTGTACGGCTTCCCATGGACCTAAGAGTGAAGAAATGAGACAGCCAACAAACAGGGAGGCTGGATGCACCTGGAAATAGTTAGAGGCTTTTGAGAACTCAATATCCATCCCAACATCTCTAGCCAGTCTCCCCAACTCCAGGTTTCTCCCCCCCCCCCCCCCCCGCTTTAAATGAGTCTGCCCCTTGCTGTTATCCTCCCAGCCTTCTGAAAAAAAAAGAAAAAAAATGCCTTCCCTACCTTAGTATCCTGACACTCCTACTCCTTGGTCCAGAATGCTTTCTCCCTGCCTCTAGGCCTGTTCTAATCCCACTTTCATGCCATGGGATACAATCTTGGCTGAGCACTCTCCCTGAGAAGGCTTCCTTGACTCATTCAGTCCACAGATCTCTCTTCCTTCCTTAGAATTTCCCCATGCTTAGCACCAAATGCCCAGGGACACTTCTTATCTAAGTAGTTCCCAGGTTACAAAAGGATCACTCTCTTCAAGTTTCTCTATATGGTGGTTATTTGAAACTTGGAAATTTTTTAACCCAAGGGAAGATATAAACAATGTTAGAAATGTTAACTTAGGTTTCTAGCAGGTCCACAAGAACTTACTTGACTCTATATGCCAGTGCCTAACTTGTAGTAAGGGCTCAATAGTTATCCAATAGTAATGTTGGATAAATGAACTAACACAGGGTTGTAAGTATACCACTAAAAGCCTGAATTCTGGGTCCTGGGAACAGAGGGGCCCTACGATGTGGAAGTGGACAGAGAGAAGGGGAATAAATAGAATCAATCCTGAGCACCTACTACAAGTAGGAACTGCCCTCAGAACTTTACATACATGCTCTCATTTACTCTTTGCACAAGCTTAAGGAGATGGTACTAATCTCTTTTCATGGATGAGGTAATAGTGAGGTGAAATGACTTGCTGAAGGTCACAAAGCAAGTAAAGGGGCAGTACAATGACTACAATCCAGGTCAATAATGGCTCTACAGCCTGAATCTTTCTCACCTGACCACCCTTCCTCTATTCTAAACCTGATTCCATGTCACAAGTTAGACAAAAAACTAAATTGACTCCAGCAAATCCACAATATGTGCTGGATCCTACGCTAGATTCTGGGATGAGGAAAAGGCATAGAGTCTACCCTAGGGAACTATACAATTTGGTTATGGGGAAGGACTTAGGACAACAGGAAACCAAAGCCTGTAGTGTGTGGAACCCGCCAGAAGTGCTATAGGAGGCCAGGAAGGGGGTACCAAAAGTCAAGAGTGATTCACCAACAAGGTAGGATCTGCTTATGTGGAATGGGGGGAGGGTATTTGGGGGAACTGGGAGGCTGACTCCTCTTCAGTGGGTTTCAGCAGCTTGGAGTTGAGTCCTGGTACCATTCTTGTGTAGTAAGTAAATGATCCTCTGGATCAAGCCAAATAAAAACTCGGTGCTGTTTAGTAAGCAGGTGACTAAGGCTTGGAGGATAAAAAGACACAAAGTCTGAGTAGGGAAGGCAGACCAGCAAGCACATAGTATACATCAGACAAGTGCTATGAATGGGGACTGCAAGTTGCAGGTGCAAAACCAGAAATCTAACCCAGTCTTAATGACCCAGAGGTCTCTCTTTAGAGGTGATAATAGAGAGCTAGCCAGACAAAAGGAGACGAAGGAGGGGAAGGAGTGCTCCAGAGAAGACAGCATGGGGTACATGAGGATCTGAAAGAGGTTTGGCATTACTGGGGCACACAATGTAAGGAGACAGTGTCAGCAGCGAAGGCTGAGAAACCCTCATCTCTCATGTCTAGTTTGGAGGATTTCTTCTGGGACTCTTACTATATATACTGTTAAACTTATTTTATACAGGAACAATTTTCTATGGTCAAGAATGTTGAAGAGGCGAAAAAAACTTGGGGGTGAATTTTCTATGAGACAAAAAAAATCTCTTGTTGTACAAAATGTCCTTTCTAATGTACACACCTTCCCTAGTGTGCAGGCTAAGTGGTGCTGTGGAGAGCCCAGGGTTCTGAGAATTAAAACTCCAGCAAAGTCCTAGATCCTAAATGTGATTTTGATCAGATGGCCTCACTTCTCTGCTCCTCAGTCCAGAAGACTGGAATATTAGGACCAAATCAAAGAGATTTATGAAGGGAAAGACTTGAACTGTGCCTTGAAGAATGGAATAGTTTAGAGACAAGGGATGAAGTGCAAGGCAGTCAAGACACAAGGAATGGGATACTATTCAGAAGCAGGGAAGCAATGTGAAGGTATGTTCAGAGACGATCAGTTAGACCCATCTGGGTGACAGTTCACAGTAGAGAAACAGCTGCTAAGGTATTCAGGGCCTCAAACTCAAGCTAGGAGGCAAGGCAGTGGGCATAAACCTTTTTTGAGCCTTGCACTTCTTTTAGAATATGATCAAAGCTGATGACTCCAGAAAAGTGTACAGGAGCATATATTACGCCCCCCAACACACACAATTTTTTTTTACATACAATGTCCAGGCGTTCACGGGTCCTCATGAAATAGTGGACTCCAGGTTAAAAACCTAATCTAAAGAGTTGATAAATGCCTGGCATGTGTGCTACTGTCCTGCATTCCTGCATCTAAGTCAGAAATCACAAATCTCTCCAAGCAGTTCTTTCCTGAGGAGCCTCTGAAAAAGCCTCAGAATCCTCCTTAACACTGGTTCCAATCAACCACCATCAATCAACTGAAGCTGGCAACGGAGAGGAAACCTATTTGCTAATCCTTAGACTCTCACCATAGGCAGTTCGGTTGTCATTGAAGGTTTTGGGGTAAAAGAAATTATAAAATTAACCTAATAGCTTAAGCAGGCTGAATTTGAAAGAGAAGAGAGTAGAAAACGGAGACAAGTAGACCAGTTTGGAGACTGCTATAATACAGACCTAAAGAGATGAGCTAGGGCAGACATGAGAAAGCAGGACAGGGCTAGGAGAAACAGCACAGCCAGAATCCCTCATGCCTTCAGTGGGCCAGTGATCCGTGTTCTCCTGCCTGACTGGGCTCAGAGAATTCTGAAAGCAGCATTGCTCTGGAGACAGCTAAAAAAAGAAGATTGAGATGCCTCTTCCTCCTGCCCCTTGAGGGCTGAGTGTAGTGTAACAAAAAGAAAAAGGATGAATAAAGGGCTTTGGAGTAAGTTAGACCAGAATTCAAATTCTGGTCCAGCTGAATAACCCTGAGCAAATCAATTCTCTGAGTCTCAGTTTTCTAACCTATCAATTAGGGATGATAAATTCTAATTTACAGTGATTGCAGCTTAATGCCTGGCATGTAGCAGGTATTCATGACAGGTAATTTCTATCTTCTACTCTATTCTACTTCTATCCCTCTGAGGGACCAAGGTGTTCTGGTTTCAAGCCAGTAATGGTAAGTTGGCCAATTCTCAGGGGCTCTGAGGTAGGGTCACATAGGACCACCTGGATAATTCAACCAGGCTGGCTCTAGGCACTCCTGTGTTAATTTATTCAACAAGCATGTGCACTGACATGTTCTGTGTCTAGGCATATGCTAACTACTGACAAGGAGACAATACAGAGGTTCTTGCTTTCCAGGACCCAAACCAACCAGGCTTTTAAATATATATATAAAGAATAGTCCTAGCCGGTTTGGCTCAGTGGATAAAGCGTCTGCCTACAGACCAAAGGGTCCCAGGTTTGATTCTGGTCAAGGGCATGTACCATGGTTGCTGGACCAGAGCCCCAGCCCGGGCTCTGGTCGGGACTTGTACAGGAGGCAACCAATGATGTGTTTCTCTCACATCAATATTTCTGTCTACCCTTTCTCTTCCACTCTCCCTAAAAATCAATGGAAAAATATCCTTGGGTGAGAATTAAATAAATAAATAGACCGAAAGTTTCGCAAAAAAGAAAAAAAAAGGGACTACATATGTACATATATGTGTGTACTTATTACTTTTTTCAAAAATTGCACTTTAAGATATGCAGGACAGAGGTGTCCCTATGTACCACTTTCCCAGCCAACACTTGTAAGTAGCAAGCTTCCTAGTCACTGCAAGTCCAACTGATGTAAAGAATCTCACATTATTGTTTTAATTTGCATGTCTCTGATTACCAACAATTCTGAGCTACTTGTTATATGCGTAATAGCATTTTAGGGTCTCCTTTTTTGTACATTGCAGGGTTCTTTTAAAAGGAGGGATTGCTGGGAGAGAGGGTTCCTCCAAATTTGCTAATTCTTTCAATTAATAGAGCTGAAAGAGCAAAGGGCTGAATCAGGAGACCTGGGTTCTAGTTCTAGTTCTACCACCTTCTACTCTTACAACCTAGGGGAGGCATATCATCTCTCTAAGCTTCTAACTATCATGGGTCCACTAGGGTTTTAGGAGATGACAGTGCAATCTGAGGGGAAAGGCTCCACAAAACTGAGATCATTCAAAGAAGACAAATCTTAGTGTTCTTCAGTGAGACTCCAGCTTTTGAGCACTGCCCAGCTTCCTTACTGAGCATCATTTTTTGTAGCCTCTTGGGGCTGAGATATAATAGAAAAAGCAATGACCCTGAAGTCTAAAAGCTGGAGTTCAGATTCTGGCTCTGTCACTTACTAGCTGTGAAATGGGGAATATTAATCCCTATTGTGCAAGGTGGTTGTAAGGATTAAAAGAGATAGGAATGATGGCACCTGGTAGATAAGGAAGGACCAGAACAAACATAAACACCACCACAAACTAGCCCAAGTACAAACAACTTCTAGTTTAGGAGCTGGGTGGGCCCCTCGGCCCCTCTCTCACTTCCCCTCCATGTGTACAGTAGCCCCAAAAGTTTGGATTTCCCAAACCCAGGTCTCCTCCATTTCATTTTGTTGCTTTGCAAGTGAATGCCCATCAGGCAGTTATTTCAAAGTCCTGGGCCAGCTGGGCGGGTGGCTGCCTGCTGAGAGTGGCTGAAAGGGCCTCTGAGGCCTAAGAAAGTCACCCTTGGTCTCCCTTGTGATTTTCACCAATGGACAAAATGTGGCAAGTGAATTAATCTCTTTTAAAAAGAGCAATGCTGTGACAGAGCACAGTGTCTCCGAAAAGGTTAGGATTCCATCATCCCAGAGATGATGAGTGGAATGCTTAATGCAGGCTGCCACTCAGGGTAGAGCAGTTTTTGTCCAGGGGCTGGGAGTCGGGGTGGGCACTGCAGGCCTTTCTGCACTGTGGAAGGCCCTTCCCTAGTGAACTAGGTCTCCTGCTTGGCAGGGCAGGGGTGGGTGACACTAATTGGGGATGACCCAGGGCAGTAGATAAAGAGACCACACTAGCAGTCCAGAGTTGAATCCCAGCTCTTGTACAACTTGCAAGCGGTACAGCAGGGCAGGAAAATAAGCAGGAGAGAGCCCAGTTCAAATGCAGACTTTGGCACTTGCTGGTGGGTAGCTGTGGATGAATGACCGACTTAGCCTCTCTGACCCTCATTTGGTTCCCTCATCTGAGTAACAGCTCCTGGCACTCTGATCTTGTTTCCACATCTGTTGAAAAACATAGAAGACTGCTAATCCTGCTCCATATTCACACAGGGGTACCATGAAGAGACAATGAGACAAAATCTATAAAAATACTTGATATGCAATAAAGCAATGTACAAATACAAGAGCCTATGCTATTATCATTATCATTTTCAAATTAGTGTCTACCCATTTTAAGGACACAGGATATATGAAAGGTATGCATAGAACTTAGAACATAAGTCCTCACATTTTTCTGTGGATTGATAATAGTCTCAAATTCCCTAGTAAAGGCCGCAGTAGAATAAGGATTTCTTAGTCCAAGAGCTGAGGACTTCCACAGAAGAGTAACAAATCAAAGGGGAAAACAAATCTGCTCTAATCTCTGAGATCCAAGAGAGTTCTGAAGGCTATAGACCAAACAGGCAACAGTGAATACCTCTGATTGGGGAGGAAAAGGGGGAATGAGGGAGCCAAACTTACTTCTTGCTATGAAGATTTCTGTATTGTTAAGTTTTATTTTTTGTAACAATGAGCATACTATTACTTAAAAAAAAAATAAAACACAAAACTTCTTAGGAAAAAAATAAAATTTATTCATTCTTCCTCTAAAAAGTCTTCCCTAAGCCTTGATGCTGCCACAGTATCTCTGCTAACCTGTATAACAGTTCTCAGTTTCCTTGTCTCCCTCCCCCAGTAGTAGCATGGTCCACCAATATGTCTGTCTTATGTTGGAAGTTACTTGTTTTATACTTGTGTGTCTGACTTTTTCAAAGAACTTATGTGCCTGTGTATATGTAGAAGATGTGGGTGCGGCTTCTCACTCTCAGGGCAGAGGACACTTAGACACAGACCTGGGCTAGAGGCCCAGTCACAACCCTCTCAGTAACTAGCTGTGTGATTCTGGATAACTCTCTCTGAACCTTACTGTTCTCTGCAGTAAAATAAGGGAACTGAATTAAATGGTCCTTCAAGTCCCTACCAGTTCTAAACTCTTAGGATTCTAAATAGGTGTAGCATAAAAATTGAGAAGTAGATTCCTAGCAGACATGGGCATCAGTAAGACTTCCAAAGAAAAGACAGCTCCTCAGGCTTGCTGTATGGAGGAGGGAGGGGAAGTGTCCCACAAAGGATATGGGGCAGTTTTGAGTTATTCTGGCTAACCAGCTAGCTTACTCAGGAGAGGGAGTTACCACTTGATTTTTCTTCCTCCTCCTTTACAACCAATCAATACAAAGCGGCCACTGAACTTCAATCGTGCATTGTTCCAACTGATTTCCGGATCCTTTGCAATGGGCCCTCAGCTGCAGCTGGGGAGGGGGCTGACGGGTTGGGAGCCTTGTCCCACCTGCATCAGAGGCCTGGAAGCAATGAGCCATGCAGACTCAATCATGATCACTATCTGGGCAACAGGGCCCTGGCTGGAGCCTCGCAGAAGGTCCTGTTTACAGTAATAACAGCACCAGGCCAGGCTGTCTGAGCAGAGGCAAGGCGCCTGGGGCTAGAATCCACACAGAGCCTCCATCTGTGCCTCATCTACTCAGTCAGCCTGAGCTGGGAGGGGCGAGCAAAGAAGGAAAGGCTGCTTCAGACCCCAATCTGGGCCAGCCACTTCAGACAGAGTCCTGGGGCTCTAACTCTACAGACACAAGGCCTCTCAAGCACCTTTTGCATTTGCTACTTGAACTGAGCATCTCTCCTTCAAGGTTCAGCTCAAGACCCTTCCTCTAAGAAGCTTTCCAGAAGTTCTCACTCCAGTGAGTTGGCCCGTCCCAGTACTGTCATGCCTGGACTACTTGAAAAGGAAGTGGGTGGGCAGTGACGGGGGAAGGGACTGGCAGCATCTATGAGTGCAGGCACACGGTGTAATGTGCCTGTGCACTTCAAATTTTCTGGACCTGCAACTATCAATCCAATCCAATCCAATCTAACTCTTCCTTTTATACATATAGATATGGATAAGGTTCAGAAAACATCAGCCTTGGAATAGACTGCTCCGGATAGGACCTGCACTTGTCTCTTCCAGGCTGGGTGACTGTGGGCAGGTCATGTTAACTTCTCTGAACCTCATCAGCCTGCCAGACTTACCTAACAAGCGTTTTGAGATGACCAAGGGAAATAATGTATGTGAAAGCACTTACATTTTCTAAATGTTAATTGCTACTTTTGTTCTATCTGCTCAAAGGTGCCAACGAGGAGCTACAGAACATCAATGAATACTGCTAAATTAAATGGAATAAAGTCCAGTGTTGGTGTAACCATTCTTTATCCCATCTCTCTTATAGATTCTAGCAGGAACTTGGCACACACTGAAGTGTATAGATTATTTTTTAGCTTCTTATTTTGAAATGGTTTCAAACTTACAGAACAATTACAAAAATAGCACCAAAAAACTCCTCATATATCCTTTACTCAGATTCTCAGTTCACTTGGCCTCATGTAGTTTACCACTCCTTCCTATTTTTTCCTGTGAGGGTTAGTATCAGACATTATCCTCCATTACTTCTGAATACTTCAGCACATATTTCCTAGTGCAAGGACATTCTCTTATGTAATCACTAACCAATAATGATCAAATTCGGAACAGTTAACATTGATAAAATGTTTATCTAATATACAGCCCATATTCAATTTTTCCAATAATCCTAAGAAGATCCTTCATAGCAATCTTCCCCGCCCCATGATCCAGATATAAGCCAGGATCAATACTGGAATAAAACATTGCATGTGTCTTCTGTTTTTTTTCCATCTAGAATAACTCCTTAGCCTTTCTTTCATTTTCATAATAATGATATTTTTGTAGAATAAGGCTAGTTTGTTTATAGAATGTCCTTCAATTGGGATAACAATTTTTTTAAGAACTACTTTCTATTATTCACCCATTCATTCCACAAATGTTTCATGAGACTGGTTATTATAGGACTCTGATCAGGATACTGAGGGCACTTCGATGAATTCTGCAGTGTCCTTGACTTTAAGGTGTTCACTGGACAACTACACACCTGGCAAGCAGCTAAAATATAAACAAGGACCCTGGAGGAAAGTACCATGAGTGTAGTTCAGAGCAACAGAGACACAAGGACAACTTCCTGGAATCAAAGGCATGAGCAGTATCGGAAAGGGTGGCTAGAAGCAGATTCCCCTAATGATCTCCTAGGATCTTCTATAGGAAACATCGCGGCTTCCCCAAGCAGTGTGTGCCATGGCTGAGATTCAATGAAACACGAAAACCAACAATACAAGGACAGAAAGTGGAGGGGGTAGCCCAGAGCACCCTCATCTGGGTACCTCTGCCCAGGGCTACGTGTCACATCTCAGTCAGCAGCTGCCTTGGTGACAAGAAGCAAAGGCCTGCATAGGCAGCTGAGTATGGGAAAGGGCCATGGGCTCCACCTACTGGCTCCACAGCAAGACTAGGCTGCTGTACAGGGCAGCTGGACAGCTAGCTGGTTACCAGGAAGTTTGTCACACTACGGCACTGAGACACAGAGCTGGCTCAAACTTTTCAAATAGGGTTGACTCACTTTTCAAATGTGAGTCACCACTGCTGAGCTCCAGAATTTCATGAGACTTTCAATAAAGAATAGACTGTCCAAAGTCAATCACAATACCTGGCCCCCTATACAGTTGGGGCAAAGATTTGGCCTTCATTAATTCAGGTTCATTCCAGTAACAAAACTTAAGTAGCCTCTTCTTGAAGCCAGCCTCTGTGCTGGTCACTGAGATTAACTGGGTACGGTCCTTGCCTACAAAGAGCTCCCAGTCTGAATTCGGGGTAGGAAAACGGGACAAGTAAGTACACAAATTAAGTTATTTAAGTATCACAGTTGCTCTGAGAGCTGTTTGCACTGGGTCAATGAGCACACAGCATGCTTGGCTCTTCATGTCTTGCAAAACTTTTGAATGGTGGAATTCAAAAAAGCTCTCATTTCTTGAGCAGCCTACTATGCATCAGGCACTTAACATGTATAAGCACATCTAATCCTGTGATTACTAGTAGAGAAGGAGCCTGAGTCTTACAGATGGTAATTGATTTGCTTTAGATTACATAGCCTCTAAGTGGTAGCCTAGAACGGGAGCCCATGTTTCCTTTACTGAACCATACTACCTTCCAGGGCACATATCCCATCTTCTTCCCTCTTTCCTATATAGGCCTCGGGCCAGGGTGCAACTTGTATCTGATGGGACTAACCAACTAACAGAAAATGATAAAGAAGGAAAAGCCTTAAGTGAAAAGGAAATTATCTGTGGGACGGAGATATTCTTTGATTAGATCTGCTTTCTAGAACCTTTCTAGACTCAGGATGAGAAAGGCCCAATCCATCCCTCCTCCTTCTCTCCCTCCGTTTCCCCCTCCCCCTTCTCCTCACATGGCAATACAATCAAACTACAGTGGAAAGGATGGGGAGGGTTGGGAAGGGGGGAGGTAAGAGATCAACCGAAGGACTTGTATGCATGCACATAAGCATAACCAATAGATGCAAGTCACTGGGAGGGGCGTGAGGGCATGTGCCAGGGGGTAGGGGAGGCTGGGGGAAGGTCAATTGGAAAAAAAAGGAGACATATGTACTACTATTTGTAATACTTTAAACAATAATAAAAAAAAGAGGTAATATGCAAATTGACCCTCATGCCCTCACATCACAAGGTGGCCGCCCGCACGTTGTCACAAGATGGCCACACCCCATGTCATCACAAGATGGCCTCCCTACGTCATCACAAGATAGCTGCCAGAAGATGGCCACCCCCATGTCATCACAAGATGGCCACCCCCCACGTCGTCACAAAATGGCCGGCAGGGGAGGGCAGTTGGGGGCGATTGGGCCAGCAGGGGAGCAGTTAGGTGTCAATCATGCCGGCAGGGGAGTGGTTAGGTGTCAATCAGGCTGGCAGGGAAGCAGTTAGGGGGCAATCAGGCAGCCAGGCAAGCGAGTGGTTAGGAGCCAGCAGTCCTGGATTGTGAGAGCGATGTCCGACTGCCAGTTGAGGCCCGATCCCAGGGATCGGGCCTCAACTGGCAGTCGGATATCCCTGGAGGGGACCTACATTGGAGAAGGTGCAGGCTGGGCTGAGGGACACCCCCCACTCTAGTAGCATCATAAAATCTCTAATCTCAATCACTGACCTGCTCCTCACAGTGTGGTCATGCCACACTGGAATTCAGAAGAGGTACCAAAAACTTTGTGGCCATTTCATTAGAAAATAAGTAGGATGGGGAGAAGACTTGAAACCACAGTTCAAGGAACCAAGGCTTATTTGGCTCAGAGCTCTGTCTCCTAATATTGAAAGGTCTGAACAGGAAAAGGGGGCAGTTGTAGTCCTAGAGGACAGAGTGGGGACCAAAGAGGGAGTTGTAGAGGGACCTAACTTCATAACAACAGCCTACATGTGTCAAGTGCTATGCTAGGTGCTTTTACAGAAACAGGGTGGGGCAAAAGTCATTTACAGTTGTTTGTATGGAAAATAATATAATCCTATATAATAAAAGAGTAATATGCAAATTGTCCATCACTCCAACACATAAGATGGCTGCCCCCATGTGGACACAAGATAGCCGCCACAAGATGGCCAGCAGGGGAGGGCAGTTGTGAGTGATCAGGCCAGCAGGGGAGGGCAGTTGGGAGGGACCAGGCCTGCAAGGGAGGGCAGTTGGGGGTGATCAAGCCTGCAGGGGAGGGCAGTTAGGGGTGACCAGGCCAGCAGAGGAGGGAAGTTGGGGGCAATCAGGCTTGCGGGAAGGGCAGTTGGGTGGTGGTGGTGGGGGGGGACCCAGGCCTGTAGAAGAGAGCAGTTGGGGGAGACCAGGCCTGCATGGTAGGGCAGTTGCGGGGGGGGGGGGGGGGGGGACAGGCCTGCAGGGGAGGGCAGTTAGGGGCAATCAGCCTGGCAGGGGAGCAGTTAGGGGGTGATCAGGCTGACAGGCAGAAGCGGTTAGGGGCAATCAGGAAGGCAGGCAGGCGAGCAGTTGGGAGCCAGTAGTCCTGGATTGTGAGAGGGATGTCCAACTGCCCATTTAGGCCTGATCCTACCAGGATCGGGCAGTTGGACATCCCTCGAGAGGTCCCAGATTGGAAAGGGTGCAGGCTGGGCCGAGGGACACCCCCCCCCCCCATGCACGAATTTCATGCACTGGGCCTCTAGTAATTAATAACTAACAATATAAGAATAAACTGTTTCATGTACTCATAACTGTAAACCTACTTTTGCCCCACTCTGTATTGATTTAGAATTCATCACATGATAAAATATTTTTCTAATTACAAAGTGCCTTTGCTTATATTATTCCAATTGCCCAGAATGTCTTTCCACCAAGCTCCTTGTATCCAGATACTATCTATCTCCAGGCTCAGACTAAATGCCACCTTGTCTATGAAACCTTAACTTTTCATATGTACTAATTACTATTTTCTTACCAGTTGGCAAGTTCCTTGAAAGGCAAAGGTCATTATGATACAACTTTATGCTCCTCAATGCTGAATGGGGCATACTGATCATAATGGGCCTTACGGAAGAATATATGACAAAGAAGATACAGAAATGGTCAATAAGCATATAAAAAGATGCTCAACATCAGTAGCCATCAGGGAAATGCAAATCAACACCACAATGAGATATCACTTCACATATACTAGGATGGCTATAATAAAAAAGACAGACACTAAAAAAGGTTGGCAAAGATGTGGAGAAATCAGACCCCTCACATTTACTGCTGTGAGAATATAAAATGGTATAGCCACTTTGGAAAACAGTCGGGCAGTTCCTCAAAATGTTAAACAGAGTTACCATAGGACCCAGCAGTTCCACTCCTAGATATCTCTAGGTATCTTTTCAAGAGATATGGAAACATACATTCACACAAAAACCTATACACAAATGTTCATAGGAACACAGGAATGTTCACAGCAGCATTAGTTGTAATGGCCAAAAAGTGAAAACAAAAATGTCCACCAATTGATGAATGTATATGTGGTAAAACTATACAAAGATTATCAGCCATAAAAAGGAATGAAGGCCTGCTATAACATGATAAATCTTGAAAACATGCTAAGTGAATACCTGACACAAAAGGACACATATTAGATGATTCTATTTACATGAAATGTTTAGATAGGCAAATCCAGAGACAGAAAGTTGCTTAGTAGTTGCCAGGGTCTGGGGGAGGGGGAAACAAGGGAACATTCCTATATTCCTATGAACATTCATGTACAGATTTGTGTGTGAATGTATGTTTCCATCTTCTTAGGCAAGTGGTCGGCAAACCGCGGCTCGCGAGCCACATGCGGCTCTTTGGCCCCTTGAGTGTTCTAACACCACTTCTTCAAAATAGACTCGCCGGGCCGAAAACCAACTTCTGAGCATGGGCCACGAAGTTTCAATCACACTGTACGTGCGCACCTGCACGTGGTATTTTGTGAAAGAGCCACACTCAAGGGGCCAAAGAGCTGCATGTGGTTCGCGAGCCGCAGTTTGCCGACCACTGTCTTCAGCAGATACCTAGAAGTGGTCCTATTGTAACTCTATGTTTAACATTTTGAAGGAACCGCCAGACTGTTTTCCAAAGTGGCTACACCATTTTACATTCTCACAGCAGTGAATGTAAGGAGTTTGCTAATGGGGCTGGGGTGTTTTTTGGGGGGTAGGTGATGAAAATGTTCTAGAGTTAGTGGTAATGGTTGCATACCCTTATAAAAAACTAAAAACTGAACTGCATACTTTAAAAAGGTGAATTTTATGGTTATGTGAATTCTCTCTCAAAAGGAAAAAGAATAAATGAATGAATAAATGTGTGATCAATCAGTTTTCTTATCCTTCAGGAGACAGAAAGTGCCTTAAACCTAGAGGTGTCCAACTCTTGGCAGGATGTTGCCCATCAGAGAATCTAAAGAGGGAACTTGAATACTAGAGAGGAAATGAGGCCAGAGACGAAAGTGCATTGGATCCTGTCTGACCCATACTGGGAAGGTGGGGGTGGATGGGGCTGTGACTGAGCCCAGATGGGTTCTGGGAAGGTTCCTGCCCAGCCTGCTAGACTCTGAACCCCTGGAAATTCCAGGGGCTTTCCCTAATTGTGTGCTTCATATCCTGTTTCTGCTCACTGTCCATCTGTAAACACAGAGTTCCCAGGAGGCATGGGTGCTATGCCCCCAAACAAAAGGCATTGAGATGGAAGCCTCAGCTCAGCCTCAAAGAGGATTCTTATGCAGCCTTCCTGGCTCCCATACACATGAATGGAGGATCCTGGAGACCAGACAGCCTGTCCAGCTGCTGTACCCTGCTGCTGAGTAGCCTCTGGGGAATAAACAGGGTTTTATTCAACCAATCAATCAACTGGCCAGACTCTATCTGTACTATGTGCCTTCTGGGTGCCCACTCAGCCTGTGATAGCACAGCCTAGGTGAGGAGACATAGATGTGAAGCAAATGAGGAGAAAGACAAGGAGGTAAAAACTAAACATGATACTGGGTGGCTCAGACTTTAAGGCCTCGGGAATTTTGATAAGATTGGTCAACATGGGTTAGGACAAGCTGTGAACTGCAGTGAGAAAAAGCACATACTTTGAATGCATGTGGGCCTCAAATTGTCTCATCTAGATAAGGAACCTAATATAATCTCTTTTGCAATACCGCAGCAAGGAATGAAGATAATACAGTATCTAATACTCTGCCTCACATAGAGTGGGTATTAAATATAGCTATTACTACTACTGAGGGTGAGCTTTCTGGAAGAGAAAGGGCAATAAAGCCTAAATAGGATCTAGACAGACAGAAGGACAGGGGTGGAGTTGGAAGCACTGCAAAGGATCACAGGTAGGAATAACTTAGTAAGCTATATGTCTGGACAGTGAGAAGCCAAGTCAGACAGGTATGGGGGTTCTTGGGAAGGAGGGGAAGGCCAGACTTGGCTGGCAAGTGGGAGCAGGAATGTCAGTGAAGAGGAGAGTTGGGGGAGGACAGATAAGGGATTTGGATTTGACCATTTATCTTCAGGAACCTTGTGGACTCCCACAAAGCAGATAAAAATGCTAGAAAACATCTCCCTGAGCCTGGAAGAGTGCTAAGGAAATTGAGACCTAGGCAAGCTTCTCTGTGTTTCTGGCCTCACAGCCTCCTCATCTGTAAAAAGAAGTGGTGGGCCACTTCCAAGTGGGCAAATTACTTAAGCAAACAGATTTTCTGTTTCATCATCTGTGAAATGGGATTATATTACTTGCATAGTTGTGAGGATTTAGTGATTAAAGCCTCACATAATGCCTGCCACAAAAAAGACATTCAATAAACATCAGCCACTAATAATAATATTTAAGTTATTAATATATTTCTTTATAATCCTATATAATAAAGATGTAACATGCAAATGGTCAATACACCATGAAGGGTAACGACTGACCGCGTAACAACCAGATCACGGGTCAGCAGGAGACTGGGGCAGTGAGCTACAAGTGGGCAGTGGAGAGCTACAGGAGGGGGCAGGGCAGCAAGCTGAGGGGAGCTGAGGGGAGAGGCAGAGGGAGCTACAGGAGGGCAGGGCAGCAGGCAGAGAGCTACTGGAGGGCGTGGCAAGCTACTGGCACACAGATTCGTGCACAGGGCTACTAGTATTTTATATGTGCATACAAAAAATATATAAAATAATATACAAAACTGTTATTAAAGAAATACACTATAAACATTAAATAAAATTCTGGATATATGTGGATTCTTAAAAAAATAAAACTAAGCATAATAGGCTTGTGTGTTTTTTTGCTTCACTTTAATATACATTTACCATGTGGTTCATCAGTCTGAGGATCTCTGAATGCCCACAATAAGAGCTTAAGAAAAATGTGGAGAATAAAAATTGAATATTCAGAAAATTCTTTCCATTACCTTAATTTACTTGGCTAATAGGGGGCCAAAACCTTGTATAATTAACAACACTCAATAGCAATATCTACAATGTACTGAGCATTTGGTATGTGCTAGGTACAGCACTCAGTAGTTTTTAAAATTTAATCTTCTCATTTAATACTCACAGCAATGGTGTGAGATAGGTCAGTCATCATCTCACTTTGCAGATGAAGACTCTAAGGTTAAAGAGGTTAGGAGCTTTCCCAGGGTCATGGTGCTAGCAAATGGCATGGATGGGATTCACATCTTGTTTTCTTAAACTCCAGAGTCCTTACCACCAGGACTCTTGCCAGTGATATGAAAGCCTATTGGGCAGACCCACTGACAAAGTCACAATGAAAGTACCACTTATTTTAAGGAAACAGGATGCAGAAGAGCCTCAAAGTTCAAAAGTGAGGTTTTCAGAGAAGGTTTTTCAAACAGGACAGGGATAGAAACTGTGAAGTAAGCAGCTAAAGAGAATGTTGTTACCACATTAGCCTGACTGTGTGGATGAAAAAGCTGCCACATACTAAACCGGGCAAGTTTAGGAAGGCCTGCATGGTGGCCTAACAAACTCAAGAGATCGAAAGTTCCCATAGAGGATGGTCTGAAATGAAAACTTTCTAGATATAAGCAAGTCATAGCACGTAGTCCTGTCCAAGGCTTGTATCTTTCTTGACAAAGGTCAATCTTTACTTTAACTAAAATTAGCTACAGTATTTTTTCATTTACAATAACATACCTTTGGAATGTCAGAGTAATTTCCTTTTTCCAGACCCCTTAGGGCAGTGGTTGGCAAACTGCGGCTTGCGAGCCACATGCGGCTCTTTGGCCCCTCGAGTGTGGCTCTTCCACAAAATACCACGGCCTGGGCGAGTCTATTTTGAAGAAGTGGCGTTAGAAGAAGTTTAAGTTTACAAAATTTGGCTCTCAAAGGAAATTTCAATCATTGTACTGTTGATATTTGGCTCTGTTGACTAATGAGTTTGCCGACCACTGCCCTAGGGCACAATCTCCCATCAGAGCAAGAGACCACAGAGCCCCTTATTTTTATTGTTATGGTGTTGTTCACTGTTAAGTATCCTAAACCCACTTATGTAAAAGAAGTATGTGTCTGTTCATTTTAGTTTTCATCCAATCCCAGAGATCCCCCCTCTTTGCTTTCTCCTGCATCCCTAATTTATGACCAATGAATTTCATGTAACCCCCACGTCTTCCCCTTTGATTCTGATGTATAAAATAAATGGTAAAACTGACATTTCCTGGAGCATTTTCTCAATCTATGGTGATTTTGTTTCCTGGCAACTGTCATCAGTTTGGTTCAAATAAACTCATAAGAATTCTTACAGGTATGGACATTTCTTATATTGACAATTGTTTTCTTTCCTATTTCAAATACATTATTATTGATTTTTAGAGAGAGCAAGAGAGAGGGAGAAACATCCATGTGAGAGTTATAAACTGCGATTGGCTGCTTCCTACATGCTCCCTACGTGGGATTGAGCCCACAACCTGGGCATGTGCCCTGCCACAGAATCGAACTGGTAAACTTTTGGTTGGTTGGAGTGTCGTCCATGCACCAAAAAGTGGTGGGTCCGATTCCCAGTCAGGGCACATACCTAGGTTGCAGGTTCAATCCCTGGTCAGAAAAAACTGCTAATCCCATTTCTCCCATTTGCCTTCCTTCACCAGGGAGCAAGCAAGCAGGGACCACGGAAAAGGTGCAAGGCCCTGGGCCATAGTGCAGACTGTTTGTCTGGTGAAGGCCCACTTGAGCAAGCCCTGGTAATTCAGTGTTTGATCTGAATCCTTTAAATGAACTCAGTTTTCTCTGCAAAGCTTAACACTAGGAACTCTATTTCAAAATTCTCAGTGGGAACTCCATTAATAAGGTTTGGAAACTAAGACTCAAAAAGGGAGGTTCCATGACTTATTAAGGGGCATAGGTCCAGTTAGAAACTGTGTCAGAAGTGGAACCCAGGTCTTCTAACACTGAAAATCTTGTATTCTTTCTGTAACATTATGCTGCCTTCCAGCATCCCAGCATTCAACAAGCCTGTGTGGGTTACACCCTAGCATTCAGAAAAAATGGTGTGATGATCTTGGAGAACTTTCAAGACAAGGACCAAATTACAAGAGTGATGCCAGTTAGGCCCTGACCTTTGGTCTAGAACAGCAATTTTCAATGGGTGTGCTGCAAGAACATTTTAAAAATTGATTGATTGATTTTAGAGAGAAAGAGGAAGGGAGAAAGAGAAACATCTATTTGTTGTTCTTACTTATGCATTTATTGGCTGACTAGAGGCCCGGTGCATGAAATTCGTGCACGGGCGGTGGCATGTCCCTCAGCCCAGCCTACACCCTCTCCAATCTGGGACTCTTCAAGGGATGTCCAACTGCCCTCTCACAATCCAGGACTGCTGGCTCCCAACCACTCGCCTGCCTGCCTGCCTGATTGCCCCTAACCGCCTCTGCTTGCCAGCCTGAACAGCCCCTAACCACTCCCCTGCCAGCCTGATCGACACCTAACTGCTCCCCTGCCAGCCTGGTTGCCCTGAACTGTCCTCCCCTGCAGGCCTGATCACCCCTAACTGCCCTCCCCTGCTGGTCTGGTAACCCCTAACTGCCCTCCCTGCTGGTCTGGTAACCCCTAACTGCCCTCCCCTGCCAGCCTGGTCGCCCCTAACTGTGCTCCCCTGCAGGCCTGGTCACCCCTAACTGCCCTCCCCTGCTGGCCTGGTAACCCCTAACTGCCCTCCCTTGCCAGCCTGGTTGCCCCCCAACTGCCCTCCCCTGCAGGCCTGATCACCCCCAACTGCCTCCCTTGCAGGCCTGGTCCCTCCTAACTACCCTCCCCTGCTGGCCTGATCGTCCACAACTGCCTTCCCCTGCTGGCCATCTTATGTCCACATGGGGGTGGCCATCTTGTGTCGGAGTAACAGTCAATTTGCATATTACTCTTTTATTAGATAGGATTCTTGTGCATGCTCTGACCAGAGATCGAACCAGCAACCTTGGTATATCAGGACAACTCCCTAATCAACTGAGCAGCCCAGCAATACCTGACTATTCAGTCAGGAACACTAACCTCTTTTCCCTTAGACTGTCAAATAAAAAAAAAAATGACAACAGCCAACACAACACTAGCTGTCCAATTGTGAATTAATCAAAATTATATTTTGTCAGAAAAGCAAAAATGTAATATATTTTTTGGTGTGCTGCAGAATTTTAATAATTACTTTATGTGTGCCATGAGATGAAAAAGGTTGAAAATGGCTGATGTAAGATTCAGCTTTTGTTTCAATCTACTGCAACCCACAAGGACACAATTACACATTTACTGGTTAAGAAAACTGGATGTTTTGGTTGTTCTAATGCCATCATTAATATTTTCCCATTCAGCCAAAATGATACAACAATCAATAAACAGACAGCCTCTCTAAGGTCCTGAGACAGCCAAATGTATTTACCAGCCAGGGTTTTTGTTAATTAGATAAAATCCCTGGATCAATGTGCAGAACATTTACCTATGCTGTAACAAGCACATTCAGGACACCTTAATCCTGGCACATGGACAGCAAGTGCCTCAAGCCCCAAGCTGAGGCATCAAGGGACAAGAACCACACCAAGCCATTATTGCAAATCTAAAATGATTGTGTTCAGCCCTCAACAAAACCCAAGCCTTTTTTCTTTCCTGAACTACAAACCAAATCAGACTGTTTTTCCAAAGGCATCTAGTAAACAAGTTTGAGCTGGTATGAAGTCCTTTCGTTTCTAAAATCATCAAACCAGAAATCAAAACAATCTCTAACCCAGTAAGTGTGGCTCAGATGGTTGAATGTCATCCCGCCCACCAGAAAGTCACTGATTCAATTCCTGGTCAGAGCTCATGCTGAGGTTGTGGGTTGACTCCAGTAGGGGGCATGCCGGAGGCAGACGATCGCTGTCTAATGTTTCTCTCTCCTCTGCTTCTCCCTCTCCCTCTCCCTCTCCCTCTCCCTCCACTTCTTCCTCCCTCTTCCTCTCCCTTCTCTCTCTGAAATCAATAAAAACATATTTAAAAAACAAAAACTCTAAAACTGATGGAGATTTTGAGAAGCAGTATGGTATGTATAGCGAGAAAAGTAAAAAAGACCCATACATTCAACTGCCTAGTTGACATCTCCATTTGAATATCTCACTGACATATTAAATTCAGCATGTTCAAAACTGAACTCAAAATATTCTTTCTCCAACCAAGTCCGCCTCCAACATCTTCATCTCAGTGAATGGCAATAGCATCTGGGTAGCTGATCAAGTCAGATAACGGAAATTCATTCTTAACACCTTCTTGTCCCTAATCAATCATATCCAATGCTATTCATGCAGTCAACATTCGTATTGAGTACCTACTATGTAGCAGGCCCTGATAGTGTTCTAACCCATCACTAAGTCCTCTCTAGCTTACTTTCTCAATTTCTGCTACTGACATCTTAATCCAAGTCACCACCTGCCATCATCCTCTCCAGTCTGTACTACTCCAGTCTTTCTGCATCTACCACAGCTCTCTATCAATCTTTTCTCCACGGAGCAAACAGAGTGATCTTTTAAAATTACAGACCTAGATCATGTCACCCACCATGTCCTTGTCTCTTCTCCATGGAGCAACCACAGTGACCTTTTAAAATTACAGATCTACTTCCAGACAGAAAATCAACAAGGAAACAGCAGCCTTAAATGACACACTAGACCAGATGGATAAAATTGATATTTTCACTCAAAAATCAGAATACACATTCTTTTCAAGTGCACCTGGAACATTTTCTAGGGTAAACCACATGTTAGGACATAAAACAAGTCCCAATAAATTTGAGAAGATTAAAATCATATCAAGCATCTTTTCTAACCATGATGGTATGAAACTAGAAATCAGTTATAAAAAACATCATAACTGAAAAACACACAAACACATGGAGTAAATAACATGTTACTAAATAATAAATGGGTTAACAATGAGATCAAGGAAGAAATCAAAAGATATCTTGAGACAAATGAAAATGAAAACAAAATGACCTAAATTCTACGGGACAAGTAAAAGCAATACTAAGAGGGAAATTCATAGCATTACAGGCCTACCTCAAGAAACAAGTAATATCTCAAATAAACAATCTAACCTTATATTTAAAGAATCTAGAAAAAGAACAACAGAGTCCAAAGTGAGCAAAAGGAAGGAAATAAAGATAAGAGCAGAAATAAAAGACACAGAGTCCATGGTGATGGACAGAGACTTTACTGGGGGTGGTGAATACACAATACATTGTACAGATGATACGTTGTAGAATTGTGCATCTGAACCCTGTATAATTTTGTTAACCAGTGTCGCCCCAATAAATTCTATAAGAAGAGAAAAAGTAGTCTAAAAACATACAAAAGATTAATGAAACCAAGAGCTGATTCTGTGAAAAAATAATCAAGACTGATAAACCGAGGAAACCAAGGTGGCAGCATAAGGTATACACCTGTATGTGCTGCCTCTCACAACCACACCAAAACTACAACTAAAAGACAAAACAACTATCACCCAGAACCATGGGAAAGCTGGCTGAGTAGAAGTTCTACAACTAGAAGGAAAGAGAAAAGAGCATTGAGACCAGGTAAGACATGCACAAGCGCAGAAAAACAGAGGTACGGAGGTGCACGAATAGGGCTGGCGACTGACGACTGGATGCGCTGTTTTTTTCAACCCGAAGAGAGACACAAGCTCCCAACGGCTCTGAACTTCAGTTTCCAGCAAGACTCTAGGGACCCAGACTCCCACGGGGAGAAGCTGGACTGTCTGCCATTGTGTCAGAAAGTGAGGTTGGCTTTCTTGCAGAGGTGCGCGCAGGAATCATTGTTTACTGCACTGGGGCACACGATGCGGGGACGCGGGGACGCGGAGACGCAGAGACGGCTGACCATAGCCCTAGTGATTCCCTGAGACCCCACCCCACCCAATTTACAAACCCCACCCAAAAGCGCAGTGGCTTTTGCATATAAATGGCCTGCCCTATCACAGCTTAACCTAACAAACTGCAGCTCTGGTCAGACAGCTCTAAAACTTCCAAATCCCAAGCAAAGAGGAGAAATCTGCTGATCTCGCTGTAGTTCCTGCTGGGTGGCCTCAGACAGTAGCTGACCTGCACCCCATTGGAGATCCAGGAGCCAGTGTACCTAGTGGTCAGTATGAGACGACACCAGATTTCAACTCCTCACATCCATAAATGACACACTCAAGAGGCAGACTCAGTGAGCACCAAAGCCCCATTGAAGCAAGTCATGTCCCATAAGGGTGTCTCCAGCACAGCAGTTCTTCCCATTATAGACACAGCTGATACTCACAGCCAATTGGCCTGGAGGTCAATTCCTCCCAGTGTACCAATAGCAATCAAGGCTTACCTACAACAAGACTGTGCACTCAGCCCACAAAGGAGTGCACCAAGATTGTCCACCTTAGGTGATTGGGGAGGCTGAACCAATGGGCCCTATAGGTCAACTACCACAGAAAACCACTCCATCAACACAGGGAAGGAGCCAAAATGCAGAGACAAAGAAACATGTCACGAATGAAAGAAACGGAGGAAAGCAAACTATTGGACATAGAGTTCAAAACCACAATTATAAGGTTACTGAAGAATCTTCTAAAAACTTCTGAGGAACTTAGTGAGACCTTTAAGGATCTTAATGAGAATGCCAAAAAAATGAAAAAGGAAATTAAGCATACACTGTCTGAAATAAAGAATATACAGAAATTCAACAGCAGACCAAAGGACCCCAAGAATCAAACCAAAGATTTGAAATATGAGGAAACAAAAAATACCCAAACAGAAAAACAAAAAGAAAAAAGAATCCAAAATTATGAAGACAGTGTAAGGAGCCTCTGGGACAACTTTAAGCGTACCAACATCTGAATTATGGGGGTGCCAAAAGAAGAGAGAGCACAAAATATTGAAAACTTATTAGAAGAAATAATGACAGAAAACTTTCCCTACCTGGTAAAAGAAACAGACTTACAAGTCCGGGAAGCACAGAGAACCCCAAACAAGAGAAATCCAAAGAGGACCACACCAAGACACATCATAATTAAAATGCCAAGGGCAAAAGACAAAGAGAGAATCTTGAAAGCAGCAAGAGAAAAACAGTTAGTTACCTACAAGGGAGTACCCATACGACTGTCAGCTGATTTCTCAACAGAAACTATGCAGGCCTGAAGGGAGTGGCAAGAAATATTCAAAATGATGAACAGCAAGAACCCACAACCAAGATTACTCTACCCAGCAAGGCTATCATTTAGAATTGAAGGTCAGATAAAGAGTTTCACAGACAAGAAAAAGCTAAAGGAGTTCAGCACCACCAAACGAGGATTATATGAAATGCTGAAGGGTATTCTTTAAGAAGAGAAAGAAGAAAAAGTTAAAGATAAAAATTATGAACAACAAAGTGACAACACATGAATACCTACCAACAAGTGAATCTAAAAATCAAGTGAATAAAAAATCTGATGAACAGAATAAACTGGTGAATATAATAGAATCAGGGGCATAGAAAGGGAGTGGACTGACAATTCTCGGGGAGAAGGGGGTGTGAGGAGTGCAGGAAGAGATTGGACAAAAATCTTACACCTATGGATGAAGACAGTGGCGGGGGGGTAAGGGCATGGGGTGGGGTGGGGAATCAGGTGGAGAGGAGCTATGGGGAGAAAAAGAGGAACATCTGTAATAATCTGAACAATAAAGATTTATTTTTTTAAAAAAGACTGATAAACCTTTAAACACACTTAACAAGAAAAAAAAAGGAAAGGATTCAAATAAATAAAATCAGAAATGAAAGTTAAAAACTGACACCACATTAATACAAAATATTATTTTAAAATATCACCCTGGTTGGTTTTCTCAGTGGTTAGAGTATTGGATGGAAGGGTCTCAGGGATGATTCCTGGTCAAGGGCACCTACCTCAGTTGCAGGTTTCCCAGCCCCTGTAGGGCTTGTGCGGGAGGCAACCAATCAATGTGTCTCTCTCACATCTCTCTCTCTCTCTCTCTCTCTCTCTCTCTCTCTCTCTCTCGTCCCTCCCTTACACTCTCTCTAGAAATCAATGAAAAAAATATCCTTGGGTGAGGGTTAAAAATAATAATCCTATCTAATAAAAGGGTAATATGCAAACTGACCATCACTCCAACACACAAGATGGCAGCCCCTGTGTGGACACAAGATGGCCACCACAAGATGGCCTGCAGAAGAGGGCAGTTGTGGGCGATCAGGCCAGCAGGGGAGGGCAGTTGGGTGGGATCAGGCCTGCAGGGGAGGGCAGTTAGGGGTGACCGGGCCAGCAGAGGAGGGCAGTTGGGGGCCACCAGGTCTGCAGGGGAGGGCAGTTGGGGGTGATCAGGCCTGCATGGGAGGGCAGTTAGGGGTGACCAGGCCAGCAGAGGAGGAGAGTTGGGGGTGACCAGGCATGCAGTGGAAGACAGTTGGAGGGGACCCACGCTTGCAGGGCAGGGCAGTTAGGGGTGACTGGGCCTACAGGAGAGGGCAGTTGGGAGCGACCAGGCCTGCAGGGGAAGGTAGTTGGGAGGACCAGGCCTGCAGGAGAGAGCAGTTGGGAGGGACAAGGCCTGTAGGGGAGGACAGTTGCAGGGAACCAGGCCTGCAGGGGAGGGCAGTTAGGGGGAACCAGGCCTGCAGGGGAAGGCAGTTAGGGGGGACCAGACCTACAGGGGAGGGCAGTTGGGGGAGATCAGGTCAGCAGGGGAGAACAGTTAGGGGCAACCAGGCCAGCATGGGAGGGCAATTGGGAGTGACCAGGCCTCTAGGGGAGGGAAGTTGGGAGCAACCATGCCTGCAGGGGAGGGCAGTTGGGAGGAACCAGGCCAGCAGGGGAGGGCTGTTGTGGGGAACCAGGCCTACAGGTGAGGGTAGTTGGGGGCGACCAGGTCAGCAGGGGAGAGCAGTTAGGGGCGACCAGACCAGCAGGGGAGGGCAGTTGGGGGCAACCAGGTCTGCAGGGGAGGACAGTTAGGGGTGACCAGGCTGGCAGGGGAGGGCAGTTAGGGGCAATTGGGCTGGCAGGCAGGTGAGTGGTTGGGAGTCAGCAGTCCTGGATTGTGAGAGGGATGTCCGACTGCCCATTTAGGCCTGATCACTCCGGGATCGGGCCTAAACGGGCAGTCGGGCATGCCTCGAAGGGTTACCAGATTGGAGACAGTGCAGGCTGGGCTGCGGGACACACACACCCCCGTGCACGAATTTCATGCACCGGGCCTCTAGTAAAAGAATAAAAAATATATTACGAACAACTACATGCCAAAATTTGAAAAACCTGGGAAATGTGGATCAAGTCCTAGAAACATACAATCTTCCAACACCGCATCAGGAAGAGTCAGAAAACGTGAACAGACCAATTACAACCAATGAAATCAAAGCAGTAACAAAACAAAAAACTCCAAACAAACAAAAGTCCTAGACTGGATGGCTCCAACATTCAAAGAACTAACACCAATCTTTCTCAAACTATTCAAAAAAATAAGAGGAGGGAAGACCCCCCCAAGCTCATTTGACAAGGCCAGCATTATCCTAATTCCAAAACCAAATGAAGACACTACAAAGAAAGAAAATTATAAGGCTATATCCCTGTTGAACACAAATGCAAAAATCCTCAATATAATATTAGCAAACTAAATCCAACAACACATTAAAAAGATCATATGCGATCAAGTGGGATTTATTCTTGGAATGCAGGTTGGTATAGTATCTGCAAATCAATTAACGTCATATACCATATAAACAAAATGAAGAAAATCATATGATCATATCCACAGATGTAGTAAAAGCACTTGATAAAATCCAGCACTCATTTATGATAAAATTATCAGCAAAGTGGGAATACAGGGAACATACCTCAACATAACAAAGGCCACATATGACAAACCCACAGTTAACATCATACCAATGGGCAAAGACTATAGTGTTTCCCTTAAGTTCAGGAACAAGAAAGGGATGTCCATTTCCACCACTTTTCTTCAACACAGTATTGGAAGTTCTACCCACAGAAATCAGACAAGAAAAAGAAAAAAACAAAAAGATCCTGGCCAGTGTTGCTCAGTGGTTAAGAGTGTCAGCCTATGCACCATAGGGTTGCAGGTTCGATTTCTGGTCAAGGGTATGCACCTAGGTTGTGGATTCAACCCCACCCCTGTTGGGGTGTGTGCAAGAGGATGTATCTCTCACAGTGATGTTTCTCTCCGACCCTTCCATTCTCTAAAAATCAATGGAAAAAATATCCTTGGACCCTGAAGATTAAAACAAAGAAAAGAAAAAGAAGAAAAAAAAAAGGCACCCAAATTGAAGAGCAGCAAGTAAAACCATATTATCCTATACTAGAGGCTAATACGGGGGGGTGGGGAGGGTGTCCCTCAGGGACCCCTCAAGGGATGTCCAACTGCCCATTTAGGCCCGATCCTGGTGGGATGGGGCCTAAATGGGCAGTTGGGACATCCCTCTCACAATCCAGGACTGCTGGCTCCCAAATGCTTGCCTGCCTGCCTTCCTGATTGCCCCTAACTGCTTCTGCCTGCCAGTCTGATCACCCGCTAACCACTCCCCTGCCAGCCTGCTTGTCCCTAACTGCCCTCCCCTGCAGGCTTGATTGCCCCCAACTGCCCTCCCTTGCAGGCCTGGTCCCTCCCAACTGCCCTCCCCTGCTGGGCTGATCGCCCACAACTGCCCTCCCTTGTAGGCCTGATCCCTCCCAAAGGCCCTCCCCTGCTGGCCATCTTGTGGTGGCCATCTTGTGTCCACATAGGGGCAGGATCTTTGACCACATGGGGGCAGCCATCTTGTGTGTTGGAGTGATGGTCAATCTGCATATTACTCTTTTATAAGATAGGATAGAGGTCTGGTGCATGGGTGGGGGCGGCTGGTTTGTCCTGAAGGGTGTCCTGGATCAGGGTGGGGGTTCCCTTGGGGCATGGGCCGGCCTGGGCAATGGGCCTATGGTGGTTTGCAGGCCAGCCACGCCTCCCCAGGGACCCAAGCAGAGGCCCTGGGATCTGAGATTTATTTATCTTCTATAATTGAAACTTTGTAGCCTGGAGTGGGCTGGCAAGGACAGGCAGAAAGCTTGGCTTCCTCCATCGCCAGGGAAACCCAAGCCTCCCTCATGCTCTCTCCATGGCCACAGCCATCGTGGTTGGGTTAGTTTGCATACTTGCTCCTGATTGGCTGGTGGGTGTGGCTTGTGGGTATAGCAGAATGATGGTTAATTTGTAATTTATGCTTTTATTAGATAGGATAATGAAGAGGTAATATGCAAATTGACCATCACTCCAACACACAAGATGGCCACCCCCATGTGGACACAAGATGACTGCCACAAGATGGCCAGCAGGGGAGGGCAGTTGTGGGTGATCAGGCCAGCAGGGGAGGGCAGTTGGGAGGGACCAGGCCTGCAGGGAGGACAGTTGGGGGGGGGACCAGGCCTGCAGGGGAGGGCAGTTAGGGGCAATCGGGATGGCAGGGGAGCAGTTAGGTGTCGATCAGGTTGGCAGGGGAGTGGTTAGGGGATGATCAGGCTGGCAGGCAGAAGTGGTTAGGGGCAATCAGGCAGGCAGGCAGGCGAGCGGTTGGGAGCCAGCAGTCCTGGATTGTGAGAGGGCAGTTGGACATCCCTTGAGGGGTCCCAGATTGGAGAGGTTGCAGGCTGGGCTGAGGGACACCCCCCACTGTGCACGAATTTTGTGCACTGGGTCTCTAGTATGCAAATAACACGATACTATATATAAAGAACCCTGAAGATTACATCAAAAAACTACTAGGGCTGATAGATGAATTCAGTAAAGTTGCAGGATACAAAATAAGTATTTGGAAATCTATTGATTTTTATACACAAACAATGAACTACCAGAAAGGGAAACTAAGAAAACAATCCTATTTACAATTGCATTAAAAAAATACCTAAGAAAAGTTTAACCAAGGAGGTAAATGATCTGTACTCAGAAAATTATAAGACACTGAAGAAAGAAATTGAAGAAGACATAAATAAATGGAACTATATACCATATTCATAGATAGGAAGAACTAATATCATTAAAAAGTCCATACTACCCAAAGCAATCTATAGATTCAACACAATTCCTACCAAAATACCAATGGCATATTTCACAGAACTAATACAAATAATCCTGAAGTTTATATGGAACCACAAAAGACCCCAAATAGCAAAGCAATCTTAAGAAAGAACAAAGTTGGAGGTATCATGCTACCTGATATTAAACTATACTACAAGGCCATAGTAATCAAAACAGCATGGTATTGGCATAAAAACAGACATATAGATCAATGAAACAGAATAGAGAGCTCAGAAATAAACCCATGCCTATTTGGTCAATATTTTACAAAGGAGGCAAGAACATACAATGGGGTCTATTCAATAAATGGTGTTGGGAAAATTGGACAGGTACATGTAAAAATTAAACCAGACCACCATCTTACACTGTATATGAGAATAAACTCAAAATGGATTAAAGACTTACATGTAAGACTCAAAACCATAAAACTCCTAGAAGAAAACATAGGCAGTAAAATCTCTGACATTTATCTTAACAATATTTTTTTCTGATATATCTCCTCGGGCAAGGGAAACAAAGAAAAAAAAATAAACAAATGGAAGTACATCAAACTAAAAAGTTTTTGCACAGCAAAATAAACCATCAATAAAATGAAAAGACAACCCACTGAATGGAAGAATATATTCATCAATAATACATCTGATAAGGAGTTAATATTCAAAATTGATAAAGAACTTATACAACTCAACACCAAAAAAACAATCCAATTTAAAAATGGGCAGAGGACCTGAACAGACGTTTTTTCAAAGAAGACATACAGCTGACCAATAGATATATGAAAAGATGTTCAATGTCACTAAGATATGCAATATCACTTCACAACTGTCAGAATGGCTATCATCAATAAATCAACAAACAAGTGTTGGCAAGGATGAGAAGAAAAGGGAACCCTTGGGCACTCTAGGTAGGAATGCAGATTGGTGCAGCCACTATGAAAAACAGTATGGAAGGTCCTCAAAAATTAAAAATGGAACTGCCTTATGACCCAGCAATTCCACTTCTGGCTATACATCCAAAGAAACCCAAAACATTAACTGGAAAGTATATATACACCCCTATGTCCATTGCAGTGTTATTTACAATAGCCAAGATATGGAAGCAATCCAAGTGCCCATCAACAGACGAGTAGATTAAAAAGCTGTGGTACATATATACAATGGAATATTACTTGGCCATTAAAATAGAATGAAATCTTAACATTTGCCATAGCATGGATGGACCTAGTGGGTATTATGCTGAGATAAGTCAGTCAGAGAAAGACAAATACCATACGATTTCACTTACATGTGGAATCTAAAGAACAATATAAACGAACAAACAAAACAGAAACAGACTCATAGATACAGAGAACAGACTGGTGTTTGCCAGAGGAGTGGGGGTTTAGATGACTGGGTGACAAAGGTGAAGGAATTAAGAAGTACAAATTGGTAGTAACAACAGTCATGGGATCTAAAGTACAGCATATGGAATATAGTCAATAATATTGTAATAAACTATGCATGGTGCCAGGTGGATCCTGGAAATATTTGGGGGGGTTGGAGGATACTTTGTAAAGTATATGATTATCTAACCCACTATGCTATACCCCTGAAACGGATAAAAAAATATCAAATGTAAACTGTAATAGAAAAATGAAATTAAAAATAAATAAAATTACAGATCTAAATCATGTCACCATGTCTCTCTCTCTCTCTCTCTCTCTCTCTCTCACACACACACACACACACACACACACACACAGACACACACACAGGCTTAAAATTCTTCAATCGTTACTCACTGCTGTTAGTAAAAATAAAAATAAACATCATTAACATGGCTTACAGAACCAGTGTGGTATAGTCCCTTCCAAACCCAACCTCTCCAGTTCCTTCAATCACTAACCTATTTTCTGTCTCTATGGATTCAGGGTATCTTACATAAATTGAATAATATAATATGTGGTTTCTTGTGCCTGGCTTCTTTCACTTAGCGTAATGCTTTTAAAGTTCAGTCATATTGTAACATATATCAGTGCTTCATTCCTTAGCATTGATGAATAATACTCCACTGAATAGCTATATCATGTTTTTTATTTATCCATTCATTAGTTAATGGACTTTGGAATTATTTTCCTCTTTGGGCTATTATGAATAATGTAGCTAAAAATAATACTGCTATGAACATTAATGTACAAGTACATTAATGTACATGTTTTTATTTCTCTGGGGAATATACCTAGAAGCAGTCTTGTTGGGTCATAAGGTAACTCTATGTTTAACATTTTGAGGAAACACAAACTAAATTCTGAAGCAGTCAACACCATTTCACACCCCCACCAGCAATATATGAGGGTTCCAATTTCTCCAATATCCTCATACACTTGCTATTACCTGTCTTTCTGATTACAACCATCATAAATATGTATGAAGTAGTTTTAATTAGATAATGACTAATGATGTTGAGCATCTTTTCACATGCTTATTCGTCATTTGAACATCTTCTTTAGAGAAATGTCTAATCAGATCCTTTGTCCATTTTAAATTGGATTATCTTTTTTATTGAATTTTAAGCATTTTTTATATATTCTGGACACAAATTTCTTATCAGATATATGATTTACAAATATTGTCTCCCATTCTATAGGACAGTCTTTTCATTTTCTTGAAGTTATCCTTTGAACACAGAAGTTTTTAATTTGAATGAAGTCCAACTTATCTACTCCTATGTTTTCTTCTAAGTGTTTCATACTTTTAGCTCTTGTATTTAGGTCTATGATCCATTTTGAGTTAACTTTTGTGTAGGGGTGAGATAGGGTTCCAATTGTATTTTTTTGTACATTGATATCCAGTTGTTCCAGCACCACTTGTTGAAAAGACAAATTGCACTAATTTTGAAATACATATTGTAATTGCATAATCAGTCATCTAGCTCTCAGTTAGACTGTAAGTACCAAGAGGACAGGGACTGAACCAATCTTGTTCGCTATTACATCTCCAGCATTCATCCTAATGTCTAGCTCCTAATAAGCACTCATAAATATTGGTTAAAATAATAATTTTATTATTAATAATAAACACTACAGTCCTATGCATTATAGGTATTATCATCTTCAATGTTATTTAATTATTTAGGCTCATAGAAGTTAGGCAATGTGTGCCTTGCATTACTGGTTCTCAATTTTTGACTCTGGTGCTCTCTCCTTATCTAGGAAGGGGGTTAGTGAGCTCATCCAGGATTGCTTCTCCTTCCTCATTGTATTGCTATCAACACAAATTCAGTTCAGAGCTAGACACAGAGGCAGGCTAGACAGTTGAGCAACCGTGGGACAAATGGACAATGCCCTTCAGGATCAGGTCCCTACCTATCCCCAGTCCCTCGTAAGCTAGAATGTGATCCAGCAACAGTATGTAATTTCCCCCTTTCCATCACACATGCTGATCCCTTTGCCTGGAATGCATTCCCTTTTTTATTTGCTAAGCCCAACTGATATTTTAAGACTCTAATTAGGTACCATTTCCTCGAGGACGCTTTCTCTGGTCCCCCAGATTGGTCAGGCATGTTCTGACCTCCTGTCTCTCAGCACTAACCATGCTGTGTTGTTATAGTCTTCCCTAGTCTCCTTCTTCGAGGGCAGGAATCATGCCTGGTCAGTTGTCGTGTGTCAAGCATATGACCCAGCATGACCAGTGCTCAGTAAATTTTGTCAAATGAACAATAAATCCTGGAGAGAAAGGGCAGGCAGTCTGAAGTCCAGGTTTTATACCATCAGGCTTCTTCATTAGAAAATATTTGGGCTCAGGAGGGGGTAAAAAGGAGGAAAAGGGAAACAACTGTAATACTATCAATAATAAAAATATCTATATTTAAATAAAATGAAAATTTTGAGGCTGACAAACACCCGAGTTAGGGACTCAGCAGAGGCCCAGTTCCCTGCCGAAAGAAGGGAGATGGGTAGGGGTGTTGTCTTTCACCCAAGTTTGTTCTGAAGGAAATGTGATCTCCTTTAGAAGAGGAAGATTACAGGAGGCCTCACTTCTCCCAGCCCTGATAGCTCCTCACATGGCTCAGCCTGAGCCTGGACAGATGTGCCTTCAGTCTACCCTGTGCCCTGGTTTCGGGTGAATAGTTCCTGAGTCTGGAAGCCAGGCTCAGGTTTAGGCTGAGCCCAGGAGCAGGCCACCTGCTCATGCTGCTGACAGGTGAAACAGGATCCAGGACCAGTTTTCACTTCTGAAGAACTGAACACACAAGGTTTAAGTGCCCCTGGAGAAGGAAGAAAGGACGAGAGAAGGGAAGAGGAAGGGATCCAGTCTCCCTCTGATATATATAGCAAATGGGAGTATGGAAACTAAGACTCTGGGCTGTCTGTTTCAGGTTTGCTGAAAAGTCAGTAAAAAGCAACTTTCCCAGAGTTCTGCTGTGTTAGAGAATACGGGAACTAACTGTCCCTCCCTTGGGGAGGCACACAAAACAGTGGTTTAATGTGAAAGCTGGCTTACAAACTTATTAATATAAAGAACAGAGCATGGCAAGTGGCAGATACTGCCCTATCCCGTTAGCCAGGTAAGCCCAAACCACACACATTTACCTAGCTCCACATAAAGCAGATCAATAGTATCTACAGGTCAGGGCATCTATCCAGAGCTCTTGGCTTGATCATCTCAAACTCAGTGAGGATTCCTGACCTGTTCTTAGTTAAGTCAGCAAGTGAACCTCGCTGGTTTTTCTGATTGTGGACTGGGTGCCTCAGCCCTGACATTCATTCAGCCCTACTTCTCTCACCTAACCTCCAACTTCGCTTCTAGAAAAGGATTCTCTCCTACACGCTGGCATATCCTTTCCTAGATGACACTCATTTTCTCCCAGCCCAGGAGATGGGGGCAAAGGAAACGGTGATCATACCCAGCTGGGAGGAGTCAAGGAAGGCCTCACAAGGAACGCAGCACTTGAGCTGAGCCTAGAAGGCTGGGAGGATTTAAGGAGAGGATGAGGAACAGAAAGCAGAGAGGGCTGAGGGTCAGGGATCTGTAGCTTCCCCAATGCCCTTAAGAAGATAATGAAGCACTTCCCCTCTGAGCAGCAGAGCCTCGGGCTATTGCCCTTCATTATCCAGAGTTCTCCCAAGGCTCTGGATCTGGGTATGGTAAGGGAACATCAAGGCAGAGACACACACAGCACAGAGCCACAGAGAGGTCAAGGGGGAAAGAAGGGTAGAGGGCAATATTGTTCATCAGATCTGAATTTTATTCCAAATACTGTATCACTAACCACACTGATCATACACATGGTGACCCAACCATGCATAAACTGTGTAAGTTTTTTTTAAATTGAGAATGACTCTATCCTGCTATAGGCAGGTCTGCTGGGCAAAGTTAAGGCTAGGACAGGCAGAGGAAGAAATTAAGAGTAGTGTGAAGCACCTATGCAAAGTCTAGGTCATAGAAAAGTTGAATAAAGACTTGCTGTAAGAATTCAAGAAAGTTTTCTTCCAGCAAGGATGGTCTGACTCTCTCAGCCTCACCTCTAGGCTTAGCTCTATTAGCAGAAATAACTGTAATTGGTAGGTTACATGTCTGTTTCCTTGAAACCAAGGCCTGGGTCACACACATACCCATCTCTAGTGCCTAGCAAAGGTCCACTCATTCATTCATATGCAGGAACTGCTTGGGGTGAGGAGAAGAATGTCCTAATTCAGGCCTTCATCACCTTGAATTTATCTTACTAAAACAGCCTTTTAACAGATCTGCTTTTAGCCCTAGCCCAATTCAATTCATCCTTCACCCTTCTGAATGACCCCAACTGGCAATTTTCCTGCTCAAAACTTCCCATTTCTCCCCAGTGATCATAAGGTAAAAATTCGAAACTCCTTCGTGGGCATTCCAGAGCTTGTACATTCCAGCTTCTCTTAAATCATGTCCCTCTTTCCTGACCCTGCAACTCTGCACAAACACCACCTCAACAGCAGCAGCAGCAGCATGACACCAAGCCCAGCAGCCGGCCAGCATCTTCTTCCCCTGACTTTGCTCAGTTTGTCCCCTGCTCTTTGCTTCTGGGAAGGAGGAGGAGAGCAAGGGGGAGACTGTCACGCTAAAGACAGGGTTCCTCACAAATGGTGAAGGAAGATTGTGAGTCATCACAACCAAGAGAGATGGGCAAGAGGAGACAGTGGAAAAGCAAGCTAGACACTGGAGACACACATGAAAGGTCCCTACAGGCCAAATCCACAAAGACAAAAATGAATGTTGCTGAATCACACATGCACCATAAATCCCATCACTTTTTCTCTTCTTTGGGCAGATGATTGTTTTAGAAAAATGTGTACTTGAAAGAGCTAAAATAATCAACACATGGGGTTCAATGGGATAAGGTAAACTCAGCCTGCCTGGGTGATGGAAGAAAAAGGTGGAGTCACAGTATAGCCGCTCTGCAACTGTGCTGCCTACAGTGGGTGCCAGAGAAAAGCAGAAGCCTGGCAGCCCTTAGCAGTTACCAACAGATGATTCCAGGGTCAGCACAAGCCTGAGAGGAGGGGGGTTGGCCAGTTTCATACCCACCCCCTCCCTTGTACTGCAGTAGAAGGAAGCGAGACTCATGTTTCTGGGGGAATGAAGATGCCACACACAGCCTGTAGTTATGAATGGCTCTTATAACAACAAGCTGACATCTGTGCTCGGTTTTTAAGATGCATCATTGCATGTTTATTAAACTATTGCTCTAACATATTTATTAAGCTACGAAACAACTCCCAGCCTATACTTCCAAAAGTGGTTTATTAAAAACTAAGCCTTGAACATTAATACTCAAAAGCACCCTTGAGAATCAATAATGCTGCAGATAAAATGAAAGGGAATCAAAGCAGTAAGTCTTGGTGGGGGCTGTAGCTGCCTTTCAACACTTTCTCATATGTTCAGGCAGCTGGAGTGGGGAAGAACATGGAGGGTATGTGGAAATGGGTGCAGGGCTAGTCACCCCAAACACCAGACTTCCTGTCTAAAATGTGGACTTGGGGGGACTCTTCCCCCTCCCTACATGGGACTCTTTCCCTCTCCCCATGTGGGAGTCTGTACTGTTCTTCAATAAATTTCCACCTTTGCTATACCAAAAATAAAATAAAATGTGGACTTGGTAATATGGAAGGGGGAGTGTTCTATGGCCATCTAATTCTTTGCAAAGGGCAAAAAAAAAAAAAAAAAAAAAGGCCAAGATTAGTCCCAGTGAGTGCCACTGGTTTCACCAAAAACAAAACCCCTGCCTCCTAGTCTCATACTGATGCCCTATGCTGGCCCAATCTGAGCATCCATCCTGGACACAGACTCTGCCCTGCTCCTGGCACCAGGCTGAGCTCTGAGTTGAGTCCTGCCCCTGCCCAAGAACAAGCCTCAGATCTAACAGGCCAGTAGTCATAAGGTACCCAGCTGAGCAGGGAGCCTGGAGGGATGTAATCAGCCCATGAGCAGAGGCCCATCATGTGCACCCCAGGCCTTTCTAGCCCCAGAAAACCTCTCAGAAAGATATCTTCCAGCTTCTTCCCAAATCCCCCAGCCTCTCCATGGGTGCCCACCTGCACCCCATTCAGGCAACAAGCACTAACACCTGGCCAGTTCTACAAAGAAACAGAACAAATTAGAAGATTCAGTGAAGAACACATAGGATGCAAAGGGAACTCCAAACAATGCCGTGTGAAGAACAAAACAGTAGAAGGATTCAGGAGTGTTTGGGGTCAGAACAAAGGAAACACAGAGCTCTCGAAGGAAGCCCAAGTGACTCTGTGACTACAGGATTTAATTCCCAGCTTAGTGTGAGATTTCCTCCAAGGCAGCCATCTTCTGTAGGGGAGAACAAGGCCTGGGGTTTGACACTCACCTGCTGACTTCTTGAACATTGTTGGCTCGAGCAGCTTCCATCAGGGCTGCATCTGTAGAGAGAGGGGGCACTGGTCAGACCTACTCCTCAGGGCAGCTTAGAGGGCCCAGTAAAACAGTGAAAGTAAAAGCACTTCAGAAACATGGGCTTTAACAAGAGAAATGATGCCAAGATAGAGGCATACCTCAGAAATATTACGAGTTCCATTCTAGACCACAGCAATAAAGCACATATCGCTATAAAGTGAGCTGTACTCTTTTTTTTTGTAATGAACACTTATCTGAAGCACAATAAAGTGAGTGCAATAAAATGAGGTATGCCTCTAGGTAAAGAGAAGGCTAATCATCCCATGCCCACATGTTAACAACTTGTTTTCCACATCTATTATAGAGCCAAACTCTTAACTCCTCTCATCACACAGGTGATCCCAGTACAGGGCTAGCACAAGTGTTGCCAATGAATGATAAATGCTCACTGTGAAAATTCCTTCATTCTCCTTTAGAAATCAAGCTCTCTGTTTTACATTATCATCATTATTAGTCATTCCCCTACCTTGCCCCACTTTCTCCCTAACTCGTTTCTTAGCCTAGTTTTGAATCTTGATGTCATAGGTCAAACATCCAGAGGGAGAGTCAGGATGGGGAGGAGCAGGAAGGGGTGTGGGCCCTTCTGAGAGTAGAGAGAGCACCAACCAGGAGTCAGGAAACCTGGCTCCTACCCACTCTGCCCCCTACTCACCATGTGCTGTGGCAGCCCCTTTGCCTTTCGACCCCAGCTTCCCTGACTGTAAAGCAGAGGCAACAAAACCTTTGCCCTGCCAGCCTCACAGGATGCTAAGAAAATGAAATGACGGTTGGAAAATCTGCAAACTCCCCAGTGCCAACCCCACCAAAGGGAGACCCGAAGCAAAGGGATTACAGAAAAGCTAAGCTGGCCTCCCCTGGGTAGCCTGCAGGCTGCTGGCACCACCTTGTGGCCACAAAGAAAAACTGTCTGACTGGAAACAAATCTCAAAAGACAACAGAAGCACATATTTTTTCAAATACCAAGGGCCTGGGGAGTCCTCTGTGTCCAGCATGATTCTGAGATCCATTATTGAACGCTGGACGAACTCATGCCCAGTCCTGCCTCAGAGAGTTCCCAGTCCAGCCAAGAGACTGACCCACTGAAACAGGAAGAAGCATTGGAGCAGGGTAGAAAACAGGATCTGGAGATAAACAGACATGGGCTCCCACCACACCTCTGCCACCTACTTGTTGTACCACCTGGCCAACTCAACTAACCTCCTGAGCCTCAGTTTCCTTATCTGTACAATAGGGATAATATAGTCACCTTAACGAGCATATGTAAACCAGTTCTGTGGTTCAGACATTATTACCTTCACCCCACCAACCATAGACCACAGGGCCAGGTCTTTCCTGGTTATCTTCCCTAAGCACATACCCAGACAGCCCCCAGCTGGAAGGGAAACAAGCCTTCTTCAGAGATGGCTATGTTTTCTCTTCCCTCACTCTGCAGAAAGAATTGGCTTGTGCAGAGTCACAGAGGAAATGAAGAATGAGCCGAGATTAGAACCCAGGCCTCCTGGCTCCTACAGGGTGCAGTTTCTATCACGCTGCGCTGAGGGCCTGAGTTTACAACTCCAAGTCTGGGGACAGGGTAGCTGGTAAGTCACATGGTTGGAAATGATCATGGTTTTGGTCATTATCTATTTTGGTATATAGACTCTGGTCTCCTTGCTGGGGCTCACAAGCCACAAAGTCCAGTCTAGAGCCCCCAAGCACTTCTAAAAGGCAAGACTTGGGACACCTCCCCCTCATACTTTTAAACATACTGAGCTCATGGCTCTCCAATGCCTAAGGAGAAATTCCAAACCATCCTGCATAACATGCAGGCCCCAATCCATCTGCTCTCACTTCACCCCAAAGACCTCCTATTCTCCAACCAGGCTGGCCACTCTGCTAGCTCCTACACACACCATGCTAATGTGTGACTCCCATATCTTTGTTCCCTGAAGGCTCTGCATGAAATACAATCCAACTCAAGACACACTTACTGAGTACCTACTAAGTTCCAAAACTATGGTGGACAATGTGAAGGTATTAAAGAAAGGAGCTGGTATCAACCTGAAAAAACCTCATGGAGGTCACAGTGAGACCTTTTCATCTCTTGTTTCAGCCTTCAGAATGCAAATTCAAATTCCCCATTCTCCAGGGACCTCCAATCTTCCAGGAAAGCTTTCCTGACTCTGTTGGTCCTCTGATCCCCCTACTACACACAGTCAAACCACTCACCAGACCCACAAGCCTAACTGCCTGCACTGTCTCCTTCACTAACGTTATGCCCAAAACTAGATACACTGAGAGTATTCAAAAAATTGCTAAAAGTTATAGAATCATAGCATGCCTAAGCTAGAAGAGCCCTTAGAGCTCTATGTCAACATTCTCATATCATAGATGAAGAAACAGAGGACCAGTGAGGAGGAGCAGAATCCAGTCACAATGGGAGTTAGAGAGAGAACCAAAACAAGGTCCCAGTTGTCCTTACTCCCAGTCCAAGGCCTTTCCTTTACAGCTGCTGAATAAACAAATGTCAGGGCAGTCCCCCTTACTCCAGTCTCAGAGATGGGAATGCATGTAATCCATGAACACCATGCCTCAGGCTTCCCCCCTGAGGAACAACGGAGAACCTGAGTGGTTGCACTCATGTAGGCCAGAAGTCTGGCTCTCTGCCTGCTCTCCCAGTACCTGCTTAGCTCCATGCACCCAGGTGAGATGCCAACCTGGGTCAGCCAGCCCCATGGTTGCTTTGGGTCCCTACTGAGCCAACTTCCTAGTCTCCCTTCTCCTGCCAACTGGCCCACATGGCAAGATCTCTTCAGGCCTGAGACCAGGCATAGCAAAACCCTGAGAGTCTGATGGACAGACCCAGGCTGCTGAACTCCAAGAAAGAAAAAATAACAGCCCTGTAAAAATACGGAGAAATAATCCTTCACTGTATAAGAGGGGAAACTGAAGCCAGAGAGGTGCAAGCAATGAGTGGTGGCAAAGATGGCATTGAAACCAAGTCTTTTTCTCTTCTTAGGCCATCTGAGGGGGCAAACTTCTCTAAACCATTTAGCGGTTGCCATCAAAATACAGCGCAGTTTCCCTAAATTGGACCAGGCAGAATATTCCAGGATTAAATGACCATGCTCTAATTTTAGAGGTTCAGTCCAATGCTCCCGTTATACAGATGGACAAAGTGATGCCCCAAGAAGGGAGGCTGCACTATGCTGGAAATGATGCAACTCAGAGGCACTGGGCTCTCCAGTGCAAACTCTACCCCCGTGACAATGTCTGGGTCCCTCCAGGACTAAGACTATGCTGCTCTAAATCTATAAGCAACTCCCACCCTTCAAAGATAATCAACCCACTCCTCCCGCCTCTCCATTCCTGGAGCCCAGATTGTCCCGATAATCACCCTTGTTGGACGGGCTCTTGCTGTAACAGTGAACCACCAGCGCCGTGGCCAGGGCCCACATGCCCAGTGTGGCTCTAGTGGGGACCCCATTCCAGCAGTTCTGTCCGGGGAGTGTGTCTTCGGGGCCAGGAAGGCGTCCCCATGTGGCGGCTGCGAGGCACTGGGTCTCCGTGCGTCTTCCGTGGCGCCCCCCGGTGGCTGCCCCTTTTCGGGTTAGCGAGACCAGCGATGTTGCAGGACGCCCCCCGATGGCCGCCCTTAGCCACGGCGGCTCCCCGCAGCCCCCGGTGGTCACACTCCGGCCAGAGGGACCTCGGTGGTTTCCGAGTGATGGAAACCTAAGCAGATGGAGGAGCCGCGGCGCCAGCGCTGTTCTCCTTAACACCAGGGACCCCAGCATCGTGACAGCTGCTTGGATATCCCCTTGGTGCCGGCCCCTGTGCTGGCCACGTCCAACATGGCTGCCGCGGCGCGTTCGAAGACGCCGCGAACAGGGTGGAATTCCGCACTACCTCACGGGAGTGGTAGTCCACAGCTCTAGAGCTTTCCGCAACTGGAGGACGAATAAACTACAATTCCCAGAAAGCTGTGGAACTTGCGTCACAATGACTGTATATTTACAGGAGTCCGGGGCATGCTGGGAAATGGAGTTCTGGCGGGGGGCGTGGTTAAAAAAGCAAATGCCTAGGTAGGGCGTGGGATTAAGATGCGAACCTAGAGTATAGTTCAAACACACAATTCAACTTCTAAATAGTGTAAATTAAACAGGGATTTTCTGCGCAGGCTTAATATGAAATGTATGCTTATTTATTTTAGTCTATTTCTCTTTTCAGCCTGAGATAGCTTTTCAAAAAGATGTCTAGGGTGATGGGTCCACTTGAAATAGGAATTCACTTTATATTCCTACACAGATTTCCTTTCGGTTGAAAAGTTGGTACCTAGTCTTGCTTTCTCACTTGTGTTATTTTTTAAAGGACTTTCACATGGCTATCACATTTTATTCTTTTGGCAGCTGCGTGCGCGCAGCTGGAGCAAGGATTATTCCCACCTACAGGGGATTTAAGCTCGAAAGTGAAATAATTTGTCAATAAGTTAAATAAAGCTCAAGTCTCCGGATTCTGAGCCTAATCCTCTTCATAAACACTTCCTGTGCATCCCGGCCCTCTTTCTTCAGACTGAATTCACAGGCAGGCAAAGGAGGAAACTTCTTGCGAGTCCTTTTTCTTACTGGGGCACTTCCTGTGGATTTTCACTTAAACCTCACATTATCAGAGTCTTCCCTGAAGATTCTATTTAAAATAGCAATCCCTGTGCTCGCTTCGGCAGTACATATATTAAAATTGGAACGATACAAAGAAAATTAGCATGGCCCCTACGCAAGGATGATATGCAAATTCGTGAAGCATTCCATATTTTTAAAAAAATAATAAATATATATATAATAAAATAAAATAGCAATTCCCCTTCCCCTATCCTTCTTATCCTGCCTAATTTTTTCCCACAGCATTTACCAGCTGAGGTACTAAATATGTATTTGTTCTATTGTCTTTATCCAGTAGCATGTGACCCCCATGATATAGGGACTTTGTTTTTTCATTCATATCACCCCATCCAGAACAATGGCTGGAACAAAAAGGTTCTCAATAAATATTCTGTCAGTAAATGGATTAATCTTACCTTATTAGCATGGGGAGATGAATATGACATTTAGAGTACAGGCAGCCCTGGATTTCAATTTTGACTCTTGCATTTACTACATGTGTGATTTTGGACAAATTTCTTTACCTCTCTGATTGTTGATTTCCTCATTATTATCAAAGATAATACCTACCTTCAAGACAGTTGCATGTATTAAATGAGAAAACATGTTATACCTATGTTAAATGAATCCAGTGCACCACCATCCCTTGCTCACAGTAGGTCTTCAAGAAATTGTACTATCATACTACCTACTCTAGGGGTGCACTGGATTCCTTACTCTAAACTTTTGTTTTGTTTTGTTAATCCTACCCAAGGATATTTTTTCCATGGATTGTTAGAGAGAATGGAAGGGAGCGGGGGGGGGGGGGGGACAGATCAATGTGAGAGAGAACACATAGATTGGTTGCCTCTGGCATGTGCCCCTACCAGAGCTGGGGATCAAACCCAAAAGCCAGATATGTGCCTTTGACCTTTGATGGGGAACCTCCTCCATTCTGGGCTGACACTCCAACCATTGAGCAATACTGGGCAGGGCCCCTACTCTAAACTTCTTAAAAAAAAATACACACACACACACACATAATTGATATTTTACAGAGAGGAAGGGAGAAAGGGATAGAGAGTTAGAAACATCCATGAGAGAGAGAAACATCAATGAGCTGCCTCCTGCACACCCCCCAACAGGAATGTGCCCACAACCAAGGTACATGCCCCTGACCGGAATCGAACCTGGGACCCCTCAGTCCGCAGGCCGACACTCTATCCACTGAGCCAAACCGCTCAGGGCTATTCTAAACTTCTTGAGGGCAGGGATGGAGTTTCTCATTTCTTCATCCCTTTGTAAGCACTCAGCAAGTAGCTGTTGAATAAATGAATACATATTTTTTTATATATTTAATAGCCAAAGCATTTTGACCTCCCTATTTTAGGAGATTCCCAAGATATCCTGTCTTGTTAGCCACTCTATTCACTATAGCAGCCTCACTCTCCCTGTATTCTTAGAATACTTCTGCCTCCCAATTTAGGGTTGGTCAGAGCAGGAAGAGCTCCCACTACCAGGTGAGTCAAGATAGTGCATCTGAGTATTTAGGTAAAAGTCACCAATAATAATGTGCTGTAGACACATTCCAGGGGCCCTTCAGTTTACTTAGCACTGAATAATTTTCAAAGTACGTACCCATTGATTCTCTCATTTGATTTTCACAAATAACATCCATAAGGGGTGCAAGGCAGGGTTAAATCACTATCAGCATTTTGTAGGGAATACTGAGAGGTTAAATGACCATGTCTGGCTGAGTGGGAAGTAGTGGGGGAACATGGGAATAACTATTAGAATCAGCCAGGACTCCGAGTCGATTCTAGATCTTCAATAACCAATTCAAAAACCCCTAGATCACATTGCTAACATTTTAAATGATCTTCAACTCAGGGTGACTCCCTTTTGGTCTACACAGGAAGCAGGGATTTCTATCAGGTTTCAGTTACCCTACCTTGGCCCTGAGCTTCTAGCTCTTGGGTTGGGGGACAGAGAACTCCCGCTTCATTTAGTTTATAATGAGCTGACTAGGGCATATTGGAGTGGGGTTTAGGAGAAGGCAGAAAGTGAAGGATCAATGAATGCAGTTTATGTGGTTACCCACTTCTGGAGTAGAGTCAGAGGTCATTCTGTAGGCTTCTGAAGAAAACACTTCCCTGAAAAACAAAACAACACACATTTTTAAACAAATAAGTAAGTCATAGATAACGAGAGCTGGGTTTTCCTTTTTTGGAGGAAGAAGTAATAAATAAGGAAAGAGAGAATGCTAAAATGAACCTTGTGGCATTGGAGTAGAATTAGGGCTATCAGTATAAATCTCTCTCTCTCTCTCTCTCTCTCTCTCTCTCTCTCTCTCTCTCTCTCTCTCTATATATATATATATATATATATATATATATATATATATATAAATACATAAATATAAGTATGTAAGTACACATGAGTTAAGATAATCTGTACATTACCTTTCTTGTCAAAGAACACAGGATCCAATGTGAAGTAGTTCCTAACGGCCAAAGCTGGAAGAATGAAGAAAATAATAATGATAGTTTGGGGTTTTTACCTAGACTAATACAAATATCCATGAGGCCATATGGATATAGTCAAATAAATATATAGATAGATAAATTGGGGAGGAGTAGAAACTGAATTAATGAATGTAGAAGGAAGAGGGAACTAGAGATCACCATTAGGCAAACACCACGGTAATAAATATTTCAGCCAAGATCCACAGCTGATACTAAAATTAGTGGGTAAAAGTTTGAAGACAAACAGGATTTGTATGATCTCAAAGTATCTCCTGCAAGATACTTATCAACCACAAAAACTTTACAGTGGGGAAGCCAGGCAGACACCAACTTAACAAAATGATCAAAATAAATGTCACCAGTAATAAGAGATGCAGACATCATGAATCCCTTGATCCATTCTGTCCCTCATGAATCAAAGGTCTTTTAAAATATGTTTAGCACTGTACCTAGGGATGAATGCATAAGATTTAAAGACAGAATTCTCTTGCTGTGGATTCTACTGGATATGTAAACACATCTGAGAAATCTTGGAGAACTTATCTAAGCACTTTACACAAACAGAAGTTAGTAGCTACTGAATATTGACTGTTTATTCTGAGTCAGGCTTTTTTGAACAAGCTCACTTAATCCTTACATTAACCCTTAAGTTAGATACTGTTAATATTCACAATTTTGTCTGACTTAGAGCCCAAAGGTTTAGCCATTACACAGTTTGCTTTTCTGAGGAAGAAAACGTGTGTGTGTGTGTGTGTGTGTGTGTGTGTGTCAGGGTATGTGTGAAAAATATTCTGCATTATATTTTCTCAAAAACATTGCACACTTTCCTGCATAACAAATAGAAAATAGTGAATAAAATTTAGTATTTTCCTGATGATCAAGGTTATTGCTATTGCAACAGATTTTTTTGGTATCATATTGCAAATGTAGAAATCTTGGACTCTAATCCAAACCATGCTTGGAAAATGTTTTGCTAAAAAAATCTCTTATCGCCTTCTTTTCTTGTCATCTGTGCCTTTCCCGTAGAATCAGAGTGTAACATGTGGTCTCAGGCAGAGCAACATAGCTACTTTTTACATTAAGAATAAGAATTGTATTTATGATAAATCTGCCATTTTATGTAAGTGGTGGAAAGATGAATTATTTAGTAAACAGTGTTGGGACAGGTGGGTGGCAAATTGGGGAAAAAATTAAATTGGATTTATATCTACGCCTTTCACCAAAATAAATTCATACTAAATCAAAAGATTTAAATGTGGGGGGAGGAGGGAAAGAAACCAGAAAAAATGCTGGAATAAAACATAAAGTAATTTTAAAAATAACTGGAGTAGGGAAACTTTCTAGGTATGACACAAACTCAGAACCCACAATAGAAAAGATTGGTATAGCCCTAACCAGTTTGGCTCAGTGGATAGAGCGTCGGCTTGTGGACTGAAAGGTCCCAGGTTCAATTCCGGTCAAGGGCATGTACCTTGGTTTGCGGGCACATCCCCAGTAGGAAGTGTGCAGGAAGCAGCTGATCAATATTTCTCTCTCATCGATGTTTCTGACTCTCTATCCCTTTCTCCTTTCCTCTGTGTAAAAAAAAAAATATATTTTTTTTTTTTAAAAAAGAAAAGAAAAGATTGGTATATTTGACTCTACAAAAAACAATTCTGATGGAAAAATACAATAAACTATCTGGGGGAAAATATATTTGCACCACAGTGGTGAAGGGCAGAAATACAGAGAACTCCTATAAAATATGGAAAGACCTAGAATACAGAAGATAAATGGGCAAAGGCAACACCTTTGTGCACAGTAAAGAATGGGGCTCCCAGGGCTGAATTAGAAAAAGGGCCCCCATGCAGTATTTGTGGCTAGGTGAGCAGTGTGCGGCCAGATTGCAGTTTCCACTTTCACAAACTGCATGTTCAAACTCGGCAGCCCCCAGCAAAGGACTTGACCAAAGAGCTCACGAGAAAAAAACAAACATGCACAACACAAATTATATTTAAACATATGAAAATATGCTCAACAACATCTATAATAACACATGTACAAATTAAAATGGTAATAATCCATATCTTGCACCACATACAAAAATGACCTCAAAATGGATTATAGACCTAAATATAAAACCTAAAATTCTAGAAGAAAATATAGAGAAAAATCTTTGTGACTTGGAGTAAGGCCCACTTAAAAAAAAAAAAAAAAAAGATAAATTGTACTTCATCAAAATAAAGAAATTTTGCTCCTCAAAAGCTTCTGTTAAGAGAATGAACAGACAAGCCACAGAAGGGACCACTCTGAGGCATATCAGGTAGAAAAAGCATCAAGGCACAGAACACATGTATTATATATAATCATTGGTATTATTTGAAAACATATACATATTTATATCTTTGTGGTCTTATATATTTAGGATATCTCTGGAAGGATAATAAAAATAGCTGTCCTTGGGAGAAGGGGGAATGAAATGGGACTGAGAGATGAAGGAAAAAGTAGAGAGGGTGGGAAAGTTTTTCTTTTCACTGTATACAATTTTGAATTTTGTATCATGTGCATATATTTCCTACTCAATTAAATCAACCAATCTCTATTATTTCTATATCAAATTCACTTTCGGTTAATTTTTGGCATCAGTTCGTGGGAGTACTTTTAATCTCAGACCACCACATTCTTTTTTCTCACATAGAAACACTGACATCTTGTGGATTTTTAAGATAATGCTGCTATTTAAAAAATCTGTTTATTTTCTAAATACAGTTGATCTACAATATTATATTAGTTTCAGGTGTACAACATAGTGGTTAGACATTTATATACTTTACTAAGTGATCATCCTGATAAGTCTAGTACCCATCCCACACCATACATAGTTATTACAATACTAGAGGCCCGGTGCATGAAATTCATGCATGGAGGGGGATTCCTCAGCCTGGCCTGCACCCTCTCCAATCTGGAACCCCTCAGGGGATGTTCAACTGCCTGTGGGATTGGGCCTAAACCAGCAGTCAGACATCCCTCTCGCAATCCGGGATGACTGGCTCCTAACCACTCGCCTGCCTGCCTGCCTGATAGCCCCTAACCCCTCTGCCTGCTGGTCTGATTGCCACTACCTTGCCCTTGCCTGCCTGATTGCCCCAACTGCCCTCCCCTGCCAGCCTTATCTCACACCCAACTGCCCTCCCCTGCTGGCCTGATATTGCCCCCAACTGCCCTCTCCTGCCAGCCTGATCACCCCTAACTGCCTCTGCCTCGGCCCCCACCACCATGGCTTTGTCTGGAAGGAAGTCGGATGTCCAGAATATGGCCAGTCGACCTGGTCTAATTAGCATATTACACTTTTATTAGTATAGATAGATTATATAGGATAGGATTGCTTAAATGGGGGGGAGGGAGCCTTTTTTCAGCAGGAGGAGATGATCTTGGAAGACAAAAACACATAATCCCTATATCTGGACTGATAGCCAGCCATTTTACACTATACTGCCAAACCAGTCATTAAAAAGTTAGATCACTTTCTTACACCTTACACCAAACAGCTGTTGCCCTTAAAACCCCTCCTCAGCCCCACCTTAGGTTCTGCCTTCACAGTTCACCCAGACTAGGTTCTGATTGGTCAGTTTCTATGCCAGTCAGCATCAAAAGCCCCGCCTCCTAGGCAGCCATTGGCTCCTCGCAATTCACCCAGATTTGGTTCTGATTGGTCAGTTTCTATGCCAGTCAGCATCTCTGGGTCTGATCATAGAGGCGGGGCTGATCAGCAGCTGCCCTAGGCTACTGGCCAGGGGGCTGAACTGCTGACCTCTGGGAGAGAGAGAGGCCTCACCAGCAGCCACTGCTGCTGATCAGCCCTGCCTCTCTCTCTCTCCGAGAGTTCAGCAGTTCAGCCCGCTCGCCTGCTACACCCGCAGCCTGGCGTTCAGTCGAGCCTTTGGTCCTTTTGGATGTTACGACCATGGCTCTTCATAAACTATATAGATTATTGGCTATATTCCCTTTGCTATGGTACAGACACTTTGGAAAACAGTTTGGCAGTTTCCTATAAATTTAAATATATTATAAGATTTAGCAGTTCCACTCCCAAAAGAAATGAAAAGTTATGTTCCCATAAACAAACAAACAAACACCCTGTGAACATTAATAATGGCTCTGAAAACATGACTATACTGTTGGAAATGATTGACCCTGATTATCCTGATGAGCTACTGTAGCTGCCACAAAATGAAGGCAATGAAAATATCTGAACAGTGAGTTTCAGTGGTGTCTCTCGATGCTTCCATGTCTGGTAATAATGGTGAATGAACAATTGCAGCAACCAGCGCCTGACAAGGGCAAGGTAACCAAGAGCTCAGACTCCTGAGGGATGAAGGTCTGAGTCATCCTCCCAAGCAGGCAAACTAGATAAGGTGAAGCCTTAGAATGGGGGGTGGATAGAGAAGAAAGATAATACTAATTGCCATGGCTTCTTCTTAGGACAACTATTAGAATTGTAGATTGTTTCAATAATCCTTATCTATTAAATCTTTTATCAAGGTTGCACTGGCTACTATCTTTAACAGAATGGATTTAGTGTGGAATGCAAGGGGATTTCAGTGGTGCAAGGAGTGACTGTGCCAGAGCCATGGTGCCGGTGTTGCATCTCCCTAGCTCGCCTCTGATTTGAGCCATTCGTGTGGTTGACAGTTCTTTGTGATTGCAAACTCATCTTGAGATGACAGCATCCCACCTCAAGCAGGAACCTGCTTACACCATCATTTAATATTTTGGTTTTTTATATTTAATTTCTAGCAGAGCCCAGTGGCAAAGATTTGCTTTTCAAATGGAGAATGGGCAGCAGAAAGGGGTATAGTTTTACTTCAAACCCCTAAGGGTCTGCGCTGTGATTCTTCTACTGGTTTTGAGGGAGGCTTCCCAAACAGTCTCTTTTGTTGCAGACACGTTCCTTACAATTGAGTCTGCTGGATCTCAAGACCTAAGCAGCAGGGCAGCGTGAACAACTGTGATCTACTGCAAGTGTTTTCGTGCTCTGGGGCCCAGTCAAAACTGGCAGCCTTGGGACCACTTGGTAAATGGGTGTTAGCAACATGCTCAATGTACTGTAGTATATGTTAAAATCCAAACAGGCCCACTAAGTTCCAATGTAGTATATGTCCAAAATCCAAATAGGCCTACCAAGCTTTGCGCCTCTTAATTTATGACTAGAGGCCTGATGCACGAAAATGCATGCAAGAGTAGGCCTTCCTTCCCCCAGCTGCTGGTACTGGCTTTCCTCTGGCACCCAGGACCTGGGCTTCCCTTCTTCCGGGCTGGCCACAGGCACCGGGGACTGCAAGCAGCTTCCCCCGGGCCAGGCCCCGACTTTGTCAGGAAGGACGTCCGGAATGATGTCCAGTCTATCCAGTATAATTAGCATATTACCCTTTTATTAGTATAGATGGTCAATGCAATATGAAGCAATCTGCCTCTCATTCTAAAAGCTCTATTTTAGCCTAGCCAGTGTGTCTCAGTGGTTGAGTTGTCGACCTATGAACCAGGAGGTCAAGGTTTGACTCTTGGTCAAGGCACATGCCTGTGTTGTGGGCGTGCAGGAGGCAGCCAATCAATGATTTTCTCTCATCTTTGATGTTTCTATCTCCCTCTCCCTTTCTCGCTGAGATCAATAAAAATATATTTTTAAAAAGTGAAAATAAAACAAAAGCTCTATTTTAAGGTGCCCTAGACTATTGGAGCCCTAGAAACTTCATCTGTGCATCAGGTCCCTGAATGTTCACAGGGTTTATCTCCCATCCTCTGGAATGCATGTGTTTTACCAAGGAATCTAGGATGCTTGCTACTTCCTGTGTAGGTCCAATTAGCATAATGTCATCAATATAATGGTCCAACATGATGTTCTGTGGGCTATCAAAATGATCAAGACCCCCACCCCCCACAACCTTCTCCCCCCAGCTATATTATGCCAGAGAGCAGGAGGTTGACATAGCCCTGAGGATAAATAAAGTAATACAGCTGTCATGCCACACAAAGGCAGACTGCTTTTGAGCTGAAAAGAAAACATTTCCCAGATGCCTGGGTTTATATTGACTTGCTCCAATAAAGATAGCATATCCAGGTTGCAGCTGAAATTGAATTCGGTACCTGATTACATTTTTAATACCCCACAGTCATTCTCCAAAATCCATTAAGCTTTTGCATCTGCCAAAAGGACAAATTAAATGGGATTGTAGGAGGAATAACTACTTGTATCTTTTAAGCTCTGTTGGCAGTGCTAATGCAATTCCCTCAGGAATGCATTAACTATGATGATGCTGGAGAAGAGGGTGGTTTTGTTTCCTCAGTAACTGGAATACATAGGTCTGGGCAACCATAAGGTGGTAGAAGTAGGAATCCCTGCTCACCATCACTCTCAATGACCCGTGTAGAATTCATGTTTCCTGTCCCATAATCTTAGACTTTGACAAGTTCCTATTTGTGTGCGCACACATGCCTATGGGGCTGTGCATGTGTGTACAGTTCCCTCCACTAGGGAACTTAAGGCTATGACTATGGTTTGGCCACTCTAGGATCCTCATGCTAGTGGACCAGCAGACAAAAAAAGACATTGCAGCCCTAACTGGTTTGGCTCAGTGGATAGAGCGTCGGCCTGCAGACTGAAAGATCCTAGGTTCAATTCTGGTCAAGAGCATGTACCTTGGTTGTGGGCACATCTCCAGTAGGGGGTGTGCAGGAGGCAACTGATCGATGTTTCTCATGGATGTTTCTAACTCCCTATCCCTCTCCCTTCCTCTCTGTAAAAAATCAATACAATATAGTTAATAATAATAATTAAAAAAAAAAAGACATTGTAGTCCAGGCAGGGTAGTCGACCCTGATTCACATGAATAGTAAGGGTTGCCATTTCATAATGGATAAAGAGTGTGTCTGGAATTCAGGGGATTCACTGGGGCATCTCTTGGTGCTTCTCTGCTCAGTGACAACTTTTAATGGGTAATTGAAGCAACCATGGCCTGACAAGAGCAAGGCAAGGGGCCTGAGGCCTGGACAACCCCACCAGGCAAGTAACCCACATCAGCCAACATGCTGACTGAGGGAGAGGAAAACCTGGAATGGTTGGTAAAGCAGGGAAATGATGAATATCAACTATGACCCTAGGCCAATGGTCGGCAAACTCATTAGTCAACAGAGCCAAATATCAACAGTACAACAATTAAAATTTCTTTTGAGAGCCAAATTTTTTAAACTTAAATTTCTTCTAACGCCACTTCTTCAAAATAGACTCGCCCAGGCCGTGGTATTTTGTGGAAGAGCCACACTCAAGGGGCCAAAGAGCCGCATGTGGCTCGCGAGCCGCAGTTTGCTGACCACGGCCCTAGGCAAAGCTAAAATGAAAGGATGCAACTTGATTTCCTAGTCTGTTTGTAAAAAATATGCAATTGGCCATCAGCTTGAAGAATTGGATTTAGACTTTCCCACTTGGGGAATAAGTGAGAACATTTTTTTCTCACAAAAAACCCAGATATAAATAGATATGAACAGATCTAAGTGGTATAATGTTTGTACAAGATCCAGTTAATTTTATCCCAGCTATGCTCAGCCTGCCTTGCCCACTCCTCTCTTGGGGACCCCAGCTACTTACCCTATTTTCTGGCTAAATGGCTCCAGGAATGGCTTATTTCATTCCAGTGGTCAAAGCCCTGGCCACCATATCTCCCAGCTCTAATCACCTCAGCCTCCATTGGGGTTCAGGCATCAGCACAGCTTCTATCACATCCACTGTCATAGGAACCACCTCAGCTCCAGCACCAGGTCTGACCTGACAGAACAAAGGGGACTCTGGCTTCTCCAGTGACTTCCCAGAGTGGTCAATTATACAGCCTGCAGGTCATAAGGAATTACTATCCACTGGAGAGGATTTTGATAGACTGAACAAGGGAAGATCTCCACAAATAAACAGCTTTCTTCTCCTCCCCCTAATGAATTGCTTTCAGATGGGATGGTTCCACATGGCTTCTACGGAGGTGTTCTCTGAGCAACCCACTGAATATTCTTGTGGAGAAGGTACCAGCTCAGAAAAGCACCACCTTATAGGTGTTCTTCTGACTTCCCTGCCTGACCACCCCTTTTCCCTCACTTTTGCTTCCTTCCCAATAAGGGATCAGCACCTAGGCTTTGCCCCAGGCTGGCTCTTGACCAGGAATTCTGGGTTAGGAAAGAGGTGTGGTCAGGGCACATGAACGAAATATTTGAAATTGTGGTGGGATTGAAGTTATTGTAATGACAAGGTCTCAAATAGAACCATGGAAGGGCATAGCTTAGATAGAATGGACAACAAGTTCATGGAGAAGAAAATATCAAGGAACTTAGAGCCCAGAGCACTGGAATAATCATCAATGTAGGTAAGGAAGTCCCCGCGAATGATGTTGGAGTGTTGGAGAGAGTGATCCAGGAGCTAAAATCTTCAGATCATAGGGGAGGGGAGTAGAAATGCTACTCCCACGTTACCTGAGGGTTGTGGATAATACAGTCTCTTCATGTTATGGAAGCGAAGGCATTTGGGATAAGCAATGAGGAATAAGGAGAACATGGCACTCTCCTCCAAGCCCAGTGATACCAGGACTGTAGGAGAGCAAGCAACTATCTCTTGAGAGGATTGCAAAGAAAGCAATATCCTCAGATGAGAATTCCACTCCAGAGCAAGAAGATGAAGAGAACATTCCTAAAAGAGAATGAGGATACAAATATTCTAGATAAATGGCCTTGAGCTCCAGGGCACAGGAGATGAGGAGTGATGGCAGATGGAGTCAGAAAAGGTGAGGTACAGCTGAATGAGGATTAGAGCCAGGATTGAGGATGACTTCGATGACAGGGCTACATGCACAAGGCTAACGGACCCAGTGAGACTCATCCTGATAGGCCCGAGGCAGGGAGTCACGCAGCAGCTGCAAGTGATCAGGAGAGGAGGAATGTGAGCTATTGCTCAGAGCATGCACATCTGGGCTTCCCACTCGGTCCTACCGAAGGAGGCATGGGGTCCTACTCTGGACACACGAGCTCCTCCCTTGTGACTTCTGTGGACAGGGAGTTCTTTAGGAACACAGAAGTGTCCTCTTACTCCAGCTGAGTAGGGACACTAGCCGCCTGCCGGTCACCATGACATGAGCACTGGATGTTCTCTTCCCATGAGATCTTGCAGCTGCTGAAGTTAGGCCAATCTGTCTGTTTTGTCACTGTCCTTTGGTTCTGCCTTCTGGAAGGGACTGTTCTTTGCTTGCATTTGATGTGTATCTACGTATTTCTAAGACACCATTAAACTTAGACAAACCTCCACATCCTTTTCTTTTCATTCCTGCACCTATTTTACATAACTCTGATTCCTTAACTTCTTTTGGAAGGAGTCTATTTTTAATTACCCACTGTTCTCTTTTTCTGTTACTCTGACTTCTTTTACCTCAACTGACTTTGTACCTTTTTTTTTTAACTTGGTCAGCCTGGTTCCCACTTTTCCCAAGCAGTATACAAATTTCTCTTCTTCCTTTCAGAAGGACTTGGTGAGCTGTACATAATCACCCGAGTTTACTGACATTGTGCATTTTATTTCTATTAATTAGTCTTGATGCCATTCCTCCTTCTAATATAGATTTCCTCTCTGCTCACTAGTGCCCACCTACCATTTCCCCACCTTTTACTTATATTTTTCCACTTTCCACAGCTCTTCTGCCTCATCTAATAAATTACCCTACTTTCTACTATTATTTCCCACCTTCCACAAGCATCTGCCTGCCTTTTATAAATATTTCCCATGTTTTACCCTTGTCTTTCTAGGATTTCTTTTTTCCCTAAGCCTATTCCTATAGCTTATATTCTGGGGTTTGGCCAAAATACCACTGCTTGACTTGCAAAGTGTGGGCTAATCAATATGTAAAACTTTAAATCAGTAATATTGCAAACTAGTGTGTACCTTTTTGTTCCTGCTTCTAAATTTTTCTTAACATGACTTTTTAAAAGCAAGCATCCATATTGGGGAGAGGGGAGAGGGGGAGAGAAGGGAGGAGAGGGCTGGGCAGGGGGAAGGAATTCTGCTCTATTGGTAGTAAAGCTCCAGGTTCATCTCATCATGGATTCCACAGTTCCCAGAGAAATGTGGTGCTTAAAAATCGTGTACCGCTTCTTTAGTATGATCTTGTTCCAACGGGTACCAATTTGTGCTGCGATCAAGGTCCCCATGGTGTCATCAGTGTTGCACTTCACACGGACCTTCTTCCCCAGACTGCTGTTTCAGAAAACCTTGGTCATCATCCCGAATGGAACTCAAATCGCCTAGAACTTGCTGACACCACAACGTCCTCTCTCAAAAGCAGAGCCAGGGCCCTAGTGTGCACCTTTACTGCCAACTTTTAGTTCCTTTGTGAAATCTTCCCTCTATTTGGGATTAATAAAAGAGCTCACAGTCTTTTAACAGACTTGACTAGTTCTGATTTGCTGAGGTCATTGTTTCCCTCTCTGGGGTTCATGTAGGTCCCTCTTTGGCCACTCAGCCCTGTTTTTAGGCTGGCCTTTCTGGCTTTGTCAGTGCTGCCCAGGTATCTCTCTTTCTTGAATGAATGATGGGATTTTCCAGGCTCAGTCTGAAATGCTTCCGACTTCAAGAGATGGAAGCAGTTTGTTTCTTTCCAAAATCTTAGCTCTTCTTCCAGGAGAAAAGTGTTAGAATCAAAATCTGGAGCTAGGGGCGCACACTGGCTGGTGCCCCTCCTCAGCCAGAGGAAGGCAAGTGATACTAGAGTTTTCTTGGGCCACTTTGATGCCACAGGAAGAGTTTTCTTTCCTGTTGGCTCCCCACAGCCCATTATAAGGTGTTATATCATATCATGTGTTCAAGTTACCTCAACTTTTACCATGGTTCTTGTTACTTTTCTCTAATATGAGATAGTATTAGTCAACTTCACCCCTTTTTTCAGCTGCTAATTTTTCCCACCATCATTGTGCAAAACTGTCAAACCAAATCATGTGATTTAATTATAGTTTTGTCGCTCCAATTTATAAGTCCCCATTTTTATTTTCTCTTTTAAACCCAAGCTCAAGCATCCTTGGGCTCCGAAGTATACATGTCCAGATGACCTGACTCATAGCATCACTCACATACCAATCATTCAACAAGAAAAAGAGCGCTGGCCGATTTTGCTCAGTGGTTAGAGCATTGGCCTATGGATGGAAGAGTTGCGGGTTTGATTCCTGGTCAAGGGCATGCACGTTGGTTGCAGGTTCACCAGCCCCAGTAGGGGTGCATCGGGGAGACAACAAATTGACATATCTCTTTCACATCCCAGTGTTTCTTTTTCTCTCCTCCTCCTCCCTCCCTTCCATCTCTCTCTCCGCCTTCTCTTGTTCTCTCTCTAGAATTCAATGGAAAAACTATCCTCAGATGAGGATTAAAAAATCCAATTTTCCTAGAGTAATTTTCACTTCAAGGAGAGTATCAAATGCTTCATAAAAGTCAAATGGAAACAAATACTGTTTCTAAAGGTTTCATTTAAACTTCTTTACTTTCTCCATCCGAAACTTACAGTTTAAATCTATTTTCTTTCCTCTTTGTATTTTCCCTTTTCCTTGGTGCTTAAAAATGTTTGTTGTTGTCAGTAGTTTTAGAATTGACCTTCCTTTTCTAATCCACCCAATATGTTTATAGCATTGCTTTGGTTTCTTTATTTATTACATTTGTAACTTCAAATGCTAACTTACACCTTTACATCTGGTTTTTTCTCCTATAGACTGGGTATCTTGACCCCGGCTTTTAAAGAAATTGGCATGGGCCAGCTAGGGCGAAGGGCCACCGGGTGGTTTGCCAG